>CM038222.1:40785818-41182617 GCA_021442155.1 Cymbidium sinense | reverse complement strand
CTAATAAACTAAACCTAAACCTAAACCTAAACCTTAAATCGTGAACCCTAAACTAATAAAAACTAACAAGCTAAATAATAACTAAATAAAACTAAATTAAATTAATAATAAACTAAACTAATAGTAATAATAAACTAACCCAAAAATTAATAAAACTAACTAAACTAAACTAAACTAAACCTAAAACCCTAAAATCTAACTAAACTAGACTAACCTAAACTAACTAAAATAAAACCCTAAACCATAAACCCTAAACTCTAAACCTAACTAAACTAAGAAAACCAACTAAACTAAAACTAATAATAATTAAACTAATAAACTAATAAAACTAATAACAAACTAAACTAACCACAAACTAAATCAACTAAACTAAGTAAACCTAAACCCTAAACCTAAACTCTGAACCCTAAACCCCCTAAACCTAATAAACTAATCAAACTAAACTAACTAAACTAAACCTAAACCCCTAACCCTAAACCCTAAACCTAATAAACTAACTAAACTAAAACTAACTAAAACTTTATAAACTAATAAACTAATAAAAATTAATATCTAAACTAAACTAAAAATTTAAAACCCAAAACTAAACCAAAACCTTAACCCTAAACCATAAACTAAGAACTAAAATTAATACTAAACTAAAACCTAAACCTAAATCCAATAAACTAAATTAAACTAAACTAAAATAACTAATAAACTAAAAATAAACTAAACCTAATACACTAAACTAAACTTAAACCCTAAACCTGAACTAACTAAATAAACACTTAACTGAATAACTAATAATAATAAAATAATAGCTAATAACTAATAAAAGGTAAACTGATAATAAAACTAATAATAAAACTAAACCTTAAACCCTAAACCTAATTAAATCTAACTAAAACTAATAAACTAAACCTAACTAAACTAAATAATTAACTAAAACTAAATAACTATAGTTAATAACCAAAAAAGCTAATAAACCCTAATAACTAAAATCTAACTGAGCTAAACTAATAAAACTAACCTAAACTAACTAAAACTAACTAACTAACTAATAAAACTAATTAATAAAGCTAATAAAACAAAAACTAACTCACAACTAATAAAACTAAACTAAAATTAAACTAAACTAACTAACCTAGACACTAAACCTAAACTAATCTAAACTAATAACTAAACTAAACCTAATAAACTACTAAACTAATAAAACTAATAAATAAACTAATAATTACAAACCAACTAATAACTAACCTAAAACTAAAAAACCTAAACCTAAAACCCTAAACCTAAAACTAAACTAAAACTCCCCTAAACTAACTAATAAACTAATTAAATTAGCTAATAACTAAACTAATAACTTAACCTAATAGCTAATAAACTACTAAAACTATCTAACTAATAAGTAATAACTAAACTAATCACAAAACTAAAACTAACTAAATTAACTAATAACCATAATAAATAATAATAAAAAACTAAACTAAACTATCTAACTAATAAAACCTAAACCAATAACCTAAACTAACCTAAACCTAATAAAAACTTAACTAACTAAACTAAAACTAATTAATAACTAAAAACCAATATGCTAAACTTAACTATACTAAACTTAAACTAAGCTAAACCTAAACTTAATAACCCTAAACTAAACTTACTAAACTAATAACTAAATTATTAACTAAACTAAAACCAAATAAACTTAAACTAAACCTAAACCTAATAAAACCTAATAAAACCTAAACCTAAATGTAAACAAGAAACTAAAACTAAACCAAAACTAATAACTAAAACTAAATAAACATAAACTAATAACTTAATTAAACTAAAACTTAAACCTAAACCTAAATCTAAACCTAAACTTAAAATCTAAAACCTAAACCTAAAACCTAAACTAAAATTCACTAATAACCTAAACCTAAATAAATAACTAAAACTAAACTAACTAAACTAATAATAACTAAAACTAATAAACTAAAACTAAAACTAAAACTAATAAAACTAAAATAATAAACCTAAACCCTAAACCTAATAACTAAACTAAAACTAAATACTAATAACTAACTAAACTAAACTAAACTAAACTCTAAACCTAAACCCTAAAACCTAATAAACTAAACTAAACTAAACCTAAACCTAAACCCTAAACTAATAATTAAACTAAACTAACTAAATAAAAACTAATAATAAAAAAAACTAAAACCTAAACATAAATCCTAAACTAATAAAACTAAACTAAAACCTAAACCTCTAAACCTAAACTAAAAACTTAACTAATAATAAACTAACTAATAACTAAACTAATAAAAATTAATTAAACTAAACTAAACATAAACCTAAACCCTAAACCCTAAACCCAAACCCTAAAATTAAAAACTAAAACTAAACTAAAATAAAACCTAAACCCTAAACCCCATAACCTTAAACCCTAAACCCCATAAACCTAAACCCTAAAACTAATAACTAAACTAACTAAACAAACCTAAACTAAAACTAATAAACTAATAATAACTAAACTAATAACTAAAAAATAATTAATAAACTAATCTAAATCCTAAACCCTAAACTAAACTAAACTAATAAACTAATAACTAAACTAATAAACTAAAAAGCTAACTAAAACCTAAACCCTAAACCCTAAACCCTAAACCTAAACTTAACTAATAAACCTAAACCCCTAAACCTAAACATAAACCTAATAACTAAACTAATAATAACTAAACTAAATAACCTAAACTAACTAAAACTAAACTAAACTAAAATCTAAACTAATAACTATAACTAATAACTAAAAACCTAAACCTAACTAATTATCTAAACTAAATTAATAATAAAACTAATTAATTAACTAAACTAAATAAAACTAATAAATAAAATAACTAATAAAACTAATAATAAACCTAAAACCTAAACTAACTAAAACTCTAAACTAAAACTAATAACTAAAACTAATAAACTAAACCTAAACCTAAACCTAAACTAAAACCTAAAAACCTAAACTACTAAACTAACTAATAACTAAAGTAAACCTAAACCTAAACTAAATTAAAACTAAACCTAAAATGTAACTAACCAAACTAAACTAGAACCTAAACTAGCTAAATAACCAAAAACTAAACTAATAACTAAAATTAAACCTAAACCTAAACCCTAAACCTAACCATAAAAAACCTAAAAAATAAAACTAATAAATAAAGCTAATAACCTAACTAACTAATAAACCAAAAATAACTAACTAAACTAAACAAAGACTAAACTAATAAGTTAAACTAAAAAAAACTAACTAAACTAACTAAAACTAATAACTAAACCTAAACCTAATAATTAAAAAAATAAACTAAACCTAAACCTAAAAAACTAATAATTAAACCTAAACCATAGAACCTAAATAAAACTAAAACTAAACTAAAATTAATAAACTAAAAACTAATAAACTAAACTAATAATAAAACTAATAACTAAACCTAAACTATAAACTAATAATAACTAATAAATAAGCTAATAATAAACTAAACTAATAACTAATAATAAACTAATTAAACTAAACTAAACTAATAACTAAAAACTAATAAACTAATAAAACCTAATAACTAACTAAACTAATAACTAAAATTAATAACTAAAACTAAACCCTGAACCCTAAAGCCTAAACCTAAACTAATAATAAATAAAACTAATAACTAATAACTAATAACAAAAACTAACTAAACTAAATAACTAAACTAATAACTAAAATAATAACTAAACTAAACTAACTAAACTTACTAAACTAATTAATAAACACTAAAAATTAAACTAATAAACTAATAAATAAAAAAAACTAAACTAATAACTAATAATAATAATAAACCTAAAATAAAAAACTAATACAACATAAACTAATAAACCTAATAAACTAATAACTAACTAATAACTAAAAAACCTAAACCCTAAACCTAAACTAATAAATAACTAAACTAATAAATTAATAAAACTAATAAAACTAACTAAACCTAAACCTAAACCTAAACCCTAATAATAAAAACTAAAACCTAAACCTCAACCCTAAACCCTAAACCCTAAACCCTAAACCTAAACCCTAAACCCTAAACTGATAATAAAATAATAAATAATTAATAACTAACTAAGACTAATAAGTAATAACTAATAACTAAAACTAACAAACTAAATAACTAAACTAACTAAACTAAGTAAATTATCTAAAAAAACAAAAAAGTAAATAAAAAATAAATAAAATAAATAAACTAAGTAAATTAATTAATAATAACTAACAAACCTAATGAACTAAACTTAAAGCTAAAACCTAAACCGTAAACTAAACCTAAACTAAAACTAACTAAACCTAACCTCTAAAAAACTAATTAAAAACCTAAACCCTAAACCCTAAATTAATAACTAATAATAAACAAAACTAACTAAACTAAAAACTAAACCTAATAAAAATTAAACCTAAATAACTCAACTAGATAATAAATCAAATTAATAAAATAAACTAATAATTAAAATAACTAAATAATAACTAAAACTAAACTAATTAACCTAACTAACTAACTAACCTAAACTAAAACTAAACTAATAGTAACTAAACCTAAACCCTAAAACATAAACTAACTAAAATTTACTAAACAAAAAACTGTAAACCCTAAACCTAACTAAAACTTATAATCTAAGCTAAACTAACTAAACTAAACTAAACCTAAACCCTAAACCTAAATTAAAAATTGATAAACTAACTAAAACTAATAAACTAAAACTAAACTAAACTAAAACTAAACTAAAAAAACTAAACTAACAACTAATAAACTAACTAAACTAACTAATAACTTAACCTAAACCCTATCTAATAATAATAAACCTAAACCCTAAACCCTAAACCTAAACCTTAAAACCTAATAATTAAAACTTAAACAAATTAAACTACTAAAAAAAACTAATAAAACTAATTAAACCTAAACTAATAAACTAACTAATAAAACCTAAAACTAAAACTAAATAAACCTAAACTTAAACCCTAAACCCTAAATTAATTAACTAACTAAAACTAACTAATACTAAACTAATTAAAACTAATAAACTAATAAAACTAATAACTAAACTAAAACTAAACCTAAACCCTAAACTAAAACTAAACAAACTAACTAAAAAACTAATAACTAAACCTAAATCCTAAACCTAATAAACTTAAACTAATATAAACTAAAATTATAATACTAACCTACTAAACTAACTAAACTAAACTAAACCCTAAAACCCTAAACAAAAAACCTAAACCCTAAACCTAAACCCTAAACCCTAAACCTCCTAAACTAAACCTAACCCAAAACTAAACTACTAATAAAAACTAATTAATAACTAAATTAAAACATAAATAACTAAATTAAAACCTAACTAAGCTAAAACTAACTAATAAAAAAGTAATAACAAAAAAAAACCTAAACCTTAAACTAACTTAATAAACTATAACTACAAGCCAAAACCTAAATTAAACTAAACTAATAATACTAACTATAACTAAACTAATAACTAAACCTAATAATAACTAAACTAAACCTAAACCCTAAACTAATAACTAACTACTAACTAAACTAAACCTAACTAAGTAAACTAAAAACTAACTAAACTAACTAAACTAACTAAACAACATAATTAAATACTAACTAAACTAAACTAACTAATAACTAACTAGATAAACTAAAAAAACTTAATTAAACTAACTATACCCTAAGCCCTAAACCTAATTAAAACTAACTAAACTAATAAATTAATAATTAAATTAGCAAACTAATAACTAACAAAACTAAACCTAACTAACTAAACCAAATAACTAAACTAAACTAAACCCTAAACCCTAAACTAAATTAAACTAAACTAAACTAAAAAAACCTAAACTAAACCTAAACCTAACTAATAAAATTAACTAAAACTAAACCCTAAATAGCCTAAAATAAATAAACTAATAAACCTAAACCTAACAAAATTAATTATGCCTTATTTAATATTTATTGGTTAAACTGTTGGCCATTAACTTCAGTGGAGCACCTTAGTAAAACTCTCTCGGCTCATGCTCCTCTTTTGATTTCTATTAAGGATGCTATTCATAATAATAATGTCATTAAAAATTTTCATTTTCAAAATATGTGGCTAAAAGATAAAAGTTTTCTTGGCATTATTACTTTTAATTAGTGCTTTCTTTCTCTCCGGTGATTCTGATTTGGTATGATGAGATTTTGGCTTTAGCTTAAAAGGCTTAAGCATAATATCACTTGGTGGAATAGAAATCTTAAAAAATCTTTTGATAATATCAAAAAATGGAACAAAGGGTGAAAGATTTGAAAGAATTGGTTATTACCGATTCTTCTTTTTTCTAACCTGTTGAAACTAAAGATAATCATTAAGTTTCAAGATATGGAGGAGACATATTGAAGAAAAATTGCCTAAGCATCTTTTTGAGGGATGAAGAAACACTAAATATTTTCATGCTTTGGTAATGAAAAGGCTTGTTCTTGGTTGCATTCATAAAATCAAGAATTTGGATGTTTCTTGGCTTACTAAAAATATGATATATTCTCTTCTACTCTTAGTTTCTTTAAAAATCATTTAAATAAAAACTATCAACTTGAGCATTTATCTAATCCCTCTATCATTCCTTCTATTATGTCTACAGAAGATAATGAGTGATTGCTCTTCCTTTGATGAGGAAATTTTAATATTCTTAATGGTATGAATGTTGATTTTGTTGTAGGGCTAGATGGTTACACAACTTTATTCTTTCAAAAACTTGGTTTATTTTTAAAGTTGATCTTGTTAATGATGTTAAAGATTTTTTTTCTAGGGAATTCTATTCCTAAATATTTTACTAGCACTTCTATTATTTTTATTCCTAAGAATGATAATCCTGACTTTTGGAATGACTTTAGATGTATTAGTCTTTGTACTTTTTTTAATAAATTTTTTTCTAAAATTTTGACTAATAGGCTTAGTAAGTTTCTTCCTATGATTATCTCTCCTAATCAAACTGGCTATGTAAAAAGTAGAACTATTTTAGATAACATCTTGCTTACTCAAGAATTGATTCATGGTTTGAATGTTAAAACTAGAGGTGGAAATTTACTTTAAGCTTGACATCACCAAAGCTTATGATAACATTTCTTGGGATTTTCTTAATAACATTCTACTTTATTTGGTTTCTCTAATCATTTTATTTCTGGTTAACAATATAATTAGAAATGTTTGGTTTTCATTAGATATCAATGGTGAAAACTTTGGCTTCTTTAATTCCTCTCAAAGTATAAGACAAGGTGACCCTCTTTCTCCTTCACTTTTTATTATTATGATTGAATATTTGTCTTGTTGGCTTAATCTTTTTTTAGAAGAATTCTAGTATGTATTTCAGGAATCTTGGTGGTTTGGCTATCTCTCACTTAAGTTTTGTTGATGATTTCATAATATTTTGTAATGGCTCCTTACATTATGTTAAAAAAGCTTAAGATTTTTTTAAATAAATTTGAAAAGGAAAGTGGCCTTGTGATTAGTAATCATAAAAGTTGTTTTATCACTTACTTCCATTTCTATTCAAAGAATTAATAAAATTAAGGATATTACTAGTTTTTCTCATCAAAATCTTTCTATTAAATATTTAGGCTCATCGTTATATTGTGGTCAAAAGAGATCCCATCTTTTTGATGAGGCAATCCATCATATTCAAAATAAAATTTCTACCCTTGAATTTCATTTCTTATCCTTTTGTGGTAGATTTATTGTCATTAGAAGTATTCTTTACTCTTTTCCTTTCTACTTGTTGCTTAATATTGTTCCTACTTCCCTTGTTCTTATCATGATTTAAAGACTAGTTAATATGTTTTTTTGGGGCTCTAGGAATTCGGCCAAAAGGCTTCATTGGACTTCATGGCCTAATATGTGGGGTACTATTTATGAAGGTGGTATTGGGTGCAGATCTTTGATGGATTCAACCAATATTTTTTCTTATAAACTTTGGTGGAATTTTTGGAAAAATGAAAGTCTTTGGGCTAAATTCATGAATTTTAAATATTGCAAAGGTAAGCATCCTTTAATTTTCAATTATAAACATGGTGACTCTATTATTTGGAAATGGCTCTGTGACATTAAATGGAAAGAAAACCTCTCATTTTGGGGTATTAATAATGGTTCTTCTTCTTTGGCAAGATAACTAGATGGGGACTTTTCCATTGATTCTTTGCTTAATACTCTCTACTTTTCCTTGAAAGTTAGTCATTTAATTTATAATGGTGATTGGAATTTCTCTCTTTTAAATGATTTGATTCTTGATTTCATTAGTAATAACTTCATCAATATTCCTATTGATTGTATTTCTTTGGATCAAATTCTTTTCAAAATTTCTAGTAATGGAGAATTTTTTTAAAGATACTTGAACTATATTACTTAAATAATCCTCTTCTCTATTTTCCTTAAAATTTGGAATAATATTATTCCTACTTCTTATCCCATTCTTGTGTGGAGAATTTTAATGGATTCTATTGTTGACTCTTTACTTGGACGGTTATTATCTACCCTCTAAATGCATGTGTTGCTTTAGATTGAGAATGTTAGTCATGTTTTGTTAATGGTGCCATTCCTCTAAAGTTTGGGGTTGGTATGAGGATTTATTTAAGTAAATTATTTTAATGGTAATTTAACTTTAATGCAACTTCTTGACTTATTTTCTTAATAATTTAAAGGGAATATCAAAATTGTGATGTTTTACTTTGATTTGGCTTATAGAAATGATGCTAAACATCAATGTGCTTATGAATCATAAGAGGATTTTTGCTAGGACTAAAGAATAGATTTTTTCCTTACATAAGGCTACTCTTCTTTGTGGTACTAATTTTAGAGGTTGCAAGTTTGTTTCCTCTAAATTGGATATCTTGTTTCCTTATTGTGACTTGTCTCTGGATTATAAAATTATTCATTGCATTAAGCCTTTTAATTATTTTATTAAAATTAATACTGATGGCTCTGTTACACATAACAAATCGAGTTGTGGTATTTTTAGGAATAATCGTAGGAATATTATTTTATCTTTTTCCACTTCTCTCTCTACTAATTCTATTATTTATGCTGAATTGATGGTTGTTTATCATGCTCTTAAGCTTTGTTTGGATAGAAATTTTCATACTATTTGGTTGGAATCTAATGGTAAGATGGTTGTTGCTATGATCATTTCACCATAAGGGTAATGCTATACTTTTTATTTAATTAGAAATATTAAAGCCATTATCTCTAAACTTTCTTTAAAATTACTCATATTTTAAGAGAAGGTAATGCTCAGCAGATTTCTAATTTCTCTGATTTTACTTTGTTTACCAATGTGAATATTCCTAAGAAATTAAGAGGGTTGTCTAATTTAGATAAATCTAGTTTGCCTTATGTTAGATTTTCTTAATTTTTCTTTTTTTTTCTTTTATGTTGTTGGTTTTCTCTCTTGGGAGCTTCTGTGGTTTTGGTTTGTTCTTTATTGCTCTGCTCTTTCTTGAGAGTTTTATTCTTGTATTTTTCCTGTACTTTATAGGTTGGAGTGATGGCTTCTACTATTTTGGTTGTCCTATTATTGTCGTTTGTTGCGCCTACTTTTAATGTGGTATCACTTATGGCCTTATTCATTAGTTTTTGGTTGGTTGGTTTATTTTTGTTTAGTGTCTTTGTGGTTGGTATCCTTGAGCTTCCTGGTTTTTGGGCGCCTTCTCTGGATGAGATGTCGGTTGGCTTCTCTTCCTTCTATCTCCTTTAGTTGATTTGGTTTCTGGTCGCCCTTTGTGCCTTTGGCCTTATTATTCTTATTTTATTTTGTGGTCAGTGGTCTATTATGGTTGCTTTAGTCTAGTTTTGGTGAGTTGTTGTTTTATTTCCTTCTTCCCTCTTGCTTTGTTTTTTGGTACATCCCTTTGGTTGGTGGCTTTATTATTATCGCCTTAGATGGTTGGATGGTTGTCTTTGATTTTGTTCTTTTTTCTACTATTGTCCCCTTTGGTGGCTCTGTGCTCTTACCTTTTGGTGGTGGTTCTAAATCTTCTGGTTATTGGTGTGTGCTCAGTGCCTTTGTGAGGTTCATGACTATGATGGCTGGATGTTAAATCTTTTGGTTGATTTATGACTATAACCCTCCTTTCAGAGTTTGACCCATAAATTTTGCCCCTTCTTATTTTGGATTGAGCTTGAGCCTTTCTTTGGCTTTTCTTTCCTTTCTCTTTATCTCTATTTATTTTCTTTATTTGTGCTTATCTCTGCTTTAGTTTCTTTCTTGTAGTTTCCTTCCCTTATTCTTGGTCTCTTCATGGATTGTTACGTGGATTCTGTATTTGTTTTTTTCTTAGTTCTTCCTTTTGCTTTTCACTATCTTTGTATTAGTTAGGGATTTTCTTTAGGTCCCATGTAGGTCTTGAACAAGTCTTGAGTTTTATCCCCTTTAAATCATTGTATCCTTTTCTTTTGGTAATAAAATTTCTCTTTTTCCCAAAAAAAAATGCTAAACTTTAAACCATAAACCTACAACCCTAAAACCTCAACCCTAATCCCTAAACCCAAAACTAACCCTAAACCCTAAACCAAAACTAACCCTAAACCCTAAGAATGGATAAAACCTTGATGGGGAACATCACCATCAACTAGACTCGCCTAGATCTGTGGAGGTGAAGGCAGGCATTATCTAGTGGTGGGGGGATCAAGGTGATGGTGGATATGGAGATGGTGGTCGACTGGTGGTTATGGAGATGAGGGAGCAACAGGTTATAGCCATGGTGGTGGCAGTGAGAGATCGGGATATGATGGCATCCCACTACTCAGTGTGGGGTGGTTCTGGGAACGAGAAACCAAGAATGTCGATCTACGCTTATGGAATTGTGTCTTTGAGATGGTTCTATTTATGGGTTTTGAATTTTTCTATGTTTTTTTATTTATGTCATTGCTTGTGTCTTAGAAAACTTGGGGTGCTAAGTTGAAAAGAAGAAATATTGAATTTGAATTTATTCTCTATTAAAAAAAACCTTAAATCAAAACCCTAAACCCTAAACTAAAACTTAAACCCTAAAACTCTAAACCTAAAACTAAACCCCAAACCTAAACCCTAACACTAAATCATAAACCCTAAAACCGTAAGCCCCAAAACCCTAAACCTTAAACCCTAGACCTTAACCCTAAACCCTAAACCCTAAAACTAACCCTAATCCTTAAACCTATAACCCTAAACCCTAAACCTAAACCCCAAACCCTAAACCCTAAACTAAGCCTAAACTTTAAACCTAAACTAACCCTAAACCTAAACACTAAACCCTAACCTAAGCCCTAAACCCCAAAACCTTAATAAAGATGTCATTAGAGTAGATCTAAAGAATGACTTAATCCTAACATAGTTATGGTAGCTAAAGAAAATGTCTTGTGATACTTTCCTTGACTTTATAGATTTGAATACCCTAAACCCTAACCCTAAATCATATTATAATACCATATTTATAGTATAAAGCATCATATATTTGAGCATGTAGTGATGTTTTTGGATGTTATAAGATGTTTTGAAATGCTTTAGTATATTATGGTATTATACCTTATAGTCTATATTAATATAAATCCTAAATATATTGATTTAATAAATTAGATGATGAGATTTATTAAATTTGAAGTGGGAATTAAATTGTAGTACCAAAGGTATGCTATGCCGCTTGTAGTCTAAAATGTAAGATTTTATGTTCAAAATAAATATTATATGTTGTAGCATAGTATAGCAATATATATAATAATATATTATTTTTTCCATTTTAAAACCATTTAGTATTTCACAATCATGCAATAAATCCTACACTAGAATTATCTATAAAATTGTTGATTTAGACTTTAAAATGATGGAATTTGGCCAAATTCATAATGTAGAGCATGGCATCATAATATATTGTTTCAATTTAAAATATGTAAGTGATATGACTAAAATATATAGTTTTCTTTATTAGACTAATTTTATGATTTTTATCTTAAGCAATCCCTTGAAAGTGATATGCAATATAATATAATATAATATAATATAATATGTTATAGTGTATTATTATATAGATGCTATAACATAATGTAGCATCATGCATTATAGCATACCATTGTGTATTACTACTTGTTGTTTAGCATATTTTAGTTTGTTATAGTATGATGTAGTAGAGTTAGTACTAGTATAATTCAAAAAATAAATTAATTTATCGAGATGATGGATTTGGCCAAATTTAAGGTAAGCATGAGGGAATGTCATTGGGGGTGTGCAATGGTGTATCATTTAATCAAAAGAATGGAATTTTGTAGCCAAAATAAATGTTCATTTTTCAACAAAATTTTATAAATTTTTTGCTTAAAGTGATTCATTTTAAGGTGTAATGTAAGATAATATATTATATGAAAGCATATTAAAATATAATGTACATAACAATATAACTTCACATATATATGAATGTGGTGGTGTGTTACTAATTGTTATCGTACATTTTAGTATATTTTACTTTTGTTATAATACATTGGGTCAAAACTCAAAAAATTGTTAATTTGAAGGTTGAGATGGAAGAATTTGGCCAAATTCATGACACACACCAAGAAGCAACACCAAAATTATGCTCTTTTGTACCATTTCTAATAGAAAATAAATAATTTTACATCCAAAATGAACATTATTCAAATTTGAGAAAATTGTATTATTTCTTCCTTTTAAGTGATTCTAATGAGGTGTAATGTTAGATAATATATTATATTATAGCAAATTATAATATAACATCATATATTATAATATAATATAGTGTTAATTCACACTATAATATGTTTATTGTATAATTAGTTTGAGCTTTCACCATCACAAATCATAAAATGTTGATAATAATGTTAAGATGATGTAATTTGAATGAATACATTGTTAGCCTTTTAGTTGAAGTATTAAAGGTGTGCATAAGAAAAGAAATAAGATTTGATGTGACTTCCATGTTAAGGATATGGAGGGAGATCTGCTAGTGGATCACACATGCATTGGACATGACATGTGAGGGGTCTATGTCGAGGGCATGGAAGAAGAAAATCTATTGGGGATAAGAATCTATAATCCACTGTGGATTAAGATCAAATCAACATTAATTTGTTTTGTTTTAATTGATGTGGAGGCACATCTGCTAGAGATATGGGCTTGAGTCCACTGGGATTGGGTATATGAACATTCTACTAGGGAGCAGGTTTGAGCTAGCCACTGGGGATTGGGATTTGAGTTTGATTTCATAGATTTGTTTGGGGATGAATCTGCTGGGAATAAGAGTTTGGTTGGATTTCTATGATTTAGACTCTACTCGGGGAGTTGGTTTAATTTGGCTCTACTAGGGAGGTTAGTTTTGAATTTGATTTATTTGTTTGACTTATTTATATATGATTTGGGGCACCACTAGGGAGAAGGGTGTGATTCAATTCCACTAGGGAAAATCAGATCGAGTTTACTTTAATTTGAGTTAATGTATAGACCCTGTTAGTGTGGCATGGACCTACTGAGAAGGGGCTATATTAGCCTTGGCCTACCTCAAGTTTACAAATCTAAAGGGATAGTCTACCGGCTGTGGGGTAGAGCTAGCCAACCTAAGGGGTTTCCTTTCATTGTGCAATGGTTGTGCTAAAAAGAAGGCAAAGCAGACTTACATCTTCCAAATTGAGGAACAATCACTGGGGTGACCTGTTGGATGCATAACAAATCAAACTTGACTTTGGACGACTACTAAGTGAATGCTGCTGAGAACTTATGTCAACTCAAAAGTAGTAAGGATTATTTATATCTTAATTTCATGTGATTTGATTTGGTTTATTTAGTTTAGTTTGATTTCAAATTGAGGCATATGGGATGTAAGCTAGATCAAATTTGATAGATTTAATTTATGAACCCTATTGGTTTATGATGGACCCACTGAGAAGGGGATATATCAAACTTGTCCTATCTTAGATTTACAAATTCAAAGGGATAGTCTATTTGGGTAGAGCTAGCCAACCTAAGGGGTTTTCTTTCAATGTGCAATGGCTCTGCTAGGAAGAAGGCATATGAGACTTACATCTTCTAAAGTAGGGAACACCTACTGGGGTGACCTGTTGGTAGCACAACAAATAGAACCCGACTTAGGGGTGACTACTGAGTGAATGCTGTTGGGGACTTATATCAACTTAAGAGTAGTCAAGTGATTACTAAAGGGAGTTTTGCTGATATACCTAAAGATAGATGCTGGGAAAATATGTGTGGTGTCCTCCTAATCCATAAGTGAATATAAATTTTGTTTATATGTTTGCATGGACCCTATTGTGTAGGGACCACACTAAGGGGTTATGCACTTGACCTATCTCGATTTATTGGACCAAGGGAGAATCTAGACATCCACAAGACATATTCTACAACCATAGGGGTGACTAGAAAGAAACTATCCAATCTGAGTAATCCTAGGTATTATCTAAATGGGGTTGCAAAGGGTGTGATCCAAATATAGTGCCCATGTGAGGTGATGCTAGGCATTATCTTTAGCTATAAAAAAGAAAGCCATAGGTGTGGTGCCCAACCCAAGGAGAAAGTGTCCCAGACTTACATCCGCCATGAGTGGTGTATCCAAGAAGAACCAACCAACCTAAGGTGTCATCGATGTCAATGATCAATCTGAAATAAAGCATGTAGGCTTACAACTTTCCAAGCGAATTGATCATCGGATAGTCTATGTACAGGATAAATGCTATCTAACCAAGAGCGACTACTAAGCAGTGAGCCCCGAGGAAGGACTAGACCCAGACTTGAAGCAATCAAGAGGAAAGGAACCTCTAGGGGACTTATCCTAAACCTCAAATATACGACCCAACATGAAGGCTAATCTAAGAAGAAAGCATAGCTCACATTTTCTTAAATAAAGCCAACATAAGGTAGCCATACCATAAGGCCTCAAACTAACAAGGAACTCATCGGTGTGCAGTGACCAAGTAAGGAAAGAAAACATAGCAAACTTACATCTTCCAACGAAAGAAGACCACTAGGGTGACACACTAGCAGGGTAGTACCTCAGCCCAACCTAAAGCAGCTACTAAGTGAGTGTTATTGGGGGCATTATCTCAACTCATAGTAGCCCAATGTAAGAGATATGTGTTTGTTATATATTTTTATGTGTAGTTTGTGTTTGTGTTGTTTCAATGAAGGATAAGATACCACTCAGGTTCCTTACACCTACCATAAACTCATCGTGTACAGATTCGCAAACAAGAATACTTTCAACATGGAAGAGATTGAATTTAAAATGGAATTTTCAAACATGATTTATAATATTTCTTTATGTAGAGCCCGTTGATTGGGCACTCTCCCTTATGATTAATAAGTTGATAAAATCTTCCTTGGTAGGCCTTCTTTATGGAAAGAGGGACCTCCCAAGTGGGTTCAAACTTGCCTCCCATCTTATGACGGGCAATAATCGATCTCCTTAGAACTAAATTAACCTCTCCTACTTGAAAAGCTCTAGGATGGACCAACTTGTTATGAGCTTGAATCATTTTGCTTTGTACAACTCGAGGTTTTGGCATGCCCGCAGACATCTCTCCTCCAAACCTTCAAGCTCTTCTAACTGCAACTTGGCATTATGCTATGTTATGATCTTACAACGCAGAACTATCATTAGTGATGGGAGTTAAACTTCTAATTGTAGAATGGCTTTAGACCCATACACTAAGGAGAAAGGAGTAGACTGAGTTGGAGTTCTATATGTGGTGCAAGACCACAAGGCTTCAACTAATTGCTCATGCCACTTTTACTTATTATTGTTGAGTGTCTTCTTTAGTATTTGGATGAGAGTTTTGTTGAAGGCTTCTGCTAAGACATTTGCCCTCAGGTAGTTAATGGTAGAATATCTCCAATCCATGCTATGTCTCTGAGCAAAGTTATTGATCTTGGTGCTCTTGAATGTAGTACCATTATCAAATATCATTCGTCGAGGTGCTCTAAACCTATATATGATATGGTTCCTAAAAAACTATAGCACATGCTAAGCTATGACCTCTCTAAGCATAATCACCTTCACCCATTTGGAAAAGTAGTCAGTAGTAGCTAAGATGAATCGATGACCCAAGAAAGAGGATCAATCGACCCACTATGTCGGCACCCAACACGAATGGCCATGAGGCCAATGTAATGTAGAATGTTGGGTTGGTGTAGGACCACACCATGTATTTGACATTGGTGGCATCTCCAGTCGCCTCCACAATAATATTTGATCATCGATGGCTAGAAGTATCCTAGTCTCTTGATCTTGGCTTTCATCTTTAGGCATTGCATATGCCGAGTGTACCTCGACCAAAATCTTATGGGCTTCATGCTTATATAAATAACATAACCACATATGATTGAAAGACCGACGGTACAAGACACCATCCATAAGAGCATAGGAAAGTGCTCTCTACTTCATGTGATGGGCTTAGGATTTCTCTTGAGGTAGTTTTCCTTTATTTAGGTAATCTATGAATGGTTTCCTCTAATTTAACTCCTCGTACTTTTGATAATGGCAACCTCCCATTCAAGAGAGTACTTTTTGATGTGTTCAACATCAATAAGGGATAAGACTTGTCTATTTTTCACCTTTATTGATATGGACTCATCCTCTAGACATGCCAACTCCTTGGCATGCTTGGCTAAAGGATACATTATGGCATTCTCACCTCGAGGAATCTTATAAATGGTAACCTATGAGATTTGGGCCAATAACTCCATGGTGTACTTATGGTAGTGATGGAGCTTGGGCTTTATAACCTTATATGACCCAGTGATTTGGTTGATCACTAGTTTAGAATCCCCAAAGATGTTGATGTTTTGGATGCTTAGAGTAATGAATAACTCCATACCGGCAATCAAAGCCTCATATTTAGCTTCATTATTGGTACAAAGATTGGATAGATGATATGAGAATCTCATCACATCACGATCCTGAGTTAAGAGAACTATTCCTACCTGTGCCTTTCCTGGAATAGTAGACTATTGTTCTTCTCCTCTTTGAGAGGAAGCCTCACCATTAAAGTACATTTCCTAGTGGTGAATGCTAGTATCTTCAAAGTTCATGATTTGTTCATCAGGGAGATCATCACTAAGCAGAGAGTCAGCATAAAGTGGGTGTGCTACTAAGAAATCCACTAGCGCTTGTCCTTTCACCACACAGAGGGGTACGAAGGTAATGTCAAACTCAGGAGATGATGGACCGTGCTAACCGCCAAGAGCATCGCCATGTCATGAGATTTTGTAGTGGATTGATCCTTGAAATTAAATTCTCCTTATGAGGAAGCATGTAGTGTTGTAGCTTTTGTTATGCAAATATTAAAGTTAGGTAAAGCTTCTTAGTGGGTGGATAATTATCCTCAGTAGGGATTAGATGACAACTGAGGTAGTAGAGCACATTTTCCATCCCTTCATCATTGGCTTGGGCCATCAAAGCACCAAGGGAGTTGTCTAACACAATAGTGTAAAGTATGAGCAACTAGAACCAACCCATAATCGTAATTGATGTCTTAAGGCATGCTCACACTTATCATCCCACTTGAACTTGGCATCCTTTTGACAAATGTCGAGAATGGTCGACATCTTCCGAGGTTGGATATAAGGAATCTTAGTTATGCCAATCTCCCTTAGAATGATCTGAGTTGAGTTAAACTTTAGGGGTGGCTTTCTAATATCACCTTGATCTTCTCTAGATCGATTATGATTCCTTGGTGTACAATAAACCAAGGAATTTCTCTGAAGCTACTCCAAATGCACACTTCATGAGGTTGATTTTGAGGTTAAATTATCTTAACTATTTGAAAACTACTCTCAAGTTAAAGAGATGGTCTTCTTTTTCCCTACTTTTGACCACAAGATCATCAACATAATACTCAACCTGATGATAAATGACTTCATCAAAGATTCAAGTCATAGCCCACTGGTATATAGCAATGACATTTTTAAGGCTGAAAGGCATGACCTTATAGCAATAAATTTTGATTGGGGTTCTAAAAGTAGTGTTTCTTTCATCTTCAGGAACCATCTTTATTTGGTTATATCCATATGAGCCATCCATGAAAGAGAAGACTGCATGAGATGAGGCAATACCCACAATCAACTTCGGGATTGGTATTAAAAATTTGTCTTTTGGACATGCCTTATTTAAATCCCTAAAATCAACGATATGAATTTGGTCATTCTTTTTCTAACTGGATGATGCTAGCTAACTAGGTAGGTATTTTTCTTCCCGATGAAGCCAATATCGATCGCTTGACTTCAAAATGACCTATTGTCTATGCCTAATCGAATGCATCTAGGAGCTTGCTTGATAGTTAGAAGCTCTATTGCTTTATGGACGCTACCTTAAGAGCCAATCCGTGCATCTCTTCATAACTCCATGCAAAGTAGTCCTTAAACTCAATCAATAGCCTAACTATTTCATTGATTTCAACAAAGAATTGATGTATGTCGTGTGGATATTCTTCGCCCTAAGTTGATTTGAGCTCATCAATGGTTGACTTGATCTCTTCTTCAAACTCTAGTGGTGCATCTTTGACTTCAAAATCATCTTGATCATCTGAAGTTTCTAAGCATAACTCCTCATATGAGTTAATATGATTTGAAAAGAACCTATCAGATTCTAAATAATTAGTGATGACCAAGTAGTAATAGTTATCATCGACTAGACCCACTGTACCAAATCCTAGTCTCAATCTTGATTGGGAGCTTGTGCATTTGTTCTTACATATTCATTTGAAGTAGTCTGACCTGTGCTTTGACCAAGTATGTGGGATTAACCCTTTCTTTGCTAAATTATGAACACAAGATAAGTACCAATCAAAAGGTAATTCTATTAAATTTTTATATGAGATATCCTCAAGTTCTACATCAACTTCTTAACTTGAGGATGATGCTTCAAAAAAAACCTCTGAGTCTTCACACCTATGATGACTTATGGGCTTCCTTAACTACCAAACTCTCAGCTTTTTGAGAGGAAAGTAGGGCTAGAGCTAAGGTTCAAAACTGATGCCTAACTATTTCACATATAGACTTGGATACACTTATGCTTTGCTTTGGAGCCATCTTCATCACTATCTAGCTCAAGTGTCACCTCCATGGGAATCCAAGAGTTGTTGTGCTAACCATATAAGACTCATCCCATGAACTTGATTCTAAGTCTATATGGATAGTAGGTGTACCTAGTACTGGGACATATCTTATATTGTGGCCAATAAAGAGGTTTTCCACCCTTAAGACCTCTAAGGCCTCTTCCGCCTGGAGGTTAGTCATCCTACCCATATGTTCAATAGAGTAATGAACTGGGTGGAATCTAATGTTAGGCTCCACTTCCTCCTCCAAGTCTATTTTTGCTCCCTTTTATTTTCTTTTTCATTTTCTTTTTTTTTTTTTCTATTTATCTTTCTTTTTTTCTCTTTTTCTTTTTCTTTTATTTATAAACATTTGCCAAGTTTGCGAGAATAGACTTGTTGATTTTGAGGGAGGTAGTAAGCTGAATCCTCATATATGCCGACCTCATGAACTGTAAATGGCTTGAGATCTCTTTTGACATAGTAGATGATCCCACCTCTCACAAACTTCATACACTGATGTAGAGAAAATAAAACTATGTTGTTCTCATGTATCCATGTTCTCCTAAACAAAGCGTTGAAAGATGTATCCGAGTCTATAATGTGAAACTTGGCTTCAGTCTTCCAATCATCTATCTGGGTAACATGGAGCATGTTGACCTCACTTTTGGAGTGAAGATTCAATCTTCTCATCATAGACTTAGGAGTCTTCTATACACTAAGACTTTCCTAGTCATAAGATACTTCTAGCAATTAGGTAAACACTTAACCTAAGCCTAAAGACTTAGAAGGTTTAACCAGAAGATTAGGTTATGCTTTAAGGATTAGGATAATCCACCAACCCTACAACCCAAATCCAATCCATGTTTTCCTTCTCAAACCAAACCTCAAGTTCAATTCAAACATGAAATTCAAATCCAAATCCAAACCCAAATTCCAAAACCAAATGATTGAAGCCCATGATCAAATCCAAACTTGAAACCCTTCATAAGCCATATGACCTATCCCATGGACTTAGCCAAATCTTAATCCAAATAAATCCAAAATCAATTGATTTTCTCATAATCAATTTATATCTTCAGTCATCTTCATCAATATAAATCAAATATATATTTAAATGATCAAAACTAAATTTTGCTAAATCAAACTAAATCAAATTAAATCAAAACCCTTCCTACGCCATATGACCTATCCCATGGACTTAGCCAAATCTTAATCCAAATCAAGTCAAACTCAATTGATTTTCTAACAAATCAATCATATCTTAAATCATATTCACAAATTTAAATGAAATATACATTTAAATCATCAAAGCTAAATCAAACCAAATCAAAATTCAAACCTAAGCCACATGACCCAACACTATGGACTTGGCCAAATTCTTTCATTCTAAAACCCAAATTCAATTGATTTTCACATGAATCAATCATACTTTCAATCGTAATCACAAATATAAATGAAATCTACAGTCATCAAGCCAAACCCAAATCAACCAAAGTCAAATCCAACTTAACCCTTTTGACTTGAAATGTTCAAATGAACCAAAACCCATTTGAACCCAAGCTAATTACAATTGAATTTATATCTCAATCCCAAATCTATATATAAACTCAACAAAAACAAGCTCAACCCAAACTCAAGCCAACTAAACCAAATTGGTCCACTGGACCCAAAGTAGCCAATTTGACCTATTTGAGCCAAGTTCTAAGCCAACCAAAATTAGATTGAACCAAGCCCATCAAAAAACACCCATCATGATTATTGATAACCCTAGGTTGATCAATTGTTACCTATTGGGTCAAACCAAGTCAACTTGGTCATTTGACCAAGTCAACACCTTAACCCATATGAACCCAAACTAGCCAAATTTCAACCTAATCCAAATCACTTTAAACCAATGATTCATACAAATTCAAAATATATATTTGAATATAACTTGAGCTTCAATTGAGTCAAACCAAATCCAATTGGCCCTCTTGACCCAAGTTGACCCAAATTGACCTAAAAGATAAAATTAGGTCAAATCAAAATATAAACTAAATTGATTGCAACTAATGACTTAAGTTCATTCCAAAATTGAACTTAATCAAAGCCATGATTTGACCCAATTGAACCCAACTGACCTACTTAGCCCAATTTGACCTAAAGGTTCAAGTTGGCCTAAATCGAAACAAAATCCAAATTAATTGAAACAAAAGGGTACAATCATCTTTGATTGGTCAACAAAACTGAAACCAACACTAAACCTAAGCCAAATTGGCCAATTTGGTCAAATTGGTCAACTTAACCCATTTGACCTAAATGAATTCAAATGGGCCAAAATCAAATCTAAGCCAAACTAAACCAAAACATCCCAAATGATCATATGAACTTAACCCAACCCTTGGTTTGACCTAATTTGACCAATTGGTCAACATGACCCAACCTAACCCAATTTAACCTAAATGAGTCAAATTGAGCCAAACCTAACCAAATCAACTCCCATTAACTTGAAATTTGAGCTAATCCACTTTTGGCTCATTTCAAATCTGCCCAAATCAAATCCAATGCCAAATAATCATTCTACCCTTAGGTCAAGGGCATCACATGAGACAAATCACCCATGTAACTGGACTTTTCCATTCCTTGGCCACTTAGTAATCCCCAATGGTCTACTTAGGCCTAGACACTACCCAACATGACCCATGGGATGGTTAGGTATGACCCATAAGAGGTGAAATCACCACCCTCCCCATTAGAGCATTTAAACCCTTAGGACACCATGATTTGTCCTTGGCACCACCTCCACACCTTTAACCAACCAAGCGAGCCAACTCACCTCCTCCCTTCCACCCACAACTTAAGATGGTTGGACCACTAGAAACCAAACCCATCCCACCGCCCACTGTTGAAGGGGTATACACCCATTGTTTCCACTCAAACACATACAAAAATTATTCTTCAAAGCCCTAGCTACCCAAGATGAGCTGCTACAACCAATCCTTAAGCTCCCAAGCTTGTTCCTCGATAAAAAAATGTCATTCCCATCTGTCCCGAAATAGGACACTCCCATTTTTGGCCTAACTTCCTCATGTCTCCATCAAACTCAAATTAACTTTGCACGCACCTTCCGGAAAGACAAATCATCTCCCAAGCTTTTTGAGCACCGAGGTGGGGCTTGATCAAGCTTCCAAATCATCGCCATGCCTTCCACAACGCCAAGGAATTGATCCAATGGTGTGATCTGCTTTTCATTTCAGCTAGATGAATCTCTAAAACACTTTAGCTTGGTGATCTAGTGGATCATTCTTCCTCATCAAGGACGTCAGATTAGAACCTCCATCGCAATCAATGGATCCGTGATTAGATGCACTAGATCATCTAATTTAATCCCATTATATGGGAATCATTGTCCGGCTTAGATCGGCATGAATGAGAATGCGTCGCCATCGCCACGCAAGGAGTTGATAAGTTTTAAGTAGCCAATCACAAGAAAAGAGCATCGCCACATGGCGCAAAAAGGATTAGGCTTTAATTAGGCTTAATTAATCATTTTTAATGGCTGAGAGTTCCAAAAATCATAAAATGTCATAGAGAAATAAAAAAAATACAAATAAATACTCATTTTAAAGGTATTCTAGAGGAGAATTAATTAAAAATGATCTTAACTAATTTTAAATAGTAATTAAAGTTTAATTAAAAAATTAAATAGCTTAATTACATTTTAATTATGTGAGCAATTAATCTAAATTTTGTGAGTTAATTTAAAGGGATGACGCTTTGCCTCCCATGATTTTCTTGGGATTTATTGCTCAATTAAATAAGAAACTAATTAAACCTTAACTACTCTTAAGTTAATTAATAAATCCCATGAACAATAAAAATTAGTTAATTAAGTTTATTAATCATTATTCAACACTAAGTGAACTAAGGAATGGGTTGGGACCCCTTTCCAAGTTCATTTCTTTTTTTAAAATGAAATTAATTAAGATTTAACTAAATTAAATCACTTAATCAAATTGAAGTCATAATCACATCTTAATGAACTAAATCATGTGGTAGATCTTTAGGTGTTTAATAACCTAAAGGAGTTTAATGAAATTATGGTTAGTCCACATGGGTGGGAAAACCGTAAGTGTAATTAATTAAGTCTATTAATCTAATTAACTATTAATCATGAGCCAATTGCATTAGGCCCCTTTTATTTCCTAGGATCATTGCAAGTTTATTTTCCATGCATATCATGTTGGCTCATAATAATTTTGTTAATTACTTTAAGGTGACATAGATAAAGATAATTAATTCATCTAATTAAGGGTTCAACTTAATTAACCCATAAAATCAACTTAATTATCTTTCCTTAAATTAAATCAAATCATTAATGCGGGAATGGGTTTAAAACAACAAGTGATGATTTCATAATTAATTCATCTAATTAAGGGTTCAACTTAATTAACCCATAAAATCAACTTAATTATATTTCCATAAATTAAATTAAATCAATAATGTTGGAATGGGTTTAAAACAACAAGTGATGATTTCTCTTCTCCTCTTTAAATTAAATCAAATCTGAAACTCAATTATAAAAGAAGCTTTGGTTTGCTTTAAATAATCTTATTTGATTTGATTATCCTTAAGAACTAGTTTGGTTGAAAGAATCACATGCTTATATTTGATTGTCCTCTTCCAATCATGTTAAATTTGGTATATCATTTGAATTCATGCATCCATCTTTTCAAAATCAAGTAAAATAAAATTGATTTCCTTTATGTAAGCTTGCATGTGTTGATTTAATTTAATATTTGCATTGCTATTCTTACTATTAAATTTAAATGTATTTTTCAAAAGCTTATAAATGAATAATAATATGTGTTATCATGCTAGTTATAAAAAATAAAAAATACATTATAAATTTATAGCTAAGTGAATGTTGATTTATATAAGATTGAATGGTAATGGGTATATAGTCCGATATCAACAAGGTTTAGCTAGCCCCAAGGAGGTCATTTGATTACCACACTACCCTAGTTTGTTACTTGGTTAATGAAATCGAAAAGATGAAATGTTGAATCTGAATTTGTTCTTTGTTAAAAAATTAAAAACAAAAACCCTAAACCCTAAACTAAAACCTGAACCCTAAACTAAAAACCTGAACCCTAAACCTAAACCCTAAACCCTAAACCCCAATCCCTAAATCTTAAACCCTAAACCCTAAATCTTAAACCCTAAACCCTAAAACAAAAAGCCTAAACCTAAACAAAATAATACATAAAAATAAAATATATAAAAAACCTAAACCTAAATAAAATAAATAAATAAAATAAAATAAAACTAAACTAAAACCTAAACCTAAACCTAAAAATAAAATAATATAAAAAATAAAAATTAAACTAAAATAAAATAAATAAAACCTAAACTAAACTAAAAAATAAAATAAATCTAAAAATAAAAACCTAAATAAAATAAAACTAAAGATAAAAAATAAAAAGAAACATAAAATAAAATAAAACCAAACTTACAAAATAAACCTAAAAAAATAAAAAAATACCTAAACCCTAAACTAAAAAAAAACCTAAACCTAAAATAAACAAAATAAAATAAACATAAACCTAAACTGAAATAAACTAAACCTAAACTTAAATCTAAAATAAAGTAAACCTAAACCCCAAACTAAATAAAATAAAATAAACTAAAAATAAACCTAAACCTAAACTAAAAAAAAACCTAAAAATAAGCCTAAAATAAAAACCTAAAATCTAAACCTAAAAAAAATAAAATAAAAATAAAGCTCAACTATAAAATAAACCTAAACCTAAAAAAAATAAACTAAAGTAAGAAACCTAAACTAAAATAAATAAACCTAAAAGAAATAAACTAAACAAAATAAAAAAATCTAAAAAAATTAAAAATAAGAAAATAAACTAAATAAACCTAAACCTACTGGTTTACTTAATTTTAAAAAAGAACCATAAACCCTAAATCCTAAACCCTAAAAACTAAACCCTAAACCCTAAACCTATAAACCTAAACCCTAAACCCTAAAAAACCCTAAACCCTTAACCATAAACCATAACCCTAAACACTAAACCCTAAAAGCATAAACCCTAAAACCTTAAACCCTAAACTCTAAACTCTAAAACTTAAAACCCAAACCCTAAACCTAAACCTAAAGTAACTAAATAAATTAAAAAAAAAAAAAAACCAATAAACGTAAACCTAACCTAAACCCTAAGAATGGGCAGAACCTTGACGGTAGGAACATCACCGTCAACTAGGCTCATTTTATATCTAACGATGGAGGCGAAGGCATGAGTGAGGTTAGAGGGGAGGTGGGGATCTGGAGGTGCCGTGGTGGATGGAGGTGGTGGTCAAGAGTGGTGGTTATGGAGGATGGAAGAACGCTGAGGATGCAAACCATGGTGGTGGCGAGAGAGATCGGGATATGATGGTGGATCCTGCTACTCGAGAGCCCTAAGTGGATCTGATGGGAGCTGCAGAAACTGAAGCATGGCTAATCATATCGACTAGTTATGGAACTCTGTCTTTAAAGTAGAGATAGTTCTAGTTATCTAGTGTTTTTGATTTGCTCTATGGGTGCTCATTTTTTATCGATCATCACCTGGTTTTAGATAACTTGGTCTATTATTTGGTTGATGAAATCAAAATAAAGAAATGTTGAATCTAAATTTATTCTCTATTAAAAAAAAACTAAAAACCCAAAACCCTAAACTAAAACTTGAACCGTAAACCTGAAATATAAACCCTAAACCCTAAACCCAAAACCCAAAACCCTCAAAACCCTATACCCTAATCCTAAACCCTAAACCCTATAACCATAAACTATAAACCCCAAACCCTAAAACCTAAACCCTAAACCCTAAACCCTAAAAAGCTAAATACCGAAACCTAAACTAAATAAAACCTAAAAAGAAAATAAATAAAAAAACTTAAACCAAAATAAAATAAAAACATTAACTAAAACCTAAACCTAAACCTAAAAAGAAAATAAAACCAAAAATAAAAACTAAACTAAGGTAAAATAAATAAAAACTTAAACTAAACTAAAAAATAAAAAACCTAAAAAAAAAAAAAACTAAACCCAAAAATAAAATAAACATAAAATAAAATAAAATAATAATTAAATAAAACCTAAACTGAACTAAATAAAGAACCAAAACTCTAAACTAAAAATAAAATAGACCTAAACCTAAACTAAAATAAACTAAACTAAAATAGATAAAACCTAAACCTAAACCTAAAATAACTTAAACCTAACTGAATAAATTAAAATAAATAAAAAATAAACCTAAACTTAAATAAAAAATAAAGAATAATACCCAAAAATAAAAATAAAATAAATACCTAAAACCTAAACCTAAAAAAATAAAATAAAAACCTAAACCTAAACCTAAAAAATAAATTAAAAATAAAACTATACTAAAAAACAAACCTAAACTTAAAAAATAAACTTATATAAAAAACCTAAATTAAAATAAATAAGTATAAATAAACAAAACTAAACTAAATAAAATAAAAAATAACCCTAAATAGAAATTAAAAAAAAACTAAATAAACCTAAACTTAGAAATTTACTTAATTTTAAAAAAATAAATAATAAATAAATGAAAATAAAATAAATTAAAAACCCTAACACTAAACTTAAAAATAACCCTAAACCCTAAACCATAAAAACCTAAAATCCTAAAAACCTAAAAAATCAAAACCTAAATTAAAAAAACCTAAAAATAAAATAAATAAATAAACATAAACATAAATAAAATAATAAATAAAATAAAATGAAAACCTAAACTAAAACTTAAACCTAAACCTAAAAATAAAATAACTAAAATAAATAGATAAAACTAAATTAGACTAAAAGTATAATAAACCTAAGAATAAAAAACCTAAACAAAATAAAAACTAAACATAAAATAAAAATAAAATAAGCCTAAAATAAAATAAAATAAAAACTAAATAAAAACATAATCCTAAAAAACCTAAAAATAATTAAATAATAAAACCTAAACCCTAAACTAAAAATAACCTAAATCTAGAATAAAAATAAAATAAACCTAAACCTTAACTAAAATAAACTAAACTAAAATAATAAAACCTAAACCTAAACCTAAACCTAAAATAAACTAAACCTAAACCTAAACCTAAACTAAATAAAATTAAATAACTAAAAAATAAACCTAAATCTAAACTAAAAAATAAAATCTAAAAAATTAAACCTAAAATAAAATCTAAAATGTAAACCTAAAAAAAATAAAATGAAAACCTAAACCTAATCCTAAAATAGAAAATAAAACCTAAACCCAAAAAAAATAAAATAAAATAAAAATAAAACTAAAAAATAAATAAACTATACCTAAACCTAAATCTATAAAATAAACTAAAATAAATAACCTAAACTAAAATAAATAAACCTAAAATAAATAAATGAAACTAAATAAATAAACTAAATTAACCTAAATAAAAATAAAAAAATAAAGTAAATTAAAATAAATAAAAAATAAATTAAATTTACTAAATAAACCTAAACCTATCTGTTTACCTAATTTCAAAAAATAAACCTTAAACCCTAAACCCTAAATCCTAAACCCTAAACCCTAAACCCTAAAACCCTAAACCCTAAAACCCTAAACTAAAACCCTAATCCTAAACCTAAACCTTAACCCCAAACCAAAATTATAAAAAGCATAATCCCTAAAACACTAAACCCTAAACTCTAAACCATAAACCTTAAACCCTAACCCGAAACCCTAAACCTTAAACCCCAAACCCTAAACCTAAACTTAAAGTAACTAAATAAATTAAAAAATAAACCTAAACCCTTAAACCAAATAAACCTAAATCGAAACATAAACCCTAAGAATGGGCAAAACCTTGACGGCATGAACATCATCGTCAACCAGGCAAAGTATTGATCTGGATGCTGGATATGGAGGTCGTGGTTAGAGCAGTGGTGGTTATGGAGGCAAGAGGAGCGACGGAGGTTACAACAGTGGTGGTGGCCAAGGGGGAGATCAAGGATATGATGGTGGATTCCGCTACTCAAGAGGCCGGAGTGGTTCTGATGAGCACAGAAGAAATTGAAGAACGGTCATTCTGATGTGATGCTTATGGAACTGTGTCCTTACAGTAGAGACGGTTCTAGTTATCTATGGTTTTTGATTTGCTCTATGCGTGCTCATTTTGATCTATGTCACCACTGTCTTAGAAAACTTGGTGTGTTACTTGATTTAAATCGAAAGGAAGAAATGTTGAATCTGAATGTGTTCTTTGTTAAAATAAAATACCAAAACCTCTAAACCCTAAACTAAAACCCGAACCTTAAACCTAAAACCTAAACGCTAAACCCTAAACCCTAAAACCCTAAACCTAAACCTTAAAACCCTAAACCCTAAACCCAAAACCCTAAACAAACACTTAACCTAAATCCTAAACCCTAAATCCTAAACCCTAAACTAAACCTAAAACCATATACTATACTAACTAAAAAAGCTAAAAATCT
Source organism: Cymbidium sinense (assembly GCA_021442155.1). Classification (NCBI taxonomy): domain Eukaryota; kingdom Viridiplantae; phylum Streptophyta; class Magnoliopsida; order Asparagales; family Orchidaceae; genus Cymbidium; species Cymbidium sinense. The sequence goes on along the minus strand of CM038222.1, from coordinate 41,154,038 downwards.
AAACCTAAACTAAATAAAACCTAAAATAAAAAAAATAAATAAAAAAACCTAAATAAAATAAAATAAAATAAAAAAACCAAAACCTAAACCTAAACCTAAACTTAAAAAAAGAAAATAAAATAAAAAATAAAAATTAAACTAAAATAAAATAAATAAAAACCTAAACTAAATTAAAATAAATAAATAAAACTAAATAAAATAAAAAATAAACCTAAAATAAAAATAAAATTAAATAAAAACTTAAATGCTAGAGTAAAAAATAGCTAAACGCTAAACTAAAAATAAAATAAACTTAAACCTAAACTAAAATAACCTAAACTAAAATAAATAAAACATAAACCTAAACCTAAAATAAACTAAACCTAAACCTAAAATAAACTAAACCTAAACCTAAATCTAAACTAAATAAAAGAAAATAAAAAATAAACCTAAACTAAAAAAAAATTAAACATAAAAATAAACCAAAAATAAAACCTAAGACCTAAACAACAAAAAAAATAAAATAAATAAAAAAACCTAAACCTAAACATAAAAAATAAATAAAACCTAAACCTAAAAAATAAAATAAAAAAAAAACTACACTAAAAAATAAACCTAAATCTAAACCTAAACCTAACAAATAAACTAAAATAAAAACCTAAACTAAAATAAATAAATTTAACAAAAAAACCTAAATTAAAATAAAAAGTAAAATATATTAAAATAAAATAAAATAATAAATTAAATAAACCTAAACCTACTAGTTTACTTAATTTTAAAAAAAAAGACCAAACCCTAAAACTAACCCTAAACCCTAAAACCCAACACCCTAAACCCTAAACCCTAAATCCTAAACCCTAAACCCTAAACCCTACAACCTACAACTCTAAACCCTAAATCCAAAATCCTAAATCCCAAACCCTAAACCCTAAACCTTAAATCTTAAACCCTAAACCCTAAACCTTAAACCATAAAAACATAAAAATCTAAACTTAAACTAAATAAAACATAAAAATAAAATAAATAAATAAACTTAATCCAAAATAAAATAAAATAAAACCCCAAACTAAAACCTAAACCTAAACCTAAACCAAAAAATAAAATAAAATAAAAAGTAAAAACTAAACTAAAAAAAAACTAAATAAAAACCTAAACTAAACTACAAAATTAAATAAACCTAAAAAATATGAAATTAAATAAAATAAAATTAAACATAAAATAAAAATAAAATAAACCCAAAATAAAATAAAATAAAGGCATAATTAAATAAAAAAACTTAAAACCTAAACACTAAACAAAAAAAAACTAAACATAAAATAAACTTAAATCTTAAAATGAACTAAACTAAAATAAATAAAACCTAAACCTAAACCTAAACTATAAACTAAATAAAATAATTTGAGCTAAAATAAACCTAAACCTAAACTTTAAAAAATAAAATAAAACCCAAAAATAAACCTAAAATTAAAAACTAAAACCTAAACCTAAAAAAATAAAATAAAAACCTAAACCTAAACTTAAAAATTAAAAATAAATAAAACCTAAACCTAAATAATAAAATAAAAATAAAACTAAATAAAAAAATAAACATAAACCTAAACCTAAACCTAAAAAATAAAGTAAAATAAAAAAGCTAAACTAAAATAAAAAAAACCTAAAAATCAATAAACTAAACTAAATAAAAAAAGTAAACCTAAATAAAAAAATTATAAAGCTAACTAAAATAAATAAAAATAAACAAAATAAACTAAAACCTATCGAATTTAATTTTAAAAAACCCTATAAAAATAAACCCTAAACCCTAAACCCTAAACCCTAAATCAATCCCTAAACCTTAAAGCCTAAACTCTAAAATTAACAAACCCTAAACTATAAACCTACAACCCTAAACTACAACCCTAAACTAAACTAAACTATAAACCCTAAAAATAAACCTAAACTTAAACCTAAACCTAAACCCAAACAAAACCTAAACCTTAAACCCTAAACCTAAAACCTAAACCTAAACCTAAACTATACTCTAAACTATAAACCTAAACTTTAAACCTAAAATAACACCTTAAACCCTAAATAAACCTAAGCCCTAAACCTAAACTAAACCCTAAACCCTAACATTAAACCCTAAACTCTAAAAAATAAAATGCTAAACCCTAAACCATAAACCAAAATAAACCTAAACCCTAACTCTAAACACTAAACCCTAAATCAATACACTAATCCTAAACCTAAAGTAACTAAACAAATTAAAAAATTAACATAAACACTAAAACTAAAATACCTAAATAAGAATGGGCGAACCTTGATTGTAGGTACATCCCAAATAATGCAAAGTCTAGATAAGGGAGGCAAAGGCGAGGAGGCGCTTATCTTAGTGGTGGTGGGGATCTAGGTGCGGTGCATATGGAAATGGTGGTAAGCAAATGGTGGAGGAATGGGAGGCGATTGAGGTTACACTCGGTCTTGGGATGATAGATCAGGGATATGATGGTGGATCCCACTACTCAAGAGGCCAGGGTGGTTTTGATGGGAACTGTAGAAGCTGAAGAATGGTCTATCCGATCTACTGTTTATGAAACAGTGTCTTTATAGCAGAGACTGTTCTAGTTATGTAGAGTTTTTGATTTTTTTCTATGCATGCTCATTTTTTAAGTATGTCGTCACATGTGTCTGAGAAAACATGGTATGTTACTTGGTTGATGAAATCAAAAAGAAGAAATGTTGAAACTAAATTTGTTCTCTATTAAAAACAAAAACCAAAAACCCTAAACCCTAAACTAAAATCTGAACCCTAAACCTAAAACTTAAACCCTAAACCCTAAATCCTAAACCCTAAACCCTATAGCCTAAACTCTAAAACCCTAATCCCAAAACCCTAAAACCTAAAACCCAAACCCTAAACCCTAAACCCAAAAAAGCAAAAAACCTAGACCTAAATTAAATAAAACCTAAAATTAAAATAAATTAAAAAATCTAAACCAAAATAAATAAAAAATAAAAAAATAATAACATCAACTAAAACCTAAACCTAAACCTAAATCTAAAAATAAAATAAATTAAAAAATTAAAACTAAACTAAAATAAAGTAAATAAATACCTAAACTAAACTAAAAAATAAAAAACCTAAAGAAAATAAAAACTAAACCTAAAATAAAAATAAAAAACCTAAAATAAAATAAAATAAAAATTAAATAAAAACCTAAACCTTAAAGATAAATCTAAAAATAAAACATAAACCCTAAACTAAAAGAAACCTAAACCAAAATTAAAAATAAAATAAACCTAAACCTAATCCTAAAATAAACTAAACCTAAACCTAAACCAAAACCCTAAATCAAATAAAATAAACTTAAAATAAACCTAAACCTAAACAAAAAAATAAAACCTAAAAATAATCTTAAAATAAAAACCTAAAACCTAAACCTGAAAAAATAAAATAAAAACCTTAACTTAAACCTAAAAATAAAAAATATAACCTAAACCTAAAAAATAAAATAAAAATAATACTAAAATAAAAAATAAATTTAAACCTAAAAAAATAAACTAAAATACAAAACCTAAACTAAAATAAATAAACCTAAAATAAATAAAATAAACTAAATAAAAATAAAAATAAACCTAAAAAAACTAAAATAAATAAATAAAACTAATATACTAAATAAACCAAATCCTACCACGTTCCTTAATTTAAAAAAAATAATAAAAAAATTTAAAAAAATTAAAAGAAAAACTTCACACTAATCCCTATGCCCTAAACTTAACCCTAAACCCTGAAGCTTAAACCTACAACCCTAAACCCTAAACCTTAAACGTTAAAACCCTAAACCCTAAAACCTAAACCCTAAACCCTAAACCCAAAATCTTAAACCATAAAACCCTAAACCCTAAACCCTAAACCCAAAAACCTAAAAACCTAAAAACCTAAACCTAAGCTAAATAAAACCTAAAAATAAAATAAATAAAAACACCAAAACCTAAATAAAATAAAAAAAATAAAATAAAATAAAAACCTAAACTAAAACCAAAACCAAAACCAAAACCTAAACCTAAACTTAAATGTAAAAAAAAAATAAAATTAAAAATAAAAACTAAAATAAATAAAAAAGAAGCTAAATAAATTAAATAAAACTAAACCTACTAATTTACTTAACTTTTTTTTTAAAAAAAAATACTAAATCCTAAAATTAACACTAAACCCTAAACCTACAACTGAAAACCCAAAACTCTAAACCCTAAACCCTAAAAAATCCTAAACACTAAACCTTAAATCTTAAACCCTAAATCTTAACCCTAACCCTAAACCTTAAACCCTATACTCTAAATCCTAAACTCTAAAACCCAAAACCCAAAACCCTAAACTAACCCTAAACCCAAAACCCAAAATCCTAAACCCTAAACTCTAAACTAACCTTAAACCCTAAGCTAACCCTAAACCCTCAAAACCCTAAACCTTAAAGCCTAAACACTAAACACAAAATTCTAAACCCTAAACCCAAACCTTAAACCCCAAACTCTAAAATGTTAAACCCTAAAACCCTAAACCCTAAACCATAAACCCTAACCCCAAACCCTAATCCCTAAACCCTAAAACCTAAAACCCAAACCCTAAACCCTAAACCCTCAACTAACCCTAAACCCTAAAAAGCAAAAAACCAAAACCTAAATTAAATAAAACATAAAATTAAAATAAATTAAAAAACTTAAATCGAACCAAATAAAAAATAAAAAAATAAAACCTCAACTAAAACCTGAACCTAAACCTAAATCTAAAAATGAAATAAAATAAAAAATTAAAACTAAACTAAAATAAAATAAATAAATACCTAAACTAAACTAAAAAATAAAAAACCTATAGAAAATAAAAACTAAACCTAGGATAAAAATAAAAAAACTAAAATAAAATAAAATAAAAACTAAATAAAAACTTAAACCTAAAAAGATAAATCTAAAAATAAAACATAAACACTAAACTAAAGGAAACCAAAACCAAAATTAAAAATAAAATAAACCTAAACCTAATCCTAAAATAAACTAAACCTAAACCTAAACCTAAACCCTAAATAAAATAAAATAAACTTAAAATAAACCTAAACCTAAACTAAACAATTAAACCTAAAAATAATCTAAAAATAAAAACCTAAAACCTAAACCTAAAAAAATAAAATAAAAATTTTAACCTAAACCTAAAAATAAAAAATATAACATAAACCTAAAAAATAAAATAAAAATAATACTAAAATAAAAAATAAATTTAAACCTAAATTAAACCTAAAAAATCAACTAAAATACAAAACCTAAACTAAAATAAATAAACCTAAAATAAATAAAATAAACTAAATAAAAATAAAAATAAACCTAAAAAAACTAAAATAAATAAAAAAAACTAATATACTAAATAAACCAAAACCTACCACTTTCCTTAATTTAAAAATAAAAATAATAAATTTAAAAAAAATTAAAAGAAAAACTTAGCACTGAACCCTATGCCCTAAACCTTACCCTAAACCCTAAACCTTAAACCCTAAACCCAAAAACCTAAAAACCTAAACCTAAGCTAAATAAAACCTAAAAATAAAATAAATAAAAACACAAAAACATAAATAAAATAAAAAAATAAAATAAAATAAAAACCTAAACTAAAACCAAAATCAAAACCTAAACTTGAACCTAAACTTAAATGTAAAAATAAAATAAAATTAAAAATAAAAACTAAAATAAATTAAAAAAGCTAAATAAATTAAATCAAACTCAACCTAATAGTTTACTTAATTTTTTTTAAAAAAAACCCTAAATCCTAAAATTAACACTAAACCCTAAACCCACAACCCTAAACCTACAATTGTAAACCCAAAACTCTAAACCCTAAACCCTAAAAAATTCTGAACAATAAATCCTAAACCTTAAACCCTAAATCTTAACCCTAACCTTAAACCTTAAACCCTATACCCTAAATCCTAAATTCTAAAACAAAAAACCCAAAACCCTAAACTAACCCTAAACCCAAAACCCTAAACCCTAAACATTTAAACCTAAACCCTAAACCCTAAACTCTAAACTAACCTTAAACCCTAAGCTAACCCTAAACCATCAAAACCCTAAACCTTAAAGCCTAAACACTAAACATAAAATTCTAAACCCTAAACCCAAACCCTAAACCCCAAACTCTTAAATGTTAAACCCTAAAACCCTAAACCCTAAACCCTAATCCCTAACCCTAAACCCTAAAAAAACCATCCTCACGGTTGCGCTCCCTCTCTGGCAATTTTGTGGTGATTTTGTGTTCCTGCAATTTTCACGCTCATTTGTTTTACCCTCATCGATCACTATTTTATTGCTTGTTTGCACTTCCCATAGTTGCTTATGTGATTCTCACCAGATCGTTTGATGGCAGAGGCATCGCTCTCCGTGCATCCGAACTCGTCGCTCCTGGATGCACCGACTTTAACCTCTGACCCTAAAGGTACTCGATCCTCATTTAATGCTATCGTCCTTTAAGGACCCTCTTTCTGGTAAGATCCCTAGCTCTAATGCTTCGATTAACTTAATTTCAACATCTTTCCATGGATTGCCGGCTGTCATGTGTTCTGACCAGGTGTGGAGAAATTAGCTAAGCCGTTTGAGTTCTCTTTGGTTGGTAAATTCTCTTTACGGTGCCCCACTCTAGATAATATCCGATCTTTCTTCCATAGCTTAAAGCTTTCGGGAGACTTCACTATTGGGCTGATCAATCCTCGACATATCCTCATTCAATTATCTAATGATTTAGATTATTATCGTGTCTTTGCTTGTCGCTCCTATTTTGTGTATAATTGTCAAATGAGGCTCTTGAAATGGTCACCCCTTTTTGATGTCAAAGAGGAATCCCCTATTGTTCCTTTATGGCTTGCTTTCCCCAACATGAGAATTCACTATGTTACTCACCAAGTTTTGTTTGATTGGGGCTCTATTTGGTAGACCCCTTCAAATTGATCAAGCTTATCCGCTAGATCTCAGCCATCTGTTGCACACATCTTGGTTGAGATCGACATTACCAAAAAATACCCCCAAGAAGTTTGGATTGGTTCAGAAAAATTTGGATATAACCAGAAAGTTGAATTAGAAAATTTCCCTATCTTTGCACTCATTGTAAGATCCACAGCCATGACCACTCAGAATGCTTTGTGCTACACCCTAACCTTAAAAAGAATATATCACAGGACACTAATACCTATCTTTGAAGTGGGAAAACCAATAAGTTAGCTTATGTGCCTAAAGCTACTCATAATGGAATTCATCCTCCTACACTTACCCCTTTATTACCTACTGATTTGTCTAATGAAAAACATTCTGAGCTTAGTATAAATACTACTATTGAGGTGTGTGCTGAAACTAATGATAACTTACTTAGCACTACTCCAACTTGCAATAATTTGGCTTCTCATGATAAACCTTTGCTTCATTTGAATCTTAATGAAAATCTGAATGGAAATCTTATATTGGATCAAAATAATGTTGGATCCTTTGGTGTCGACCAAATCAATATGCATCATGGCAATGAAAATGTTATTTATAATATTAATGGTACAAGAACCTCCCCTTCTACTTCTCTACAGAGTGATACTCAGGCTATCCAAATTTGTCATTCTAACTCTGATACTGAAGGAGAAATCACCACTACTAAAACATTGACTAATACTGCTCCTATTCTGGATACCAAAAACAAATCCCTTTTTGATGGAGATACTTTGGATTCTGATAGACCTTTCCAAACTATTTTTTAAAAAAAATCTTATAAAGCCAAAATGACTAATAATAACTTCACTAGAACCACAGTTCTTCTCTTACACCTCACAAATAATTATGCCTCCTCCTCTTCCTTTTCCTTTTTCTTTTTTTATCTTTTCTTTTGGATTTTTTTATTATGATAAATTTTCTATTTGGAATATCCGGGTTGTGGGACACTCCTCCCGCAACCGTTAGAGCCTCTCAGCACTCTTAACATCAAACTTCTTGTTATTATTGAGCCTTTCATTAACTCTTCCAAGATTGCCCATGTTGCTAGATCGCTTGGATTTCAAAATTTCTTCTTCAATCTTAATAATAAAATTTGGTGTTTTTGGAATAATTCAATCACCATTTCCATCATTGATGATCTTGATCAATTGGTTAATGTCAAAATCTCTTTAGGTGAGTTTTCAGCTTTTGGTTCCTTTATCTATGCCTCTTGTAATAGAGCCGGTAGGAACATCCTTTGTAATCATTTAAGAACCTTCACCTCCTCAGTTAACCTTCCATGGTTAGTTGGGGGTGATTTCAACACTATCATTGCTTCTTCAAAAAGGAGGGGAGGATGTTCTCCTAATATGGAAGACTTTTCTAATATGATCCTAGATTGCAATCTGATTGACATTGGTTTTCGTGTCGATTACATGTGGCATAACTCTAGACTTTGGCGGCCTTGACATGACCCTCTTTAATTCTCTTTGGATCAATCAATGGCCTCTTACTCATTGAACATTTGAGCGTAACTTTGTCCGATCATGCTCCTCTTTGATCTCTATCAAAACTCCCCTAACCCTTCTACTCCCTCACCTTTTCATTTCCAAAATATGTGGACCCAACATGGTGATTTCACTAATGTTATTCACTTGGATGGCTGCTCACCCATAATTTCGTTAAAGGCATGATTCGCTTTGGCTTAAGCTCAAGAGGCTTAAACAAAACCTCAATTGGTGGAACAAGCATATTTTTAAAAATCTTTACCAATCTTAAAGCTATGGAACAAGTGGTTTGTTCTCTTGAAGAGGTCTTAACCCGAAGCTTGATGAGTTGAGCATTGCCAAAGATAGTTTGATTAATTACCAAAATATGGAGGAAACCTATTGGCAACAAAAGGACGCTAGCAAACATATTACTGATGGCGATAGAAACACAAGGTATTTCCATGCTATTTGCAATAAATGTAAAGATCTAAACTTGATTAAGAAAATTAAAAACCCTAATGATGGCTGGATAATTGATAATAATGGCATTAAGGAATCTGTCATTCATCACTTTCAAATTTTATTAAATTCTAATCCTTTGTTAGACCCTCCAACACCCATCTAATCTCTTCTATGATTAGCAATGAGGATAACCATTTTCTCACTACATCCCTCAAGCGAGATTAGTACTCTCAATAGCATGAACACCGATTCTATTGTCGGCCCCCGATGGTTTTATGACTCATTTCTTTCATTGTTGGCCTTTTATTAAATCTGATCTTGTTAATGTTGTTATTGATTTCTTTGATGGCAGCTCTATTCCTAGATATTTTTCATGTACTTCTATTGTCCTTATTCCCAAAACAATCAATCCTGAATCTTGGGGCTATTTTAGACCTATTAGTCTTTGTACCTTTTTCCAAAAACTCATTATTAAATTAATTAATAATAAGATTAGCCCCCCGCCTATAAAATCATCTCCCTAACCAAACCTTTGGTTAAAAAAATAGAGCCATATATGATAATATTCTTCTTTCAAGAGTGGTTCATGACATTGATGTTTCTTCTAGAGGTAATATGCTTTTCAAACTGGACATCTCTAAAGCCTTTGACAACCTCTCATGGGATTTCCTTTTCAAATCTTACATTTGTTTGGTTTCTCTAATTTTATCCGCTTATAAAAGTTGTATCACTAACATCTAGTTTTGTTATCTTAAATGGTGAGTCACTTGGTTTCTTTACTGAGCCATGGTTTGCGCCAAGGTGACCCCTTTCTCCTTCTCTTTTATCATTCGTTGAATATCTTTCGAGGAGCCTCAATGATCTTTTCATTAAAAAACCTAACATGATTTTTAAAACTCATGGTGGTTTCCCTATTTCACATCTTAACTTTGCTGATGATTTTATAATCTTCTGCAATGCCTCTCTTCAACATGTTAAAACTATTAAGAATCTCTTAAATGATTTTGGCAAAGTTAGTGGTCTCTTCCTTAATGAAAGAAAATGCTATTTTATTCCCTCAGCTAAGATTCCTACCAATAGACTAAATCAAATCTCCAAAATTACTAATTTTAAGCAAAGTCAACTTCCCATTAATTATCTGGCTAAAGGCCGAAAAGATCTCATTTTTTGATGACCTTATTCAAAAAATTTCTAATAAAATTTTGGTTTGGGAATTTCATTTACTCTCTTTTGGTAGGCTAACCTTGATTAAGAGCACTCTTAATTCCATGCCTTTATATCTCATCCAAACCATTGTGCGACCATTTTAGCATCAATGTAATTGAGCCCCTAAATAAATTTTTCTAGGGCTCCAATACCTCTATTAAAATGCACCTGGACCTCTTGGTTTAAAAGTTGTGGCACTTTGATGAAGGTGGTCTTGGTTGTAAATCCATAAAAGAAGCTATCAATGCCTTTTCCTATAAACTCGTGGAATTTTAGAGTAATCATAGTCTTTGGGCTAATTTCATGATCAAGCTAAATATTGCTGCAGGGCACCCCCTATTTGTCCCTTTAAGACTCTCACGTGTGGAAAAGGCTTTGTTCTGTCAAATGGGATGTAGAATCCTTAATTTTTTGGGGCATTAACTCTGGCACCTCTTTCTTTTGGCAAGATAATTGGAGTGATTGTGGATCCATTGATGACTTACTCTCCACCCATTCCACTGTCGCTATTAGAGTAAACTCTTTCTGGCATAACAATAAATGGAACAATAGTAAGCTTGCTAATTTTATCCCTTTTACTTTTTTGAATATGGTTACTACTATTCCTATCACTCCACACAATCAAGATCAAATTCTCTTTAAGCTCTCACATAATGGTGATTTCAACCTCAAAAATTTGTGGCTCCACATTAAAGATACTCATGATTCCTCCTATGTATTCTCCAAACTTTGGAATAACAATATCCCTACTTCTTATTACATTTCTTACTTGGCATTATTAGAAAAATTTTATCCTGTTAATTCCTTGTTGTGGGGTAAAGGGTTCCATTTACCCTCTAAATGTCAATCTTTGTTTCCATATTGAGAATGTTAATCATGTTTTTGCTAATGGGGTCATTGCTTCTAAACTTTGGATTTGGTATGATGATCTTTTTAACATTGTCAATTTCAATGGCTCTCTCACTTTATATCAACTTCTTGAAATCTATTTTGATAATACTATTAAAGGTCACATCAACATTATCATTGCTATCACTCTTATCTGGTTTATATGGATGGACCGTAATGATGCAAAACACCGTGGGATCCCTATGAACCACGTGAGGATTATTGCTAGAACTAAAAACAAAATTTGTGACTTGTTTAAAGCCAATCTCATTCATTCTGAGACAATTCAAAGGCTATAAATTTATGGCCAATAAAGCGGGCATTAACTGGATCAACCTTGTCAAAATGACAAGATTGTCTATTGGAGAAAACCTCTTGACCATATTATTAAAATCAATCGATGCTCTCTCTCTAGTTGTGGTAGAATTTTTGGGAACTCTAAGGGTATAGTACTATGTGCTTTTGCTTATCCCCTTATTTCCTGCACTGTCCCATTTTCTGAGCTTATGGCAGTCTTCAAAGATCTTGAGATTTGCCTCCAAAATAGTTGGCTCAATATTTAGATTGAGGTAGATGCTATTCTGCTGATTGATCTTTTGACTTCCACTAAGATGAGCAGCACTGAATTGTACTACCACCTCAAGAAAACTAGAGCTCTTCTTTCCAAACCGAATTTTAACATCACTCATGTTTGGCGTGAAGGAAATGCTTGTGTTGACTACCTTGCCAATCTGGGTGCTAGATCCGATGGTATCATCTTCTTTGATCAACTCACCTTACCCAAACACTTGCGTGGCCTAGTTAACTTGTACAATTTTGGGTTTCCTTATCTCAGAACTTAATCTAACCTTCTATTGTATACTGTCCATTCATCCTTTATCTGTATGCTTCTTTATTCTTTGGCTTTCTGTTCCTTTTTGTGCCTTTTGTGGATGCTTCACAAGGATATTACTTATTGTCTTGATCTTTGTGTCATGATTTGGTGTTTTAATAGCTTCTCCTTCATTTGGAGGCTCACTGCTTTTGGCATTTACGATAAAGATTTCTATGTTCATATCTTGATATTGCATTGGAATTATGTTGAGCTATGTGTCAGCTGCTATTAGTTTTATAACACCAATCCTATTTGGGATTTTAATCTCAATCTTTGGTGCATTCTAATCCTAGAGACTTAATCATTGGATGGAGATATTTATTTTGATGGGTTTAGCTCGCCATTAATTTACGCAACTGTTTCTCAAAGATATTCGCTTGGAGCATCTTAGTTATCTATGTTGTTTCCATGCATTGTATTATTGTTCACTATCTGATGATTTCTTGTTAGGTTGTTAGATTTTAGCGATAATGACTGGTGGCTTTTGACATCTTGCTTGTCTCCCTATTAGATCTTGAGCTCGATATTCTCTTTGACTCTAGCTTGGGTGACATTTTTCTTCTCGGAGCTATCTTTTATTTTATTTTTCTACATGAAGAGGCTTTTTGGCCTTTTTGCTGATATTTATTTTCTTGGCTATTGTCTATACTGGAATCTGGACCCCATGTAGCATGCTCTCTTTGGAATCCATTTTTTGATTCAGCAGGGTCCCTTTGTTGGGATCTTGTTGTGGGGGGCTTTCTTCTTTTCTTCCACCTGCCATGGTTGTTTTTTGCAGGTTTTCTTACTCTGCGACCTTCTTAACCTAATGTATTATGTGCGAACTTTGATATTACTTCTTGGTTATCTTTTTATGCCTCTTTTACTTTGCTTGGGTGGAATCTCTAGCATTCTGTTGTTTCTTTCTGCACTGTTTATTTTTTGACCTGGATGGAGTTTCTTCAGATTATTTCTAGCTATTTTATTCAGAAGATCCTTTCTGTGCAGGATGTTTCTAAGATTGGGGCTTTGGTCAAGCTCTTTCTTGCTCTTGTCGAAGATTATTTGTTTTTTTTTGTTGGTTCTTCTCTTGCTCCCAGAATGGGTTTTCATGTTGGCCTCTCTTTTGGGTTTTTACTATGTTTACCCTCTTTTCTTTGTTTTCTTTTCTCGTCCTTCTTGCTAACACGGGATCTTGTTTGTCTTCCACAGTTGTTTTCCCTCTCTATGCTATGATGGGAACATGCAAATCTTGAAGATCATTTTTCTATTATGCTTGAAATTAATCAATGGTTTATCTTTTATGCATAATTGGGTTATTGGCCAACCTACTAGTTATTACTATCATTATCCTTGGCAGAATTGGATTAATGTGACTAAGCAACCGGTTACTGAACTGTTTGCTCTGAATGTCTCTTACTGGATTGGCTTGTGGTGGGGAGCTATTCATTACCTATCCCTCCCTATCTGCTACCTTCTACTCATTCCTACTATTTTCTATAACTGTAGAAAGCTGTGTTGGGGTTTTGCTGACTTTCTTGCTACTTCCAGCTTAATTACTTTTATCCAAAGTAGGATAGCTATTGAGCATCAATTGGTTGCAGCCTTCCTTATTGCTGTTATTTTATTGTTTGTGACATCCCATGTCTACTCTAATATCTCTTTGCAGGAATGGAATTGTGTTATTCCTTTCAATGCTAATCATTGGCTTTTTGGGTCCTCTTTACAAATTGCAATCTTTGTGATTTATGGTTGTTTTTTGATTCTCGATTTCCCAACTATTTGTGTTATTATTAGCTGGGCTATTTTTGATCACACATGCTCTTGCTGTTTACATCCTGGTTCTGTTTGCCATAGTCAGAATTCTTCATTTTTATTATGGGTTCCATTCTATGTTCTATCTACTCTTAATGGGAATTCATTGGTTTACCTTATCTGCTGCTATTTTCTCCATCTTCTTTCAGTTAAACTTGTATCTATTACCTTTATTTTATCTGGATGGGTGGCTTTATGGCAAGCTAGCTGGTTTTTGTTGTCTTGGTTGTTTCTTATCTTGGAGATTTGCTATCTTGGTTTTTCAGGACTCTATGTTGGCTCCATCTTTGTTGGTTGTAGGACTTGTCTATGTTCAACAAGCTATTTATTCTTTGTTACGATGGTTTTGGTGATTCTTGTCACAGGTTCTTCAGATACCTATTTTTATGCTCTATCTATTTGGTTATTAACTATTGCAATGTCTACTCTGATTGAGAGGTTTTATGGACAACTTGCTGTCCTTCCTGTCTTGGATGTTGCTATTATAACTATTGCTATTTTGGCTGGTTTTTACCTTGGTTATCCACTGTCTTACTTTTTTTGGATTCTAATGTTGATACTCATTTGAATCCACTTGTTGATTTTTCTTCTGTTGGATTACAATGTTGCATTAGCTATTTTGCTGTTGGGGTTGGCTTTCTGAATGCCCGTGCTGTTTATGGCTAGGTTGCTGTTCATCTCCTAATTGTTGTGATTTACATTACCTGCTGTTGTCTCTATTCCCATCTCGGTTCGGTTCGGTTTGTGCAGTCGTATGCACTGTCTATTCTGAATGGGTGGTATTATGGACAGTTGTTGCCTTTTGCTGTCTTGCTCTCTTGGTTGTTTATTGATCTGGATTATCTGATTTTTGGTCCTGAATGCTGCTATTGGATCTGTAACTCTACCTATCTTTACTTGGTGCTATTTTTGGTAGGTTGCCTATTTCTGTGTTGGGCTATCTTTCCTTCCTTTGATTGCTTTTTCCCAATTCACATGGATATTAATAAGGGGGTTGTTTTCTGGCCTGAAAGATTCATATACATATCATATGTTTGGGATGGTGTTAATTATAGGCTCACTGACTTGATTAGCAGGATTTCAACAAGTTGTCTCCTTTGCTATTTTGTTGTGGAGGGATTATATGCTGGCTTTTTTCTTTTCTTGGATATGCCTTTTCTTGAGGTTCTGGCAAAGATGGCTTATTCTCTTATGTTTATGTATTCTCATGTCAGGGTAACTATATTGATGATACTTTTCTCGAATGGGCCTCCTTATCGTTCAGCTCTTTGCAAATTCCTCTCTATATTAGATATGATTTTGTTTAGGTTTGCAGGTAATAAAGCTCACAAGACTATCAACAACTAGGTGTTAACTCCTCACAGGTTTGTTGGCTATGATGGCTGTCTGCTGAAGTTTGGATGCTCATATTTGCATCTACCCCAACTTGGTGTGGCCGAGCCTTCTCTATCACAATTCCTTACTATCATTTTTGATTATGTTGTTTTCATTTATCCTTTTGTCGTATTACCTTAAGCTTTCTAATCTCTTTCTTATTATAATTTTGTAGGTGATCCTCTCTTGTCCTCTTGCAGGTTTGCTCCATATTATCATGCATTCTCACATCCTCCAGAGCATTGGCCCTAATCTTCCTTTGGCTTATTATGTTAATCAACTTGTATCTTTTGATTGCTTTAATGTCTTCTTTTGCTTTTGGATGTACTTAGATGGGGATTTACTCCTTAGGATTGTAGCTCTTTGAGCGATAGTTGAGTTTATCCCCTTTAAGGACCTTGTAACCCTCTTTTTGTGGCAATAAAATACCCCTACATGGGGTTTCCCCCAAAAAAAAAAAAAAACAAAAAAACAAAAAAAAAAACCCTAACCCTAAACCCTAATCCCTAAACCCTAAAACCTAAAACCCAAACCCTAAACCCTAAACCCTAAACACTCAACTAACCCTAAACCCTAAAAAGCAAAAAACCTAAACCTAAATTAAATAAAACATAAAATTAAAATAAATTAAAAAACCTAAACCAAACCAAATAAAAAATAAAAAAATAAAAACTTCAACTAAAACCTGAACCTAAACCTAAATCTAAAAAAGAAATAAAATAAAAAATTAAACTAAACTAAAATAAAATAAATAAATACCTAAACTAAACTAAAAAAAATAAAAAACCTAAAGAAAATGAAAACTAAACCTAGATTAAAAATAAAAAAACTAAAATAAAATAAAATAAAAACTAAATAAAAACTTAAACTAAAAATATAAATCTAAAAATAAAACGTAAACACAAAACTAAAGGAAACCTAAACCAAAACCTAATCCTAAAATAAATTAAACCTAAACCTAAACCAAAACCCTATATAAAATAAAATAAACTTAAAATAAACCTAAACCTAAACTAAAAAATAAAACCTTAAAATAATCCTAAAATAAAAACCTAAAACCTATACCTAAAAAAATAAAATAAAGACATTAACTTAGACCTAAAAATAAAAAATATAACCTAAACCTAAAAAATAAAATAAAAATAATACTAAACTAAAAAATAAACTTAAACCTAAATTAAACCTAAAATAAACTAAATAAAAATAAAAATAAACCTAAAAAAGCTAAAATAAATAATAAATAAACTAATAAATAAACCTAAACTACTTTCCTTAATTTAAAATTAAAAAAATTTAAAACTAAAGAAAACCTAAGCCCTAAACCTGACCCTAAACCACGGAAGCAGGCCTACAACCCTAGGCCCTAAACCATAAACTAACCTAAACCTAAACCCAAACCACCACTAGCCATACCCCCAGCCCTGAGCCCAAGATCCTAAATCATAAACTGAGCCACAACTAAATCCTAAACCATAAACCCTAAAACCTGAGCCTACACCCTAAACCCTAAACCCCAGGCCTAAACCTGAGCCCAAAGAAACCTAAAAAACTGAAAATAAATAAACCTAATAAATAAAACTACCTAAATAAAATAAAATTAAAGATATAAAATAAAACCTAAACTATGACCAAACCAGGCCACGGGACTAAACTTAAACGTAAAAATAAAATTAAATTAAAAATAAAACTAAAATAAATAAAAAAGAAGTTAAATAAATTAAATATAACTAAACCTACCGGTTTACTTAATTTTTTTTTTAAAAAAAACCCTAAACCCTAAAATTAACATTAAACCCACCTACACTATAAACCCAAACTCACAAACCCTAAAAAGATCTTGACAACCCCAGATCTTGACCTAAATCCAACCTG
This sequence comes from Cymbidium sinense, assembly GCA_021442155.1. Lineage (NCBI taxonomy): Eukaryota > Viridiplantae > Streptophyta > Magnoliopsida > Asparagales > Orchidaceae > Cymbidium > Cymbidium sinense. The sequence goes on along the minus strand of CM038222.1, from coordinate 41,137,130 downwards.
ACCTAAACCTTAACATGCCCTAAATCCACTCAACCCTACAACCCACTACCCCACCAAACCCAACCACAACCACCCCAGGAAACAACCCTAAATCCACTCTGGCTAAACCACCTGCTCTAAACCCTCAAACCTACCAGCTTATAACAACCTACCCTGACCCAAACTTGCAGGCTCTAAAATGTTAAAACCTAAAACCCTAAACCCTAAACCCTAACCCTAAATCGTAAACAATAAAAGCATAAACCCTAAAATCCTAAATCCTAAACCCTAAATCCTAACCCCTAACCCCTAACCCTAAACCTAAACCTAAAGTAACTAAATAAATTTAAAAATAAACTGAATCAACCTAAACCTTAAAACCTAATATACCTAAACCCTAAGAATGGGTAGAACCTTGATGGTAGGAACATCACCATCAACGAGGCTTAGTTTAGATCTGGCAGTGGAGGCAAAGGTGGAGGCGATGATTATCGCAGTGGTGGTGGGGGATCTAGAGGTGTTGGTGGATATGGAGGTGGTGGTCCAAGTAGTGGTGGTTGTCGAGGTGGGAGGATCAACGGAGGTTACATCTGTGGTGGTGGCCGAAGGACAGATCAGGAATATGATAGTGGATCCCGCTATAGGAGAGGTCAGGGTGGTTTTGATGGGAGCAGGAGAAACTGAAGAACGGCCGATCCGATCTGCTACTCAAGGAACTGTGTCTTTATAATAGAGAGTTATTGTTATCTAGGTTTTTTTATTTGCTCTATGTGTGCTCATTTTTTATCTATGTCGTCGTATGTGTCTTAGAAAACTTGGTGTGTTACTTGGTTGATGAAATTGAAAAGAAGAACTGTTGAATCTGAGTCTGTTCTATTTTAAAAACAAAAAAAATAAAAAACCCACCCTAAACCCTAAACTAAAACCTAAACGTTAGACCACCTAAACCCTAAACCTTAAATGCTTAAAACCCTAAACTCTAAACCCTTAAACCCTAAACCCTAAAACCTAAAACCCTAAAACCTAAAACCATATAACCAAAACCCTAATAAAATCTAACTAAAATTAATAATAATAACTAAACTAATTAATAATAAATTAATAATTAAACCCTAAACTCAAAACTAACTAAACTATCCCTAACCCTAACTACTAATAATAATAATAAACTAAATTTAATAACAGTAATAACTAATAATAACTAACAATAATAATAATAAATACTAAATAATAAACTAATAATAATAACCTAACTAAAACTAACTAATATAATAATAATAATAATAAAACTACTAATAAACTAATAACTAATAATAATTAATAATTAATAATTATTATTATTATTATTATTGTTAATAAAATAAACCAACTAATAAAAAAATAATAAACTTAAATAAAACTAATAATAATTAAAACCTAATAAAATAATAACTAATTATTATAATAAATAATAACTAATAACTAAAATAAAAAAAACTAAACCCATAAAATGAACTAACTAAAACCTAAAAAAAACAAACTAATAAAAAAACTAACTAATAAAACTAATAATAACTAAATAACTAAATGGTTAATTGACTAAAATTAGTAAACTAATAACTAAAAAAACTAACTAAACTAATAAACTAATAACTAAATAATAATAAAAACCAATAACTAATAATTAACTAATAAACTAATAAGAATAAACTAATAATAAACATTGTGTTAAACTAACTAAAACCTAATAATAACTAAACTAATAGCTAATAATAATAAAAATTAATAAATGATAATAAAAACCTAATAAAATCTAAATAATAAACTAACTAACTAAACTAATAAATAACTAACTAAAATAAAACTAATAAACTAAATAAAACTAATAATAATAATTAATAAAAATTAAACTAAACCCATAATAAAACTAAAAATAATAATAATAAATAATAATAATAATAATAATAATAATAATAATAATAATAATAATAATAATAATAATAATAGCTAATAAACTACTAAAACTAATACTAATAACATAAATATTAATAAAAATAATAAGAAAAAACTAATAATATAATAATAACTAAACTAACTAATAAACCTTAATAATAATAAACCTAATAACATTAAAACCTAAATAAACCTAATAAAGTAAATAAAATAATAAACCAATAATAAATAATACTAATAATAATAAATAATAACAAAATAAATAAACTAAACTAAAACTAAATAAATATAAACTAATAATAAAATAATTAACCTAAATTAAATTATTAATAATAATAATAATAATAAATAATAATAAAACTAAACCCATAAACTAATAATAAAATAAACTAAAACAAATAACTAAACCAAAAAAAATATAAGCGTAAATACAATAATAAAACATTAATAAAACCACAACCAAAATTAATTAAACCTATAAAGTAAACTAAAGTAATAATAAATAAAATAAAAACTATAAAATATAATAAAACTAAACTAACCAACTAAATAATAATAAACTAAACCTAATAAAAAAAAATAAAACTAATAATAACTAATAAAATATAATAGCGTAATAATAATAATAATAATAATAATAAAAATATTAATAAACTAATAAACTAATAAACTAATGAGCTAATAAATAAACTAAACTAATAACTAATAATAATAGTATTAAAAAATAGTAAAACTAATAAACTAACAAATAATAACTAATAAAAGCCAATAAATAAAGACTAACTAAACTAACTAATAAATAAAACCTAAAACTAAAACTAGTAACTAATAAAATAAAACTAATAACTAATCTAAAAATAATAACTAAACTAATAAAAAACCTAAAACTAAAATAATAAAATAAACTAAACTACAAAAAGGACCCTAATAGTAAACTGATAACTAATAAAAGTAACTAAACTTACCATAAAAATTTACTAATAAATAACTAACAAAATAACTAACTAATAACTAAACCTAAACACTAAATTAAACTAAACCAAACAAATAAAAACTAATAATGAGTAATAATAATAATAAACTAAAAAACTAAAACCTAATAACTAACTAAAACAAACTAAATTAATAACTAATAAAACAAAACTAATAAACTAACTAATAATAATAATAAACTAATAAAACTAACTAAAAACCTAAACTAATAGAATAAATAAAAAAACTTACTAATAAACTAATAACTAATAATAATAAACTAAATTAAAACTATAAACTATAAACTAAACTAATAAAACACTAAAACTAAACTAAAAACTATAAAACTAACTAACTAATAAAAAATAATAAAATAAAACTAACAAATAAATAATAAATAAATAATAATATCTAAATAAAACTAAACTAATAACTAAAACTAATATTAAACTAATAAAACTAACTAAAACATAATAATAAAACTATTAATAATACCTAAAAACAAATAAAATTAATAAACTAAAAACTAATAATAAACTATTAAAATTAATAATAGTAACACTAATAATAACAAATAATAATAATAATAATAAACAAAACTAAACTAATAACTAATAATAACCTAATAATAATAATAACTATATAAACTAAAAACTAATAATAATAATAATAATAATAAAACCAATAACTAAACCAATAAACTAATAAACTAATACCTAAAATAGCTAATAACTAAATAATAATATAAAAACTAATAACAAACCAACTAATAAAACTAATAAAAACTAATAATTAAACCTAATAATAATAACTAAATACAAATAATATAATAAACTAATAAAACCCCATAAACTAATAATAATAATAATAAATAGTAATAAATAATAATAAACAAAACTAAAGTAATAAAACCAATAATAAAACTAAAATAATAATAATAATAATAATAATAATAATAATAATAATAATAAAATAAAATAACTAATAACTACTTAAACTAATAATAACTAATTAAACTAACTAATAAAATAATAAAAAAAACTAATGATAATAAATAAACTAACAATAAAACTAATGGCTAAAATTAATAAACTAAACCTTAACTCAAATAAAAATAATAAACTAATAATAACAAATAATAATAATAATAATAGTAGTAATAATAATAATAATAATAATAAATAAAACTAAACTATAAACTAAGCAAAAATAAAATAATAATAATAATAATAAAACACTAAATAAACTAACTAAAAAAAAAACTAACTAACTAATAAACTAATAATAATAAAAAATAAATAATAAACTAATAATAATAAATAAACCACTAATAAACTAAATAATAATAAACTTAAAATAAATAATAAAATTAATAATAATAATAATAATAACTAATAAATAATAAATAATAAATAATAAATAATAAACTAAACTTAAAAACCCTAATAAACTAAAATATAACATAAACAAAACTAATAAACTAAACCTAATAACTAAACACATAACAAATAATAAACTAATAATAACTAAAACCTAAACTAATAAAAATAATAAACTAATAAACTAAACCCACTAATTATAAAATAATAACAATTAACTAAACTAACAATAAACTAATAATAACTAATAATATTGAACTAAATTAAATAATAATAATAAACTAAAACTAATAAACCAAACTAACTAATAAACTAAACTAAACTTAAACTACTAATAATAATAATTATAAACCATAATAAATAAAACTAAAACTAATAATAATAAATAAAATAATAATAATAATAATAATAATAATAACTAATAATAATAATAAAACCAAACTAAACTAACTAACTAACTAGTACTAAACTAACTAAACTAAAGGTAATAGTAATAATAATAATAAAACTAAAAAACTAATAATAAAATAAAATAATGTACTAAATAATAATGAACTAACTTAAATAAACTAAACTAATAAAACCTAATAAAATCTAGACCCACAAATAACTAAAAGCTAAACCCCATTAACTAATAATAATAATCTAATAATAATAATAAATAATTATAATAAAAAAAACCTAAAACCCTAAATAAATAATAAATACTAATAATAAACTCTCTAATAATATTAATAATTAATAATAATAACTAATATAAAATAAATAAAATCTAAATAAACTAAACTAATAATAATAATAAATAAACTATAATAATAAACTAAAATTAACTTAAAATAAACTAAAACTAAAACTAAACTAATAAAACTATTAAAATAATAATAATAGCTAATAAACTAATAAAACTAATAAAACTAATAATAATAATAATATATGATAAATAAACTAAACTAAAACTAAAATTTGGACCATAATAATAATAAAACTAAACTAATTAATTAAAATTAAAACTAATAAAATAACTAATAACTAACTAATAATAATAATAATAATAATAAAACTAAAAAACTAAAATAAATCCTAAACCCACTAAAATAATAAACTAAAAGTAAAATGCTAAACCCTAATAAAAAAACTATAATAACAAAAAAATACTAAAACATAATAAATAATAATAATAAAACTAAAACAAAATAACTAAACTAATAAACTAATAAAAGTAAAACCATACTAATAAACCTAAACCCTAACTAAATAATAAATAATAAATAACTAGTAATAATTAATAAAAAAAACTAACTAATAAGACTACCACTAAACTAAAACTAACTAATAATAATAACTACACGAGAACTAAGAATAACTAAAAAAACTAAAATAACCTACTTATATCCTAAAAAATAATAAAATAATAAATAAATAATAAAAAATTAATAAATGACTAAAACTAAACTATTAATAATAACTAAAACAAACTAACAACCTAAAACAAAGAAAACTAAAACTAAATAAAATCCAGACTAACAACTAAATAAAATAATAAATCATAAATATTTTCTAATAAAAAACTAAAATAATAAATGAATAAAAATAAATAAACTAATTAATAATAATATCTAATAATAATAATAATAATAATAATAAATAACTAACTAATTAAACTAATAACTAATAAGCTAATAAGTAACAACAAATAATAAAAACTAAATAAAACCTAATAAATAACTCATTGACTATAATAATAAAATAAAAATAAATAAATAATAATACAAAACTAAACCCACTAAATAAAGTAAATAAGTAATAACTATAATATAATAATAATAATAAACAAATAAATAAAATATAAAAACAATAATAACACAATAATAACAACTAATAATAATGAATAAAAACTAATAATAATAATAACTAATAAAAATAAAAAATAAAACAAAATCCCCTAAACCCTAAAACCTCAGAACACACATACTAAACAGCAACAAACCACGGACACCTAAAAAGCTAAAAGCTAAACTAAATAAAGACCTAAAATAAAATAAATAAAACAAAATAAAAAAATAAAATAAATAAATAAAATAAAATAAAATAAAATAAAAATAAAAACTAAAACCTAAACCGACATAAACTTGAAAAAAAAATAAAATATAAAATAAAAACTAAACTAAAATAACATAAATAAGCACTTAAACTAAACTAAAATAATAATAACTAAATAAAATAAAACAACTTAAAATAAAAAATAAAAATAAACATAAAATTGAAAATAAAAGTAAATAAAACCTAAACTTAAAAATAAACCTAAAATAAATAAATAAAAAACATAAACCCTAAACTAAAATTTAAAATAAAACCTAAACCTAAAACTAAAATAAACTATATATAAAATTAAATAAACCTAAACCTAAAAATAAAATCATACTAAAGATTAAAAAAAACTAAAAATAAAGATATACCTAAACTAAAAAATAAAACCTAAACCTAAGAAATAAAATAAAAACCTAAACCTAAACCTAAAAATAAAAAATAAAGCCAAAACCTAAAAAATAAAATCAAAATAAAACTAAACTAAAAATAAACCTAAATTAAAAATAATCTAAAATAAAAAACCTAAACTAAAATAAATAAACCTTAAATAAATAAACTAAACTAAATAAATATAAAAATAAACCTAAATAAAAATAAAAACTAAAAAAAACTAAATAAACTAAATGAACCTAAAACTATGAGTTTACATAATTTAAATAAAAAAACAACCTGACTAAACCCTAAAAATAACCACTACCTTGAACAGCTTAAAAACTAAACACTAAACCACAAACCCAAAACCCTAAACCCTAAAACCTAAACTCTAAACTCTAAACCCTAAACCCCAAATCAAACCTAACTTGAACTTAAACCACAAACCAAAACAAGAAATCCTAAACTAAAACTAAATAAAATCTAAAAAATAAAATAAATAAAAAAAAATAAATAAAAATAAACAAAAATAAAATAATAAAACTAAAAACCTATATACCAAGGTAAAAAAAAATAAAATAAAATAAACTAAAATAAAATAAAAAAATAATAATATCCTAAACTAAATTAAAACATAAAATAAACTTATAAATAAAAAACTGAAATAAAATAAAAACTAAATGTAAAATAAAAATAAAAAAAGCCTAAAATAAAATAAAATAAAAACCTAAATAAAAAATAAACCTAAAAATAAAGCCTAATAATAAATAAAAATTAAAACCTAAACCCTAAACTAAAAAAAGAAACCTAAACCTAAAATAAATAAAGTAAAATAAACCTAAACCTAAACTAAAATAAATAAAACATCTACCTAAAATGTAAATAAACTAAACCTAAACCCTAAACTAAATAAAATAAAATAAACTAAAAATAAACCTAAACCTAAACTAAAAAATAAAACCTATAAACAAACCTAAAATAAAAACCTTAAACCTAAACCTAAGAAAAAAAAAATTGAAACCTAAAAATAAAATATAAAACCTAAACATGAAAAAAATAGGAAAAACTAAACTAAAAATAAACAAAAATAAAAAACTTAAAATAAATAAATTGAAGTAAAACTAAAAAATAAAATAAAATAAATAAACTCAATAAATCTAAACCTACTGGTTTACTTAATTTTCTTTAAGGAAAAAAAAACCCAAAACCCTAAATCCTAAATGCCATCCTGGCCAAACTCTAAATCCTAAACCCACTAAACTATGTATACCCTGAGCCACCAGGCCACTCTAAATTCTAACCACCAAACCTCCCAACCCTGACCTGAGAACCTGATCACTGATCTTTGAACCACTGACCTCCACTCCTGACCCTAAACTCTAGGCCCTAGTTAAAAATTAATTTTTAAACCCCAGGCCCTGAGCCTGACTAAACACTACCCCAGGTTGACCTAGGCTTGATCCACAGGCCTACCCTAGGCCTCAAGCTCAAACCCTAAAGCTCCACTAGGCCACTGAGCCCCAGGCCACTTTAAACCCACCTAAACCACAACAAACCTAATAATGATAAAACTAAAGCTAAAATAAAATAAAATAAAATAAATAAAACTAAACTTAAACTAAAATGAAATAAAAATAAAATAAACTAACATAAATAAAACCTAAACAAAAATGTAAAATAATAAAGAATAAAGCCTAAATAAAATAAAAATTAAAAGTAAAATAGGAATAAAATTATACAAAAATAAAATAAAATACAAACTACATAAATATCTAAACCTAAAAATACAAAAATAAAATAAAACCAAAACCTTAAATTAAGAAAAACCTGAACATAAAATAAAAATAAAATATAAATATAAAATAAACCTAAACCTAAACTTCAAAAAAATAAACCTAAACCCAAAACTAAATAAAATAAACTAAAATTATCCTAAACTGACAAAAAAAAAATAAAGCCTAAAACTAAATTAAAAGAAAAACTTAAACGTACCTAAACTAAAATAAAAAAAACATAAAATAAATAAATAAATAAATAAAATACACCTAAATAAAATATAAAATAAAATAAATGAGCCAAATGTAGTTTACATAATTATTTTAAAAAAAAATCTTAGATCCAAACCCTTAAACACTAAATACTAAACCCTAAACCCTAAACCCTAACACTAATCCCAATACCTAAATTCTAAAAAACCCTAAACCTCCTTAAACCCTAAAATACCCCTGCTAACCCTAAATGCTACAGTGAGCCTTAAACCTGAGCCCCAAATCTTTAAAACCCTAAATGGCCCCAAACTAACCACGAGACTCTAAAACTAAAAACCCTTAACATTAAAACTTATCCCATAAACCATAAACTAACACTAAAACCTAAGCAAAAATATAAAATAAACCAAAGAATATAAAGCCTAAATTAAATAAAAATTAAAAGTAAAATAAGAATAAAATTATCCAAAAATAAAATAAAATACAAACTACATTAAAATCTAATCCTAACAAATAAACCTAAAAATACAAAAATAAAATAAAACCAAAACTCTAAACTAAGAAATACCTAAACATAAAATAAAATATAATAAAAAATAAAAAAAACCTAAACCTGAACTAAAATAAATAAAACCTAAATCTAAACTTTAAAAAAATAAACCTAAACCTTAAACTAAATAAAATAAAATAAACTAAAAATTATCCTAAACCTAAACTAAAAAATAAAACCTAAAATAAACTTAAAATAAAAACATAAAACCTAAACCTAAACTAAAAAAAAAACTAAACTAAAAAAAACATGAAATAAATAAATAAACTAAATAAAAATAAACCTAAAATAAATTATAAAATCTAAATAAGCTAATCTCTTGGTTTACATGGTTTTTTTTTAAAAAAAAACTTTAAACCAATAACCCTAAACACTAAATTCTACCCTGAACTCTAAAACTGACCTAAAATAAACCTAAAGCTGACCCTAAACTTTAAACTACATTAAAGGCCAGGCCTTAAAACCATAAAGCCTGAAAGGCCCTTTTAAAGCGGGCTGATCCTGGCCCTAAACTGACACCACCTTAACCTGACCCCTAACCCCAACCCAAACTACCCTAAACAAACCCTCAAAAGCATACCCTAGATCAACCTACTATAAAATTAGCCATGAAACACTAAACTAAACCATAAAAACCTGAGCTCTAAACTAAAATAAAAAACCCAATACAAAAACCTGAAAACCTACTAAACTAAAGATCTAAAATAAAATAATTTAAAACAAGAAACCTAAATAAAACAAAAAATAAAATAAAATAAACCTAAACTAAACTGGTAACTAAAAAAAATAAACTAAACAAATAAAAACCAAAACTAAACTAAAATAAAATAAACCTAAGAATAAAACCTAAATAAAATAAAATAAACTAAAACAATCCTAAACTAAAATTTAACCTAAAATAAATCGAAAAAAAACCTAAACCTAAACATAAAATAAAACCTAAACTTAACATTAAAAGTAAATAAAAATAAAACTTAATTAAAAAATAATCCTAAACTTAAACCTAAACCTAAAAAATAAACTAAAATAACTAAAGTATGCTAAATAAATTAAGTAAACCGAAATAAAATACTAAAATAAATAAAAAATAAACTACATAAACCTATCTTTGGTTTGCTCAGTTTTTAAAAACCAAAAAACCCTAAATCTTAGGCATTAGCCATGAGCCAACCACCCTAGGCTGACCCTACCATGATCCCAAAACCAAGATCCCAGACCCTAAATCCTAAACCATGGGACCCACAACCACTGGGACTAAATATTAGGCCACCCCAGGCCACAACCCTGACCCCAACCTGACCCCAAAACCCTAAACTAGCAGGCCCCAACTGACCTACCCAGGCCCCAAACCCTTGACCCCAGACCCTAAGCAACCTTAGGCCCTAACCATAGGCCATGCAGTGAGCCCTGAGCCCTAAAACCCTAAACCATACTAAACCTACACTAAGATCCTAAAAAACCTAAGATAAATTAAACTAAAATAAGATAAATAAAACCTAAACCTAAAGAAAATAAAGATAAGATAAAATAAAAACCTAAAGCTAAAAAAAATAAATAATAAATAAAAGAAAAAAAAAAATACCTTTAAAATTAACTAAGCTAAAATAAAACCTAAATAGATAAGATAAAATAAACTAAAATAAACTAAAGATAAATAAAGATGTACTAAATAAACTAAATAAACCTGTCTGGGTTTACATGGTTTTTTAAAATGCCCTAAATCTTATGCTGACCTAAACCTTAAACCCTACCCCAGGCCTAAAACCCTAATCCTAAAGCCTGGGCATTAAACCCCAAACCCTGACCTGACCAACCACCCTAAAACCCTACCCTAAACCCTCTAAAACCACAAAAATAAAAAAAAATAAAATAAAATAAACATAAAACTAAACTTAAGAATAAAAAACCTAAATAAATAACCCTAAGCCCTAAAAAAATAAAATAAATCTAAGAATAAAAAACCTAAATAAAATTAAATAAACTAAAAATAAACCTAAACCTAAACTATAAAATAAAACTTAAAAATAAACCTAAAATAAAAACTTAAAACTTATTCATAGAAAAAAAAAAGAAAACCTAAACCTTAAAAATATAATAAAAAATAAAACTCAATAAAAAAAAATTAAACTTCAACTTAAACCTAAACCTAAAAAATAAATCAAAATAAAAAAAAAAACTAAACTAAAATAAATAAACCTAAAATAAATAAATTAAACTATATAAAAAAATAAACCTAAATAAAAAAGTAAAATAAACTAAAATAAATAAAAAATAAACTAAATAAACCTAAACCTACTGTTTTACTTAATTTGAAAAAAAGCCCTAAACCCTAAAACCTAAACCCTAAAACCTAAACCCTAAAACCCTAAACCTACAATCGTAAACCTTAAATCCTAAACCATATGTTGGCTTAATGAGCCTCATGTTCAATCCGGTCAATTTTGATGATAACAAATGAATGCTTGGATGATCTAATGAATATTTTTTTAAGTTTCAGATATATCAATTGCTAATTATATATCCAATACATCTCATAATATGTTTAAGGAGATTGCAAGAGTAGCAGAATGAAAGATAGATCAAATAGGATAATATGAAGTTCAAAATACAATATTTTAGGTTATATGCATTTATTCATTGGAATGAATAAATTTTCTCACAACTTAACATATTATTTTAAAGAGGTTAATTTATATAAATCTCAATCTAATTAACATTCAATTATATGTTTCATACATAGCATTTGAATTGTCAAAATAATAAATGATAATGACTATTAAGTGTAATTATTATATTTACTTAATATAATTAAATATTTTAATTTAATTTGATGGTTATATGATAACTAACATATGTATGATAATATATAAATTATATCATAATTTCTAAATGTCACATGTCAAAATTAACAAAAATATATAAAATTTTGTATTTTAGCTAAAGTCATTTTATAATCAAGGAATTTATATCTGATTTCATCTCCAATGGATTCCTTGGATGTTTTTCCTTTAATTTGATAGGTCACATGACCCACGTGTGATTAAAATTGCATTTATTATGACTTTTCAAACATTAGCTGATTTTAATAATGAATGCATGCTACATGCTTTGAATAAATTAAGAGCCATATTTGATTATTTTTTACTTGCCCATGTGAATAGCCAAATTTTGGCTGCTTAAATTTAATATTTATTTAATATAAATTATATTTTTATTGAATATTAAATTATTAGATGATAGCATGAGGTTAGAATAATATATTTTTTTGAAATAATTCAAAATGACCTTCTTGCCTATAAGTAGCCCTCATTCTCATCATGAAAGTATTCTTCATTCAAAATTCAAAATCCCTCCAGTAAATCTAAGAGAAAATTTCTTCGATTTTCCTTTCAAGTGTTCTCCAAATATTGCAAGATCAAATCCTTGGTTTGGAAGCTTCAACATCTTCAACTAAGCAAGCTTTCTCAAATTACTTGAGTTTGTTTTCTTAATCTTAATCCTGTTTAGTTGTTCATGCTATTTTCACAATCTATTTATTCTTTCCAATTTATACTTTTTGGTGGATTAGTCTTTGGAAATTGTTTTTCACATCAAAGTTTCTCAATCATTTTTTTATGAAAAACTCTTGTGATAGTTTGTAGGATCTATTTCAACTTATTGAAATTTTTAACTTCCTACAAATTTCTTTTGGTTTCTTGAAATATTTATTCATTAGTCTTATTTTGAAAGATCATTTATTCTTAGATCTATTTTAGAAGTATATTTTGGCATTTTAAAATAAATTATTATGTAGAAATTATTTTCATATTTGCTTGATCACTCTTTTTAATTAAAAGCTTACTAGCCTACTTAAATCTATCATATACTCATTTTATTTGAGTATTTTGTGATCATTAGCATTAATTGAAAGAATCTTTTTGGTTAAAATAAAATAAATTATTCCTTGCTAAAATTTATTTTATTATGTCAAAGAATTTTGTGAATTTATTTTGAAATCATTTTGATATTAGTCTATAAATTGTAATAACATAAACATCTTAGTAAGATCACTTTAAGATATTTATTTTATTATTTCTTATTAATATTAAGTGAGCATTTTATCTTGCCAAATTTTTAAGTTGTAAAGTTATCATTTATAAATTGTGAGATCACTTTTTGAATTGGATAGCTTGGTATGTTTGTGAGAGATTAATTTTATCAAAATTTATTATTTTGTATTTTTTTTTTGTCTTTTTATATTGGGTTGTACTAGCCTTGTAGGAGGTACATATTGTTGGGGTTGTACTGATTATAGGAGAGCACTATTTGTAAGCTAATTTTGCATTTAGTGGATTCTTAGCCAGGGGTGGCTAGGCGTGGACATAGGCCGATTTTGGGGTTTGGTCGAACCACGTAAAATTTGTATGCCTATTGTCTCTCTTTACTTTACTATACTGTTATTTTTGCTGCATTAAAAATTGTATCTTGTCATTATAAAATTAAAAATTAATTTTCTACTAAAACTTAAAATTTAAGATTTAACTTTTAAAATTTTTAATATCGCCCAATTCACCTCCCCTCTTGGGTGCTATAGTGACTCACACCATAAACCCTAAAAAACATTAAACCCAAAACCCTAAACACAAAACCACAGATCTAAAGCCTCAACACTAAAAACCCCAAACCCAGCCCTAAAACCCTAAACCACAACCCTAAACTCAAACTAAACCTAAACCACAACTTAAAACTAAACCTTAAACCATAAACCCTAAACCCTAAACCTTAAACCCTAAAACCATTAACCTAAACCCCACCTTACACTAAACCACAGATCCTTAGACCTAAATCCTAAACCTAAACCCCAGACCCTGAGCCCAAAACCACAAACCTACGTCTTAAACCCTAAATCCTGATCCATAAAACCTAAACATATGCCTAAACTAAATAAACCAAAAGAAAACTAAACCTAAATTGGAGAAAAGAATAAAACTTAAACTAAACATAAATAAAATAAAGATAAAATTAAAAATAAGAATAAAATAAAATAAAAAACATGTCCTAAATAAGATAATAAAATAAACCTATGGATAAAACATAAATAAAATAAAATAAAATAAACATAAAAAAATAAATAAAAAAAATTAACTAAAATAAATAAAATAAACTAAATAAACTTAACCCCACTGCGGTTTGCATGATTTAAAAAGGCCTTAAACCATATCTGACCCTAAACTAAACCCAAACCCATAACCCAGCTAAAACTAGGCCCTAAACCCTAAAACCCTAAACCACAACCCTGACCTAAAAAAACTAGGCCAAAAACCCAAAAACCATAAAACCCTAAACCTTAAATCCTAAATCGTAACAACCTAAAAAGCTAAACTAAAACTAAATAAAACCTAAAATAGATTATATATATAAGAAAACCTAAACCTTAAAAAAATTAAAAAATAATATAAAATAAAAACCTAAACTAAAAGCTAAACTTAAAGCTAAAAATAAAATAAAATAAACTAAAATAAAATAGATAAATACCTAAACTAAACTAAAAAATAAAATAAACCTAACAATAAAATACCCAACTAAAATAAAAACTAAAAATAAAATAAAAATAAAATAAACCTAAAATAAAATAAATTAAAAACTAAATAAAAACTTAAACCTAAAAATAAAACCAAATAATTAATAAAAACTAAAACCTAAACCTAAATTAAAATAAAATAAACTTATTAAAATAAACTTAAACCTAAACTAAAATAAACTAAACTAAGTTAAATAAAACTTAAACCAAAACCTAAAGTAAACTTAACCTAAACCTAAACCTAAACTAAATAAAATAAAATAAACTAAAAATAACCATAAATCTAAACTAAAAAATAAAACCAAAAATAAAAACTTAAAACTTAAAAATATAATAAAAACCTAAACACAAACCAAAAAATAAAAAATAAACCTATACCTTAAAATTAAAATAAAAATAAAACTCAATTAAAAAATGAACCTAAACCTAAACCTAAACTTAAAAAATAAACTAAAATAAAAAGCCTAAACTAAAATAAATAAACCTAAAATAAATAAACTAAACTAAATAAAAATAAAAAATAAACATAAATAAAAATAAAAAATAAACTAAAATAAATAAAAATAAACTAAATAAAATAAACCTACAGTTTTAATTTAAAATAATAAAAAAAATATAAACCAAAATCCTAAACGAGACTAGAAACCTACAACCTTAAATCCTAAACCCTAAACCACAAATAAACCACAAACCCCAACTTAAAAACTTTAAACCTAAACCCTAAAATAAAACCCTAAAACCTAAAGCCTGACCTAAACCCTAAATGCTAAACCCCCAGACCCTACCACAAACCACAAACCCTAAACCACATGCCCTACTAAACCCCCAGAGCCATAAACTAACCCCTCTAACCCTAAACCAACAAACTAGCCACCAGGCTAAACCTTAACCCTGACCCTAAACAGATGCCAGACTTAAACTAAACTAAATAAAACCTAAAATAAATTAATAAATGAGCTAAAAACCAGATAAAATTAAAATAAAAAAAATAAAACCTAAAGTGACCTAAACTTAAACCTAAAAAAATAAAATAAACTAAAATAAAATAAATAAAAACAAACTAAACAAAATAAAAAATAAAATAAGATAAAACCTAAATAACATAAAAACTAAACATAAAATAAAAATAAAATAATCCTAAAATTGACCTAAAATAAAATAACATAAATCCTAAATGAAAACCTAAACCTAAAAATAAATAAAAAATAAAACCTAAACCATTAACTAAAAAAACCTAAACCAAAAATAAAAAAAATAAATAAAATAAAATAAACCTAAACCAAAACTAAAATAAACTAAACAAAAATAAATAAAACCTACAATAAACTAAACCTAAACCTAAATATAAACTAAAATAAACTAAAACTAAACCTAAACCTAAACTAAAAAAATAAAACCTAAAAATAAACCTAAAATAAAAAATTAAAACCTAAACAGAAAAAAATAAAATAAAAACCTAAACCTAAACCTAAGATTAAAAAATATAACCTAATCCTAAAAAAAAAAAAATTAAAAATAAATGTCAACTAAAAATTAAACCTAAACCAAAACATAAACCTAAAAAATAAAGTGTAATAAAATACCTAAACTAAAATAAATAAACCCAAAATAAAAAAAATAAAACAATAAACATAAATAAAAATATAAAATAAAAATAAACTATAAAAAAGAAAAAAAATAAACTAAATAAACTAAATAAATTTGAACATACTGATTTACTTAATTTAAAAAAATAAAAAAAAATAAAAACCCTAAACCCTAAGCTAACCCTAAATCCTAAACCTTAAACCCTAAACCCTTAAACCCTAAACCCAAAACCCTAAACCCTAAACCCTAAAAACCTAAATCTAAACTAAATAAAACCTAAAAATAAAATATATTAAATAACCTAAACTTAAATAAAATAAAATAAAAAATAAAAAATTTAAATTTAAAAATAAATTAAACTAAACTAATCAAAATAAACTAAAATAAATTGAACAAAAACCTAAATCTAAACTAAAAAATAAAAAACCTAAATAAAATAAAAAACTTAACGTAAAATAAAAATAAAATAAACATAAAATAAAATAAAATAAAAACCTAAACCAAAAAAATAAACCTGAAAATATATAAAAAATAAGCCTAAACCCTAAAATAAAAAAACACTAAACCCAAAATAAAAATAAAATAAATTTAATAAAATAAACCTAAACCTAAACTAAAATAAAATAAACTAAAATAAATAAAACTTAAACCAAAAACCTAAAATAAACTAAACTTAAACCTAAACTTGAACTAAATGAAATAAAATAAAATAAAAATAAACCTAGACATAAACTAAACAATAAAACCTAAAAATAAACCTAAAATAAAAACCTAAAACCTAAACTTAAGAAAATAAAATTAAAATCTATACCTAAACCTAAAAATATAAAATAAAACCTAAACCTTAAAAGTAATATAAAAATAAAACTAAACTAAAAAATAAATGTAATCTAAAACATAAACAAAAAAACTAAAATAAAAAGCCTAAGCTAAAATAAACAAACCTAAATTAAATAAATGAAAAAATAATAATAAAAAAATAAACCTAAATAAAAAGTAAAAAATAAAATAAAGTAAAATAAATAAAAAATAAACTAATTAAACCTAAGCCTACTGGTTTATTGAATTAAAAAAAAGGAAAACCTTAAACTCTAAATCTTAAACCCTAAACCCTAAACCCTAAACCTAAACCCTAAAAACCTTAAACCCTAAACCCTAACCCTAAACCCTAAATACTAAAACCTAAAAGCATAAACCCAAATCCTCTAAACCCTAAACCCTAAACCCTAAACCCCCACCTTAAACCCTAAACCCTAAACCTAAACCTAAAGTATAAAAATAAATTAAAAAATAAACCTAAACCCTAAATCCTATTCAACCTATACCTAAACCTAAACCCTAAGAATGGGCAGAACCTTGATGGCAGGAACAACACCGTCAACCAAGCTCAGTCTAGATCTGGTTGTGGAGGCGAAGGTGGAGGCGGTAGTTATCATGGTGGTGGTGGGGGATCTTGAGGTGCTGGTGGATATGGAGGTGGTGGTAAGAGTAGTAGTGGTTATATAGGCGGGAAGAGTGACAGAGGGTACAATCATGGCAATGTCAGAGGGCGAGATTAGGGATATGATGGTGGATCCCGCTACTCGAGTGGCTGGGGTGGTTCTGATGGGAACTGGGGAAACTGAAGAACGACCAATCCGATCTACAACTTATGGAACTGTGTCTTTACACTAGAGATAGTTTTAGTTATCTAGGGTTTTTGATTTGCTTTATGGGTGCTCTTTTTTATCAATGTCATCGCTTGTGTGGTAGAAAAATTAGTGTGTTACATAGTTGATGAAATCGAATAGAAGAAATGATGATTCTTAATTTGGTTTTGTTAAAAAAATTGAAAACATCAAACCCTAAACTAAAACCTGAACCCTAAACCTAAAACCCAAATCATAAACCCTAAAACAAAAAAACTCCTAAACCCTAAACCCTAAACACCAAACCCTACACCTTAAACCCTAAACTTACACTAAACCATAAACACTAAACACTAAAAAGCAAAAAAGCTAAACCTAAACTAAATAAATAAATAAACTTAAACCAAACTAAACAAAAATATAATAAAATAAAAATATAAACTTAAACCTAAACCTAAACCTAAAAATAAAATAAAATTAAAAGTTAAAAATAAACTAGAATGAAATAAATAAAACCCTAAACTAAACTAAAAAAATTAAATAAACCTAATATTAGAAAACCTAAATAAAAAAACTATAAGCAAAATAAAAGTAAAATAAACCTAAAATATAAAAAAATTAAAACTAAATAAAAACCTAAACCTAAAAAATAAACCTAAAAATAAATAAAAATAAAACCTAAAATAAAACTAAAAACACGAATAAAAATAAAATAAACAAAATAAAATAAACCTAAACCTAAACTTAAATAAACCTAAAATAAACTACACTAAAATAAATATAACCTAAACCTAAACTTAAACTAAAATAAACATAAAATAAACTAAACTAAAATAAATATAACCTAAACCTAAACCTAAACTAAATAAAATAAAATAAATTATAAATAAACCTAAATCAAAATTAAAAAAAATAAAATGTAAAAATAAACCTAAAACTTAACCTAAAAAAATAAAACATAAACCAAAAAATAAAAAATAAAACTTATACCAAAAAATAAAATAAAAATAAAACTCAACTAAAAATAAAACTAAACTAAAACCTAAACCTAAAAAATAAACTAAAATAAAAAACCTAACCTAAAAGAAATAAACCTAAAATAAATAAACTAAACTAAAAAAATAAACTTAAAAAAAAGTAAACTAAAATAAATATAAAATAAACTAAATATACCAAAACCTATCGGTTTACTTAATTTAAAAAAACCATAAACCCTAAATCCTAAACCCTAAACCCTAAGCCTACAACCCTAAACCCTACACCATAGAAATCCCTAAACCATAAACCCTAAACCCTAACCCTAAGCCCTAAACCCTAAAAGCATTAACCCTAAAACCCTAAACCCTAAACCTTAAACCCTTAACCCTAATCCCTAAACCCTAAACCTAAACTTGAATTAACTAAATAAATTAAAAAATAAACCTAAACCCTAAAACCTAATAATGGCAGATGGACTTCATTCTGCCTCACTCACGTGACATTATATCAGGCACCGTCCATTCCACATGATCAGAATGGATGGTCATGATTAGATCCACTAGATCGATCTGATTTAATCCTATTAAGCTATGGGATTAATCATAGCCGTCTGATCTTAGATCAGACAATGGAAGAGAAAGTGTGTCTATCACCGCCATGTTGGCACTGAGTCCAGTAAATTTTAAGTAGCCAATCTTGCGGTGTCGCATGGAAGGTGCGCCATATTCGCCAATAGGATTAACCTTTAATTAAGCTTAATTAATTATTTTTAATGGTTGAAACTTCTAAAAATCATGAAAAATCATAAAGAAATAAAAAAATGCAAATAAATACTCATTTTAAAGTTATTTCATAGAAGAATTAATTAAAAATGATCATAACTAATTTGAACCATAAGTATGGTTTAATTGGAAAATTAATTAGCTTAATTACTTTTTAATTACTTAAGCAATTAACCTAAATTTTATGGGTTAATTTAATAGGATGACCTCTGCCTCCCATGATTTTCTTGGGATTTATTGCTCACTTAATTAAGAAAATTGACTAATTAAATCTTAACTACTCTTTTAAGTTAATTAATGATTAATTAATCCCATGAATAGTAACAAATTGGTTAACTACGTTTATTAATCATTGTTCAACATTAAGTGAACTAAGGAATACGGTTGGGGCCCCTTTCCTTTAGTTCATTTAACCCCTTTTTTATAACTATAAATAATTAAGATTTAACTAATTAATTAAATCACTTAATCAAATTGAAATCATAATCACATCATACAATAATTAATTAAATCATGGGGTAGATCTTTAGATGTTTAATAACCAAAAGAAGTTTAATGAAATTATGGTTAGTCCACATGTGTCGAAAAACCATAAGAGTAATTAATTAAGTTCCTTAATCTAATTAAATATTAATCACAAGCCCATTGGATTAGGCCCCTTTTATTTCGTAGGATCATTGCAAGTTTATTTTCCATGCATATCATGTTGGATCATAATTATTTAATTAATTACTTCAAGGTGACATTTAGTAATTAATTCATCTAATTAAGGGTTCAACTTCATTAACCCATAAAATCAAATTAATTACATTTCCTTAAATTAAATCAAATCACTAATGTGGGAATGGGTTTAAAACAGTAAGTGATGATTTCTCTTCTCCTCTTTAAATCAAATCAAATCAAAACTTAATTAATTAAGAATCTTTGGTTTGCTTTAAAAAATCTTATTTGATTTTATTGTCATTAAGAACTAGTTTGGTTGAATGAATCACATGCATATATTTGATTGTCCTCTTTCTAATCATGTTAAATTAAGCATGTCATTTGAATTCATGCATCCATCTTTTCAAAATCAAGTAAAATAAATTGGATTACCTTTATGTAAGCTTGCATGTGTTGATTTAATTTAATATATGCTTGGCTATTATCACTATTAAATCTAAATCTTTTTTTCAAAAGATTATAAAGGAATAATAATATGTTTTATGATGCTAGCAATAAATGCATAAGAAATGCTTGTGCTTATCACTTAAGTGTTTGAATGTTGAGTTCTCTTTCCTCTATTGATGTATTGATTTATATAAGATTGAATGGTAATTGGTATATAGTCTAGACATCCTAGGAACACAAGGCTTTAGCTAGCCCCAAGGAGGTCATTTGATTACCTTACTTCCCTGATTTGTTATTTGGTTGATGAAATTGAAAAGAAGAAATGTTAAATCTGAATTTGTTTATTGTTAAAAAAACAAAATCCCTAAACCCTAAACTAAAACCTGAACCCTAAACCTAATCCCTAAGATTGGGTAGAAGCTTGGCTACAGGAACAAAATTGTCAACCAGGCTCAGTCTAGATCTGGTGGTGGAGGCGATGGCGAAGGCTGTAGTTATTGCAGTGGTTGTGGGGGATCTGGAGGTGCATATGGAGGTGGTGGTCGGAGTAGTGGTGGTTATGAATGTGGGAGGAGCGATGGAGGTTTCAACCATGGTGGTGGTAGAGGGAGAGATCGGAGATATAATGGTGGATCTTGCTACTCGAGAGGCTAGGGTGGTTCTGATGGGAAGTGGAGAAATTGAAGAACGACCGATCCAATCTACTACTTATGGAATTGTGTCGTTACAATAGAGACAGTTCTAGTTATCAAGGATTTTTGATTTTCTCTATGTGTACTCATTTTTTGTCTATGTTGTCATTTGTGTCTTAGAAAACTTGATGTGTTACTTGGTTGTTGAAATCGAAAAGAAGAAATGATGAATCTAAATTTGTTCTCTATTAAAAAAAATCCAAAACCTAAACTAAACTTCCAAACCTTAAACCTAAAACCCAAACCCTAAAAACCATAAACCTTAAACTCTAAACCCTAAACCCTAAACCCTAAACACATATACCCTAAACCCTAAACCCTAAAACCTAATCCCTAAACCCTAAAACCTGAACCCTAAACCCTAAACCTTAAATCCTAAACCCAAAAAAACCCCAAACCCTAATCCCTAAACCCTAAACCTTAAAAAGATAAAAACCTGAACCTAAACTAAATAAAATCTAAAAATAAAATAAATAAAAAAACCTAAACCAAAATTAAATAAAATAATAAAATAAAATAAAAATATAAATCAAAACCTAAACCAAAACATAAACCTAAACCTAAACCTAAAAGGAAATGAAATAAAAATAAAACTAAACTAAAATTAAATAAAATAAAATCCTAAACTAAATGAACAACCTAAGTAAAATAAAAGGTAATCCTAAAATAAAAATGAAAGAAACCTAAAATAAAATAAAATAAAAATTAAATGAAAACCTAAATATAAATAATAAACATAAAAATAAACATAAAAATAAATAAATAAATAAATAAATAATAAAAGCTAACCCTGACCTAAAAAAATCTATACTTAAAATAAAATTAAAATAAACCTAAACCTGAACTAAAATAAACAAAACCTAAACATAAACCTAAATTAAATAAAATAAAATAAACTAAAAATAAACTTAAACCTAAACTAAAAAATAAAGTCTAAAAATAAACCTAAAATAAAAACCTAAAACCAAAACATAAAAAATTAAAATAAAAACCTAAGCCAAAACAAAAAAAATATAAAATAAAATCAAAACCTAAAAAATATAATAAAAATAAAACTAAACTAAAAAATAAACTTGAACCAAAAAACAAACTAAAATAAAAAACAAAAATTAAAATAAATAAAGCTAAAATAAATAAACTAAACTAAATAAATATAAAAATAAATCTAAATAAAAATAAAAAATAAAATAAACTCAAATAGATAAAAAATAAACTAAATAAACCTAAACTGAGCAGCTTACTTAATTTAAAAAAAATTAAAATATAAAATAAATAAATTACATAAATAAAAAAGCCTAACACAAAACCCTAAAGCTAACCCTAAACCCTAAACTATAAACTCTAACCCTAAACCCTAAACCCGAAAAACCCAAAAACTTAAACATAAACTAAATAAAACCTAAAAATAAAAAAATAAAAAACTAATCCTAAATAAAATAAGTACCTAAACTAAAACTTAATCCTAAACCTAAAAATAAATAATAAATAAAACCTAAACCCCAAATTTAAAAAAGAAACTTAAACCTAAACCTAAACTTAAACTAAACTAAACTAAACTAAAATAAATAAACCTAAAACTAAACTAAAAAAATAGACCTAAAACCTAAACATAAAAAAATAAAATAAAAACCTAAAATAAACCTAAAAAAAAAACTTAAACCTAAAAATGTAAAAATAAAAATAAAAATAAAAGTAAATTGAAAAGTAAACATAAACCTAAAGCTAAACCTAAAAAATAAACTAAAATAAAAAACCTTAACTAAAATAAATAAACATAGAATAAATAAACTAAACTAAATAAAATTAAAATTAAACCTACATAAAATTAAAATTAAACCTAAATAAAAAATAAAAGTAAAATAAACTAAAATAAATCAAAAATAAACCAAATAAACATAAACCTACCAGTAACTTAATTTAAAATAAAATAAAATAAAACTCTAACCCTGAACCCTATAACCTAAAATTACCCACCTTGACTCTGAGCCTAAAGACCACTAAACCACACCACTCCTAAACCTACCCGGACCCTGACCCAGGCTCTAAACCTAAACCTTCTTAAACCACCTAAACCTTAAACTTCCCAAACCTAACCACAACCCAACCCTACCCAGGCTCTAATCCTAAGCCCTAAACCCACCCTCCCTGACCCTAAACCTTCCTAAACCCTAAACCTTACACCCTGAACCCTAAAAACCTAAAAACCTAAACCTAAACTAAATAAAACCTAAACCTAAAAATACAATAAATAAAAAAACCTAAACTTAAATAAAATAACATAAAATAAATAAAATAAAAACCTAAACTAAACTAAATAATAAAATAAACATAAAAAATATAAAACTTAGATAAAATCAAACCTAAACATAAAATAAAAATTAAATAAGCCTAAAATAAAATTAAATAAAAACTAAATAAAAAATTAAACCTAAACCTAAAATAAATAAAATATAATAAACCTAAACCTAAACCAAAATAAATTAAACTAAAATAAATAAAACTTAAACCTAAACCTAAAATAAACTATACCAAAACTTAAACCTAAACCCTAAGAATGGGGCGGAACCTTGTGGCAGAACGTCACTATGGACCGCTTCGGTCGATCTGGTGGTTTAGGCAAGCAAAGCGGCGATGATTATCGAGGGTGGTGGGGATGGAGGTCTTGGTGGATATGGGTGGTGGTCGAGGTGGTTATGGAGGTGGGAAAAGCAATGGAGGTTATATCCTTGGTGATGGTGGAGGGAGAGATCAGCGTTATGATGATGAATCCAGCTACTCGAGAGGTTGGGGTGGTTCTGATGGGAACTGGAGAAACTGAAGAATGAATGATCTGATCTGCCACTTATAGAACTGTGTCTTTACATTATAGATGGTTCTAGTTATCGAAGGTTTTTGATTTGCTCTACGCATGCTCATCTTTGATCTATGTCATCGCTTGTGTCATAAAAAACTTGGTGTGTTACTTGGTTGATGAAATCAAAAAGAAGAAATGTTGAATCTGAATTTGTTCTCTATTAAAAAAAACCCTTAAGTAAAATAGAAACCCTAAACCTAAAACCTAAATCCTAAACCCTAAACCCTAAAAACCCTAAAGCCCAAAGCCTAAAGCCTAAAGCCTAAACCGTAAACCCTAAATCCTAAAACCTTAAACCCTAAATCCTAAACCCTAAACCCCAAATAAAAATAAAAAATAAAATAAACTAAAATAAATAAATAATAAACTAAATAAACCTAAACCTATCGATTTATATAATTTTTTTTAAAAATAAAAACCCTACACCCTGAGCTTACCTTAAATTCTAAACCCTAAAAACCCTAAACCCTAAAGCACCTTAAACCCTAAACGATAAACCCTAACCCGAAACCTTAAACCATAAAACACTAAACCCTAAAAACCTAAACCCTAAAACCTACCCTTAAAACCTTAAAACCTAAACCTAACTAAATACAACCTAAAAATAAAATATATCAAATAATCTAACCCAAATAAAAGAAAATAAAAACCTAAACTAAAACCTAAAGCTAAACATAAAAATAAAGTAAAATAAAATAAACTAATAAAAATAAACTAAAATAAATAAATAAAAAGTTAAACTAAACTAAAAATATAATAAACATAAGAATAAAAAACCTAAATAAAATAAAAAGTAAAAGTAAAATAGAAATAAAATAAACCTAAAATAAAATAAAATAAAATAAAAACTAAATAAAAACCTAAACCTAAAACATAAACCTAAAATAAAACCTAAAAAGAAATAAAAATTAAAACCTAAACCCCAAACTAAAAAAAACCTAAACCTAAAATAATAATAAAATAAACAAATTAAAATAAACCTAAACTTAAACAAAAGTAAACAAAACTAAAATTAATAAAACCTAAACCTACACCTAAAATAAACTTAAGCTAAACCTAAACATAAACTAAATAAAATAAAGTAAACTAAAAATAAACCTAAATCTAAACTAAAAAAATAAAAAATAAAAACCTAAACTAAAAAAATAAAAAATAAAAATAAACCTAAAATAAAAACCTTAAACCTAAATCTAAAAAATTAAAATAAATACCTAAACCTAAACCTAAAAATAAAAAATAAGACCTAAACCTTAAAAATAAAATAAAGACAAAACTCAACTAAAAAATAAACCTTAACCAAAACATAAACATAAAAAATAAATTAAAATAAATAAACTAAACTAAATAAATATAATAAATAAACCTAAATCCTAAACCCTAAACCCTAAACCTTCAAAAACCTTAAACCCTAAATCTTAAACCTTAACCCTAAACCCTTAAAGCCTAAAACCATAAACCCTAAACCCTAAACTGTAAACCCTAAACCCTAACCGTAACCCTAAACCCTAAACCCCAAACCCTAAGCCCTAAACTTAAACCTAATGTAACTAAATAAATTAATAAATATACTTAAACCCTAAAACATAATAAACCTAAACCTAAAACTAAACCCTAAGAATGGGCAAAACCTTGATGTCAGGAACATCATCGTCAACCAGGCTCAGTCTAGATCTGGTGGTGGAGGCAAAGGAGAAGGTCGCAGTTATCACAGTGGTGGTGGGGGATCTAGAGGTGTTGGTGTTTATGGAGGTGGTGGTCGGAGCAGTGGTGGTTATGGAGGTGGCAGGACCAATGAAGGTTACAACCATGGTGGATGTGGAGGGAGAGATTGGGGATATGATGGTGGATCCCGCTACTTGAGAGGCCAGGCTAGTTTTGATGGGAACTGGAGAAACTGGAGAATGGCTGATCCAATCTACTGCTTATGGAAGTGTGTCATTATTGTAGAGACGATTCTAGCTATTTAGGATTTTTAATTTGCTTTATGTGTGTTCATTTATTTATCTATGTTGTAGCTTGTGTGTGAAAAGTTACTTGGTTGATGAAATTGAAAAGAAGAAATGTAGAATCTGAATTTATTCTCTGTTAAAAAATAAACCTAAAAGCCCTAAACCCTATACTAAAACCTAAACCCTAAACCTTAAAATCCCTAAACCATAAACCCTAAACCCTAAACCCTAAAACCTAAACCCTAAATCATAAATCCTAAACCTTAAACCCTTAATAAAACCCACTAAACTAAACCCTCACACACCCACTAACCCTATATTAACCATAAACCCTAACCCTCAAACCCTAAAAAGATAAAAACCTAAACCTAAACTAAATAAAACTTAAAAATAAAATAAATTAAAAACCAAAACTAAAATTAAATAAAAAAATAAAAAAATAAAAATAAAAACATAAACGAAAACCTAAACCTAAACCTAAAAAGAAAATAAAATAAAAACTAAAAATTAAACTAAAATAAAATAAATAAAATCCAAAACTAAATTAAAAATAAATAACTTAAATAAAATAAAAGCTAAACCTAAAATAAAATGAAATAAACCAATAACAAAATAAAATAAAAACTAAATAAAAACCTAAACCTAAATAATAAACCTAAAAATAAATAAGAAAGAAAACCTAAACCCTAAACTAAAAAAAAACCTAAACCAAAACTAAAATAAACAAAATAAAACCTAAAATAAACTAAACCTAAACCTAAGCCTAAACTAAATAAAATAAAATAAACTAAAAATAAACTTAAACCTAAACTAAAAAATAAAACCTAAAAATAAGCCTAAAATAAAAACCTAAAACTTAAACCTAACAAAATAAATTAAAAACCAAAACTTAAACCTAAAAATATAAAATAAAACCTAAACCCAAAAAAATAAACTAAAAATAAAACTAAACTAAAAAATAATTCTGAACAAAAAATACAAAAATAAAAAACCAAAATTAAAATAAATAAACTTAAAATAAATAAATTAAACAAAATAAAAATAAAAATAAACCTAAATAAAAATAAAAAAATAAATTAAACCCAAATAAATAAAAAAATAAACTAGATAAACCTAAACATACCAGTTTACTTAATTTAAACAAAGTAACAAATAAAATACAGAAATAAAAAACCATAAAACTAATCCTAAACCCTAACCCATAACCCCTAAACCCTAACCCCTAATCCCTAAAAAACCTAAAAACCTAAACCTAAGCTAAATAAAACCTAAAAATAAAATAAATAAAAAACCTAAACCTAAATAAAATAAAATAAAATAAGATCCTAAACTAAAACCTAAACCCAAACCCAAACCCAAAAATAAAATAATAAAATAAAAACTAAACAAAAATAAAATAAATAAAAACCTAAACCTAAAAATAAATAAAAAATAAAACCTAAACCTTAATTTTTTTTTAAAAAAAACCTAAACCAAAATTAAACAAAATAAAGTAAACCTAAACATAAGCTAAACTAAACAAAACTAAAATAAATAAACCTAAAGATAGAAACCTAAAAATAAATAAAAAAATAAACCTAAAATAAAAACCTAAAACCTAAACCTAAAAATATAATATAAAAACCTAAACCTAAACCTAAAAATAAAAGATAAAACTTAAACCTAAAAAATAAAAATAAAAATAAAAGTAAACTAAAAAGTAAACAAAAACCTAAACTTAAAAAATAAACTAAAATAAAAAAAAACCTTAACAAAAATAAATAAACATAAACTAAAAAAACTAAACTAAATAAATAATAATTAAAAGAGAATAAAACTAAATAAACTAAAACTCTTGTTTATGATTGAAACCCTAAACCCATCCTTGACCTCACTGTATCCTAAACCCTAACCCTACCAAACCTAAAGCTGACCTAAACCCTATGTCATCCCTAAACCCTAAACCTAAACCTTAAACCCTACCATCCCTGACCCTACCCACTAAACCAACCAAATCATCTCAAACCCAGCCACCTTGACCCTAAGCATACCACCACTAAAGCTAATTGACCACTTCCTAAAGTCTAAACCTAAATCTAAACCACTAAACCCTAAACTCCTAAACCACTCCTAAACCCTCTAAACTCTAAACTCTAAAAAGAGCTACCTAAACTAAATAAAATCTAAAAAAAAAAATAAATAAAAACATATATAAATAAAATAAATAATAAAATGGTGAAACTAAACTATAACCTAAACTAAACCTAAAATAAAATAAAGAAAAAAATAAACTGAATAAAATAAATAAACTAAACTAAATAAAGATAAAAGAATACAAAACCTAAATAAAATAAAACTAAATGTAAAATAAAATAAAATTAAGTTAAAATATAATAAAATAAAACTTAAACTTAAAAAAATACCTAAAAAATAAATAAATAAACCCTCTAAAAAAACCTAAATAAAATATAAATAAAATAAAATAAAATAAATCTAAACCTAAACTAAAATAAACTTAAACCTAAACCTAAATAAACTAAACCTCCAAATCTAAACTACAAACAAAACAAATAAAGATAAAAACCTAAACTAAAATAAATAAAATAAATCTAAAATAAAACTTAAAACCTAAACCTAAAACTAAAAACCTAAACCTAAAATAAAAAATAACCTAACAAATAAAATAAATATAAAACTAAACAAAAAATAAACATAAATAAAAATAAAAATAAACTAAAATAAATAAACTAAACTAAAAAATAAAATAAACCTCAATGAAAATTAATGTAAAATAAACTAAAATAAATCAAAATAAACTAAATAAATAGACCTACCTATTTAATTTAAAAATATAAAAATTGAAATAAAATAAACCCTAACCATGACTATTAATTAGCTCTCAACTAAACCATAAACCATAAACCTACAAGACTAACCTTAAAACCCTAAACTAAACCACTAAAACCCTAAACCCTAAACCCTAAGACCCCAAACCCTAAACCCAAAACCATAAAACCTAAAACATACAACCCTAAACCCTAAACCCCAATCCTTAGGCCATAAACCTTAAACCTTAAACCTTAAACTTAAACCCTAAAATACAAAAAACCTAAACTGAAACTAAATAAAACCTAAACCTAAACTAAATTAAACCTAAAAATGAAATAAATAAAAAAACCCTAAACCTAAATCAAATAATATAAATTAAAAACCTATACTAAAACTGAAACCTAAAGCTAAAAATAAAATAAAATAAAAAAATAAAATTAAAATAAAATAAAATAAATAAAAACCTAAACTAAACTAAAAAATAAAATAAACCTAAAAATAAAAAACCTAGATAAAATTAAACCTAAACGTAAAATTAAAATTTAATAAACATATTAAATTAAATAAAACTAAAAACTAAACATAAAAAAAATAAACCTAAAATATTTAAAAAAATAAACTCTAAAAAAACCTAAACCTAAAATAAATAAAATAAAATAAACCTAAACCTAAACTAAAATAAATAAAACCTAAACCTAAACCTAAAGAAAACTAAACCTAAAAACTAAACTAAATAAAATAAAATAACTTAAAAATAAACTTAAAGCTAAACTAAAAAATAAAACCTAAAAATAAACGTAAAATAAATAACTTAAAACATAAGCCTACAAAAATAAAATGAAAACCTAAACTTATACCTAAATAAAACCTAAAGCATGAACCTAATAATTAAAAAGAAAACCTAAACCTAAAAAATAAAATAAAAATAAAACTAAACTAAAAAATAAACAAAACCTAAACCTAAACCTAAACCTAAAAATAAACAAAAATAAAAACCTAATAAATAAATAAATAAATAAATAAAATAAATAAAAATAAAAAAATTAACCCAAATATAAAAAAACTAAATAAACCTAAATGCATCATTTTACATAATTTTAGAAAAATCTAAACCCTAAAACTAGCCTTAAACCTACAACCCTAAACGTAAAACCCTAAACCCCTATGACTAAAACTAAACTAATAAAAAACTAAAACAAAGCCCCCCCCTCCCCAACTAAAACTAAAACTAAAACCTAAAAAATAATGAAACTAAACTAAAAACTAAAACTAAACTAAACCAGATAAAATAAAATAATAAAACATAAACACTAAAATAAAAAATAAACTAAAAATAAACTTAAACCTATGTTAAAGCATAACCTCCTCTAAACTAAACTAACCTAAACCCTAAAACTAAAAACTAAATTACAAAAAAGAATAGAAAAAATTAAAACTATAAAAAACTAATAAAAACCAAACTAAACATTAAACTAAACTAAACTAATATATAAAACAAAATTAAAACTAATTCAGCTAATAAAGATCTAAACCCTAAACTAATATAAAAAAATTAAAACCCCATATAACTAATAACACCAATACCTCCCCTCACCCACAAAAAAAAAGAAAACTAAACCTAAACCTAATAATAATAATAATAATAATAATCTAATAATAACTAAAACTAAACTAAAATAAAAAACTAATAAATAATAAATATCTAAAGAAACCTAAATCATAAAAACAAAATTAATAAAAAAACTTAAAAAACCTAAGCTCCTAGACCTAAAAATTAACTAAACTAAACCAAGAACTAAAAAAAACCTAAACCCCTAAACCCTGTAATAAACTAATAACCAAAACAAAAACCTAAACCTATCCTGCAGCACCTTCCCATCTTGAGCTCTGGTGATTCTTGAATCCCTTTACTTTTCGTTCTCTTTTTCAATGTTTATGTGCTGGTCTTCCAGAAATTTCTTCTAATTTGCCTCCGGCTCTTTGGTCTTTGGCAGATCCTTGTTGGATTTTTAAGTGGTGACATTTGACAAGGAATCAGGTTCTGTGAATACTTTGGGGAAAACCAAATGCTCTAACTTCTCCAGTTTAGGCTTTCGATTCTTTGGGTATAGCTAAACCTTTGGCCTATAAATCCTTCAAAGATGCCTAATCTGGTAAGGATTCTTCAACTTCTTTTGATCTTTCTTCAAACCAGGTTCAGATGACCCTCAAAGGCATTCCAACTATTATGTGCTCTGACTTGGATACTGAAAAACTAGCCGAGCCTTATGCGTATACTTT
Source organism: Cymbidium sinense (assembly GCA_021442155.1). Classification (NCBI taxonomy): domain Eukaryota; kingdom Viridiplantae; phylum Streptophyta; class Magnoliopsida; order Asparagales; family Orchidaceae; genus Cymbidium; species Cymbidium sinense. The sequence goes on along the minus strand of CM038222.1, from coordinate 41,105,642 downwards.
GATTGGAAAATTTTCTATTCAGCATCCTAGTATAAAGGAAATTCAGTTTTTCTTTCATGACTTTATCTTTCCGGTGTTCTTTTTATTGATTTGCTAGATGGTAGACATGTGCTAATTAAATTGTCCAATGACCTTGATTATAGTCATAACTTTCCTGAAAATAAGTCATTAGCAAATCAAATAAAGAAATATGCTTTATCTTATGCATTAATCAATAATGCTTTATATCGTAGGTCATTCGATCAAATGTGGTTCCGTTGTTTAGACAAACTGGAAGCCCATAAGGTTGTGATTGAGATACACTCTGGATTGTGTGTAGCACACTAATCTGGGCCCAAAATGAAATTAAAAATTAAGAGACTTGGGTATTATTGGCCATCGATACTAAATGATTGCATGGAGGTTACACGTCATTATCATCAGTGCCAAGTACATAGTGTAGTATTACATCAACCACCCATTGTATTACACCCTATAATTGCCTCCTGGCCTTTTGAGAGTTGGGGTACCAACATTGTAGGGCCTATTGATCCTCCTTCATCAAAAGGACATCATTTTATTTTAGCTACAATAAATTATTTTTCCAAATGGGCTGAAGCGGTACCACTGAAAGAAGTTAAAGCATATCATTGTGGAAATTTTTTAGGAAAATATCGTATATCGATTTGTCGAATCATATATGATAACGGTTCATCCTTTAGATCCATGAAAATAAATCACTTTGTAGCTATACATAAAATTTATTGGAGATACTCGACCATCTATTACCCTAGGGCGAATGGATTGGCTGAGGCATTTAATAAAATATTGGTAAGAATTTTAAAAATGATATTTGATGAAAATAAGTGCCAATGGCATGAAAAGTTGGTTAAAGACTTATGGACCTATCAGACCACATATAGGACACCAACTCAGTCTTCACCATATGCTTTAGTTTTTCGAACTGAAGCAGTTCTTCCATTAGAAGTGCAACTTCCTTCATTAAGAATAGCTGTTAATAATAATGTTATGGCAGATTAAAATCATTAGATTCGCTTGGAATAACTAGATAATCTTGAAGGAAAATGATTGAAAGCTCAACAAGTCCTTGAATTATACCAATCACATATGGTTCAGGCACATGATAGATTGGTTCATCTTAAAACTTTCCAAGCAGGAGACTTGGTCTTGGTTCTTAGATGACCAATCCTAGCTCATCGAAGAATCGGCAACAAATTTGAGCCAACATGGGAAGGACCATTTGTAGTGGAAAAAGCTTATGAAGGAGGTTATTACCAACTTATTACCTATGATGGTGAAGGTCCAATACCAACTATCAATGGACGTTACCTAAGAAATATTATGTGTAACTTGTAACTTGTTGCAACATAAAGTTCAATAAAATAAAAGCTTATTTCTTTTTATTGCTTTTGCTTCAATTTGTATCATTTATCTAGAATGTCGTAAACTCATTCACAAATGTATTTTAAAATGAACTTTTTATCACCCTTCATGTTAAACTAATTAAGTAAGGATTGAGTTCATTAGACTCTTGCTTATTAGTCAAAACTTTTGAGGATTAGGAATTAAGTTATTTTAACTCCTTTTCCTCATCCATATCACCTGTAGGATAGGATCAAGCCATTTGTGGCACCTTTCCAATGCATGACTTGAGATGGGAGTAAGCCCTTTATGGCACGTTTCTCATACCTTTTGAGGTTTGGAGTAAACCGTCCTGCACCATTCCCATAGGTTTAGAGCAAGCCCTTCATGGCACCATTCCTACTTTTGTTTACATGATTCAATCAAGCTATCAAGGGTCCTTTCATGTTACACAGGGGAGTTAGATTGGATCAAGTCTTTATGACCCATTTCTAATATCTAGAAAGATATAAGTCCCCAGTTGGCATTCTTTCTAATAATCTAGGAGTAAGTCCCTAGTTGGCATCCTACCTTTGTGTACATGATTAAATTAAGCCATCAAGGCTCCTTTCATGTTAAACAGGTGAGTTAGATTGTATTAAGTCTTTATGACCCCTTTCTAATAGCTAAAAAGATATAAATCCCTAGTCGGCATTCTTTTTAATCATCTAGGAGTAAGTTCCCAGTCAGCATCCTATTTTTGTGTACATGATTGGATCAAGCCATCAAGGCCCATTTCATGTTACAAAAGCAAGTTAGATTGGATCAAGTCTTTATGACGCCTTTCTAATAGCCAGAAAAGTATTAGTCCACTATCAAAATTCTTTCTAATCATCTAAGAGTAAGTCCCTAGTCGGTATCCTACCTTTGTGTACATGATTGGATTATGCCATTAAGGCACCTTTCATGTTACACAGGTGAGTTAGATTGGATCAAGTATTTATGACCCCTTTCTAATAGCCACAAAGATATAAGTTCCCAATCGGCATTCTTTCTAATCATCTAGGAGTAAGTCCCCAGTCAACATCCTACCTTTGTGTACATGATTGGATTAAGCCATCAAGGCCCATTTCATGTTACACAGGTGCGTTATCAAGGCCCATTTCATGTTACACAGGTGCGTTAGATTAGACCAAGTCTTTATGACCCCTTTTTAATAGCCAGAAAGATATAAGTCCCCTGTCGGCATTCTTTCTAATCATCTAGGAATAAGTTCTCAGTCGACATCCTACCTGAGAGTAAGTCCCCAGTTGGCTTCTTATCTGAAGAATTTAAAAATGGAATCAATCCATTGAAGGTCCCATTTCTTTAGACTACTTAAATAGGATTAATTCCATGTGATCCTTGTTTAGTAGCCAAAGTACTACGGATTAGGATCAAACATTTCAAGCCTCTTCTCTCCGGCATAACTTTTGAGGATTGGATCATGTATTTAAAGACCCCTCTCCACTCTTTAGCTAACTAGGATGGATCATGCCCTTAATAGACCCATCTTATTAGCTAAACACATGGATCACCACTATTCTCAAGTAAGAGTAAGTCCCTTGAAGGCATCTTCCTTGAGCATAGTGATTACAATAGGGTTAGACCATTCTTTGGGACTACTCCTAATAGCATTCCTCTTCATCCTAGAGCTTAATGAAAGTTAAGTTTCTAGGAATGAATCACACTCCAAAGCAAAGATAGGTATACATGTACCTATCTTTCTCAATCAAAATAAAAACAAAATTCTAAGTCAAAAAATCAAAATCATGAATGGGAACCCCGAGTTTATACTTGTATGTTGATCAATCTGATCAACACCAGTATGTGCAGTGTATTTTAACTAATCCACTACACATATTGGGGGTCCATTTGTTGACCTAATTTTTTGAAGAGGTCATTTTATCAATGAAATGATATCAAGTTCAAAATTGGGATTTCCTAATTCACTATTAAAATCACTATGCTTAATGACTTAGGAAATGCATTTTGTGCTAAATCCATCTACTTGGTTTGATGTAAAATAAAGTCAAATATCCAACATAAATTAAATCAAGTGAATCAATATAAATAAAATGAAAATTCAAAGTCAAATCTAAAGTCAACTCTAGTCAACCTAGAAATGACTTAAGTGGGCCCACTTAGTCATAAAGTCATCCCAACAAAATTTGACTAAATTAAATCACCAAAAATATTTCAAATTATTAAATGAATATGTATGATCATAATGAGAAAGAAATTTGAGTCCATGGAGGCCTATATTAGGTAAATTAAATTTCGTAAATCAAAATAACCTAAATAAGCCAATTGAACTCAAATCCAAGAAAAAATCAAAATAAATCTAAATTGATTATCTTAAATCATATGCGGATGGCGATGGGACATAACCCAACTCCCTCTTGGGTGTAGTTGGGTCAAATGGGTCATTTAACCCATAAGAAATTATGTTCAATTCACTTAACTCAATTTGGGTTAAGTGAGTTAAGCAAGACAAAAGAAATAAAGAAATGCCAAACCATTTCCAAACAAATCACATGGGATGGGGGTGACACTTCCTTAAACACTTTTAATGAAGTTTTAGATCCCTAATTAAGCCATTTAAGTTTCTCTTTCATTATTTAATAAAATCTAAATGAGGAAAATAAATGCAAGCAATGGAATTAGAGAAGTCAAATTCCTTCTCCCTTCTTCCCACCCCTTCACATAGGACAACTGTGGGATGGAAAAGGAGAGCACTAGCTAGCTTCCAAGGTCATCCATCACCAAAACTAACCAAGGAATAGCTATGAAAAAGCTTAAAGGCTCTCGACCATATAGGGAAACAAGAGGAGAGACTTCCCCAAGGAAAATTGAACACACACACATACCTTCAAACATCAAAACCAAACCTAAACAAAATTTCCCCTTCCCCCCAAGAGTCCTTAACCACTATAAACCATCAAAGCAGAAAAAGAGCAATCAAGGGTTGGTCTAAGCAGCAATCCGTAAGGAATTAACCTAATTCCTTTGGCAAGCAAGTTTGGTTCAAGCATTCGAAGCTTTAGGATCAATTAAAAGGCCAATCGTCCAACGAATCGAGGTATGCCATTATTGACCTCAAGCTTTTCCTTAGAGAATTTGATTGTGGTAGGTTTAATAGGAAATGCAATCTACAATAAGATCAAACCATATATAAACATAGGATATTCATCTACGATTGTGTAGCAATTGAAATAACCTAATTTTGTGCTCAAGATCAATCACAATTAGTAAAATACTATCAACGGTCATCGGCTCGCGCAAGAATTGAGGGAGATGATCTCCCTGCCATCAGATCCATGTATTTGGATCGGACGGCCCAGATCTAGGCAAACCAGATCGATTTTCACCTTTTAGGAACCACAGGATCGATCTGGACCCATAAGAGATCCCACATTTTGAACTTCAGTAATGCGGCACCACGTGGATGCCATGCGGACCAACCCATGTGCACCATGTGGCGAGATGCACCATGCAAGTGCATACCATGCATTACGTCGATCCCGAGTGGGACCGCCACTTAAAAGACCATTAAAATCGGTTAAATAACAGTTTTAATTAATTAAAAAAGGCAAAAAAACTTCTAAAAATCATATAAAATCAAATATGAATTAGAAAATTACAAATAAAAGCTCTATGGATTCATCTTGATAAGAAGAATCCATAGAAAATAAAATCCCCAATTTTTATTAGGTATTTTTTCATTAATTTAGGTTTAATTTTAAACATTAAACCAAAATTACTCTCAAATTAACAATCCAATTAATTTGAAACTTTGGGTAAATGAAATTAAGTATAAAATATACCTTGGGTGAATTTTTAGGGATTTATTCCTCTGAATTCAAGGAAAATTGTAATTTGATATGATTAACCTTTTAATTAATTAAATTAATTAACCGTTAATCAAATAATTAGAAAACTTTAATCAAACAACCTTAAATCATCATAATAAATAATAATGAGCATCAAAATACTAATTAAACTTAATTAAACCTATCTAAACCTAACAATCCCTAAATTGACTTAATTAAGTAATTAAATAAATTAAATAATTCATTTAAGCAACCTAAACTTAATTAAATCATAGTAAATCAACCAGTTAGCTAAAAATTATGAATAAATCCTCATTGGAAAGGTAATTCAGTGAAGAATGATTAAAAAATAAAACCCTTAATTGAATCTCAATAAATTAGGCTTAATTTAAGTTTTCATGAAATAATTAAAACCTTAATTACACCCTAATTACATTCTAATCAAGCTGAAACTTTAGGGATATAAAATTGGCATACAACCCTATTTTGAGAAATATTTCAGGTTCAATTGATCTCTGGATTAAGAGTTCTTAAATTTCTAAATTCTTAGGTCAATGTTAATCAAATTTTAGGTTAAGAGAATTAATTTATCCATTAAATAAAATGGTAATTCAAACCAATAACAATCAAGCATGAGAAAAGTATTTAGAAACTTATCTAAATATCCTAAGTCAATCAAAGTAAAAAAATTCAATCTTAGGAAAATGAAATAAAACCTTAGGTTAAAAAAACTATTAATTAACTTAAACATTAAACTTTGAATAAATATAATTTAAGGAAACTCATCCCAAATGAATTTAATGAATGAATCTACAACTTAGGTTAATTAAATGAGATCAAATAATTAACTCAAGTGCTTTAGGCTAAGCATAATCCATGAACAAACCTAAAGTACAAATTTATTTAAACCTTAAGCCTACTAATCCATGATTTAATAACTTAAGTTTAATGAATGAAATCAAACTTTAATCTAAATTTTATAAATTAAATGAACCAAATCAAAACCAATCCAAAAGATTAATTAAGATACTTAAAGATCTTACTTACACTTTTTTAGAAACTTCATTAGGAATTAGGATGTTGAATGGAAAGAGCTCCATCCAAAAATAGAATCATTCCATTCTTCATTCTTGAAAACTTATACAACTTTAACCAAATAAAATGAACATAAAAATGGAAATTAAATCACTAAACCATTTGAACTGAAACCAACCAATTGTAAAAATTAAGCAAATTAAAACTTCAAACTTGAACTTGAACTTAAAAGAGCTTAGCAAAGCCTTACCACATAAACCACTCTTTTACACAAACTAGATCATTTAGGTAATGGACTCTATATCTAGGTTTAATCATTCTGTAATTTTTTTTAATCTTCTGTGCTGTACTTCACATGTTTGTATGGTGTATTGCTTTAGACTGGATTCCTAGGCTTGTTTTTTCGTTAGATAGAAAGTTAGAGCATTCTTTTTAGAATTAATACTATTTTGTAGGGGACTATGTTAAAGGGATCACTATAATAAATAAATCATAAAATTATTGTTTGGTTGCAGGTGTTGAAAATCCCTTAACATAGTCCATAGGACAGGTGGGCTTGGCAAGCAACTAATGCTAAGATCGTATGTTTATGAAATATAAACTGCTTTGTGTGTTGTATGTATTTCCTAACATCTATTTTGCAGGGCTTAGGATTTTTTTTTTTGAATTTTAAATATAAATTTAAGCTTAGAATTAGGTCAGAATCTATAGGGTCTAGGATTAGCAGGAGCTAACCCAACCAAGAGATGGTGCGGTGGTCTCCTGTGGAACCTGATGGATGTCCCTGAAGAAGGAAGCATTTCTACAGTGTTGTGATGCTAGAATCTAAGTCGTTGATTTCTAAGAAAATGACAATTTAAAATCTAAAATTAAATCTCAAATTTGAAGCCCAATCATAGGATAGTTGAAATGTATACTAGGTATCCCAGTATCAATAGACATTTTCTCCTTTTTCCCATTTGATTCTTGAAAATAACTCTCTCCAATTTAGACCTCCCCCAATTGAATTTCACAAAAGTCAATCCTTTGAACTCTACCTTAGTAGTCTTTAGGAATAACCACTTATTTCTTTAATCGAAAGTATTATTAGGAAGAGACCCTTCCTAAGATGTAATTAACTATAGAGGCTTGCCTTTATAGGGAACCATGATCCGAGGATAAAATAAATCCTGCTCTACTTTTCCATGTAGTTTAGTTGAAAATACTCTGGTACATGAAAGACTCATTATCTTTAGGAGTCTTTTATTGAAATGATCGAATCCATTACAAGAGAACATGTTTATCTCTCGAGATAATATGTTTATTCCTTAATTTCATATTTGGTCATCTAAATATAATTTTTCAAAACTCTATGTGGTGTCATTTCTTTTCTCTTTTTCAGAGAAAACACCAACAACCGAAAGTAACCAATTTGACCTATTTGAGCCAAGTTCTAATCCTACCCAAATTGTATTGAACCAAGCCCATTAGAACCTCCCATTATGATTGTTGATCACCCTAGGTTGATCAATTGTTTCAAATTAGGTCAAATAAAGTCAACTTGGTCATTTGACTAAGTCAACCCCTTAATCCACATGAACTTAAACTAGCCAAATTACAACCTAAGCTAAATCTCTTGAAACCAATGATTCATACCAAATCAAAATCAATATTTGAATATGACTTGACCTTCAATTGAGTCAGACAAAACCTAATTGGCTTTCTTGACCCAAGTTGACCCAAATTGACCTAAAAGATCAAATTGGGTCGAATCAAAATATAAACCAAATTGATTACAACCAATGGCTTAAGTTCATTCCAAATTGATTGTTGATCTGACCAAAGCCATTATTGGACCCAATTGAACCCAATTGACCTACTTAGCCAAAATTGACCTAAAGGTTCAAGTTGGCCTAAATCAAAACCAAATCCAATTTAATTGAAACCAAAGTCTATAATCATCTTCAATTGGTCAACTAAACCCAAACCAACACCCAATCGAAGCCAATTTGGCTAATTTGGTCAAATTGGTCAACTTAACCCATTTGACCCAAATGAATTCAAATGAGCCAAAATAAACAAACCAATTGAACCAAAACATCCCAAATGATCATATGAACTTGATGCAACCCTTAGTTTGACCCAATTTGACCAATTGGTCAGCTTGACCCAACCTAACCCAATTTGACCTAAATTAGTCAAATTGAGTCAAACCTAACCAAATCAACTACAATTGACTTGAAATTTGGGCTAACCCACTTTTGGCTCATTTCAAATCTGTCTAAATCAAATCCAATGGCAAATGATCATTCTACCCTTGGTTAAAGGGCATCACATGAGATAAATCACCCATGTAAGTGGTCTTTTTCATTTCTTAGCCACTTGGTACTCTCCCAATGGTCCACCTAAGCACTTAGAACACTGCCCAACCTGACCCAATGGGTGGCTGGGTCGTCCATGACCCATAGGAGGTGAAATTGCCTTACCCTCCCCATTGGAGCATTTGAAACCCAAAGGACACCCATAATTCCTCCTTGGCAGCCACCTCCATTCCTTTAACTAACCAAGCCGAGCTAACTCACCTCCTACCTGCCACCCACGATTCCCTGAGATAGTTGGATGGCCATTAAAAGCCAAACCTGATCCAACCGTCTGATTAAGATGAAGGGGGGTATACACCCCCTCATTTCAACTCAAACACACACAAAAATCATTCCTCAGAGCCCTAGCTTCTCAAGACAAGCCGCTAAAGCCATTTCCAAAGATCCCAAGCTCATTCCTCGATCAAAAAATTCCATTCTCGTCCATCTCAAAAATTAGGAAACTCCCATTTCTGACCTAAATTCCCCATTTCTCCATCAAACTTCAATTAACTTTGAACGCACCTTCCCCAGGCCTTATCGAGCAAGAACGAATCATCTCCCAAGCTTCTCGAGAACTGGAGGTGGGACTTCGATCAAAGTCGAGATCCAAATCTTTGGTTCATGGCCTTCTAAGTGAATGTCGAGGAATTGATCCAATTACTACTCAATAGGTCTTCATCTCCACTAAATGAAGCTTCATCAATCGTTTGAGCCACCGATCTTGAGCTCTGATAAGGTATGCTTCCAAAACTAATCCTTAGGAAAAAATGGGTTGAAGTTTTTTGAAGAAAACTTGCATCATGTATGATCTTGATGGTCAGATCCCCTCTGACCAATGTCGTGAAGGTGTGGGATCCTTTTAGTGTTGATCTGAGCTTGTGTAAGCTCGGATCAAGTGAGCAATGGTGAACGAACTCTATTCTCCCTCACTGATGTGATGTTATATCACACACCATTTGTTTTGCGTGATCAGAATGGACGGATGTGATTAGATCTACTAGATTGATCTGATTTAATCCTACTAAGGTGTGGGATTAATCATAGTCATTTGATCTTAGATTGGATGGTGGACAAGAAAGCGCATCTACTACAACCATGTAGGCACTGAGACTGATAAGTTTTAAGAAGCCAATCTTGTGATGCCATGTGGAAAGTGCACCACATCAGCACGCCATATGGCACCAATAGGATTAGGCCAAATTAATCATTATTAATGGTTAAAATTTCTAAAAATCATAAAAAATCATAGAGGATTAAAAAATGCAAATAAATACTCATTTTAAAGGTATTTTAGAGGAGAATTAATTAAAAATGATCTTAGCTAATTTTGAATTATAATTAATGTTTAAATAAGGTTTAACTGAAAAATTAATTATTATTAAAAATTAATTATTAATTAAAAATGATCTTAGCTAAGATCTGATTTAATCCTACTAAGGTGGGGCTTAATTACTGCTTAATTACTTGAGCAATTATCTCAAATTTTGTGGGTTAATTTAAAGGGATGACCTCTGCCTCCCATGATTTTCTTAGAATTTATTGCTCACTTAATTAGAAAAATTGACTAATTAAACCTTAACTACTTTTTAAGTTCATTAATAATTAATTAATCCCATGAACAGTAACAAATTGGTTAATTAAGTTTATTAATCATTGTTCAATAGTAAGTGAACTAAGGAATAGGGTTGGGACCCCTTTCCCTAAGTTCATTTCACCCTTTTTTAAAATGAAATAATTAAGATTTAACTAATTAATTAAATCACTTAATCAAATTGAAATTATAATCACACCAAACCTTAATTAATTAAATCATGGGATATATCTTTAGGTGTTTAGTATTTAAAGGAGTTTAATGAAATTATGGTTAGTCCACATGTATGGAAAAACCATAAGGGTAATTAATTAAGTCCCTTAATCTAATTAACTACTAATCATGAGCCAATTGCATTAGGCCCCTTTTATTTCCTAGGATCATTACAAGTTTATTTTCCATGCATATCATGTTGGCTCATCATTATTTAGTTAATTACTTTAAGATAACATAGGCAAGGGTAATTAATTCATGTAATTAAGAGTTTAACTTAATTAACCCATAAATTCAACTTTATTACATTTCCTTAAATTAAATCAAATCATTAATGTGGGAATGGGTTTAAAACAGCAAGTGATGATTTCTCTTCTCCTTTTTAAATCAAAACAAATCCAAAACTTAACTAATAAAGAAGCTTTGGTTTTCTTTAAATAATCTTATTTGATTTGATTATCCTTAAGAACTAGTTTGGTTGAATGAATCACATGCTTATATTTGATTGTCCTCTTTCCAATCATGTTAAATTTGGTATGTCATTTGAATTCATGCATCCATCTTTTCAAAATCAAGTAAAATAAAATGGATTTCCTTCATGTAAGCTTGCATGTGTTGATTTAATTTAATATATGCATTGCTATTATCATTATTAAATCCAAATGTATTTTTTAAAAGCTTATAAATAAATAATAATATGTGTTATGATGCTAATTATAAATACATAAGAAATGTATGTGCTTCTAGCTTAAGTATATGAATGTTGAGTTCTCATTCTTCTATTCACGTGTTGATTTATATAAGATTGAATGGTAATGGGTATATAGTCTGGACATTTCGGGAATATGAGGCTTTAGCTAGCCCCAAGGAGGTCATTTGATTACCTCACTTCCCTAGTTTAACAATGACACGTACCCATTTGATTTTATTCTTATGTATTTTAACATTAGAATTTGGATAAAGCTTTAATTCATATATATTAATTCAATCAAAAAATATATATACAATTTTTGCATGGTTTTCTTTTCCCTCATTTATGTATATATCCATGTGTGTCCAATAAAAGAAAGTATATAATATGGACATCTGGAGAATACAAGGCTTTAGTTAGCCCCAAGGAGGTCATTTGATTACCTCACTTTCTTGGTTTAACAATGACACATACTTTTCTATATCTTTGTACATGTATATGTATATGTGATTAGTGAATTAAAATCCCATTTTACATTAAAATTGCATGCATTCATAATTGACTAAGTGGCTGAATTAATTAGCCCAATGATTTAGAGATTACTTCCTATGTTCATGTATACGAATTTACATATGTTTGAATGCAAATGGGTATATAGTCTAGACATCCTGAGAATACAAGGCTTTAGCTAGCTCCAAGGAAGTCATTTGATTACCTCACTTTCTTGGTTTAACAATAGCACATGCCTATTTAATTTCATTCTTATGTACTTTTTGTATAAGAACTTGGAAAAGTTTTGAATTAATATGTTTAAATAATTCAATCAAATAAAATATAAATTCTAAACATACACATACATTCATCATTTAAGTATGCTAAAATAACTTGCATGTATAGACACACTTATGATTAAATCATATGCATGTTACGTGTGATGGAATGGAATGATTTAATATATGTCAAGTGGTAGTAATTCAATTAAATTAATCTTAAGATGCCTTTCATTTTGAATAGGATTATTTAAAGTGAACCTAAACATAGGATTAATTAAATCATTTAATAAGCTATTCACTAAAGAGAACTAAATCAAATTAATATACTTTAGAAAGTGACGTAAGATAGGGATGAAAGAGGGCAATCCTATTTTTCTCTCTTTATAACACATAGTTGCTAAGTGTAATCAAATGAAACAAAAAAAAACACAAATTAAAATCCTCAAATCAATTAAACTATTTCAAGTGAAATCAACCTTTCATTTAAATTGAATCCTTCTATACTTAGAAAATAAAACACTAATGCCTAACAAGACTTACCACACATTCCTTTAAACACACATTAGAATTAAGTCACCACTTCTAGCTCTAAGTTAGGATGGTGTATGATGTGATGTATATATTTTGTTTTATGGTGTATTATTTTAGATTGGATGTTAGGGTGTATGCTTCATAGACTGGTTAAAGGGCAATATTAGCAAATCTTGTTTTCTACAGGGGATTATGCTAAAGGGATGCTTAAAAGTAAATGTGAATGCTCTTTTTGCAGGTTTCCTAAATCCTTAAGCATAATCCAAGTTAGGATAGCTGGACTTAGTTACCCATGTGTAGGGTGCTAAGTCAAAATTATAAATTCAACTGCTTGGGATTATAAGTATATTTAGCTAACCTTTATTTTGTAGGTGTTGTTAGATTTACTTTTCCCACATAAATGTAATTTTTATAATAGGAATTAAGATTAGTGCTATGGGGGATTAGGATGAGCAGTGGCCATAAGGCTTTGTCCTAGGATGCCCTGTGATGCCTTTGAAGCAAGCACCATCAAAATAAAAGAAAAAACCAAATAAAATTAGAGATATGAAGAAAAAGAGGCCCATAGCATTTAATACAATTATAATTATTCATTCATATTGAAGGTTGTATAAGGTTAGAGCTCGACTACCAATATTTTCTCTCTTCGGGTTATACGAAAGTACCCAAGTGTACCAGCCTTTTATTCTTTTACGATAGTTTATATAATTATTTTATGTTATGTTTACATTGTGCATTAGGACGATATACTTTTCATATTTTCTTAAATGATTGAAGCTTTTATGTGTGGCTTGGATCAAATTGAACCAGATCCACCAAAATCAAATATAAACTAAATTGAATCAAACCAGAGCCACCAAAACATTTCAACCGGTTAGATGAACTTGACCTAACCCTTGGTTTGACCCAATTTGACCAATTGGTCAACTTGACCAAAGTTGACCCATTTTGACCTAAATGGATCAACATGAGCCAAATCATATCAAACCAACTCCAAATTCAATGAAACTTGGCCTAACCCATTTTCCAAACATATCAAACATATTAAAATTGAAATCCAAGCCAAATGACCTTTTTACCCTTAGGTCAAAGGGTAAATTTTAGCCAAATCTACTTGGAATTTGGTCAAATCATCTCCATAACGACCTGACACCCTCTTAGTGGATCAAGTGAACACTAGGGGGTGTGGTGCACCCAACTTAGCCAAAGGCTAAAACCGACCACTTGCATGAAATTAAGCAAACGGAATCCCTCCTCCACTTGATTTAAGCACATGCAAACTCCACTACTCCACTCTTCTGGCCAAAGCGATCACAAGGACACCCTAAATAGCCTAACAAATCCACTTAAGGTGGCCAATTGGATCAAAATGGAAGGGAGAAGCTCGACTGTCCGATTGCTCAAGGGGGAGATATACTCCCCCTAATTTGAATTCATTCCATCAGTCCTTAATTCAATTCAGCAAGAGAAAGCCATAGAAGTCAACTCCCAGCCTCCTCAAACTCTCTGAAGCAATTCCCATTTTCCATTTTCTCGGTTTCCATAGATTGGAAATAGAGGAGCTCCACTCAAAATCAAACTTAGCCTACACTCAATATCAATCAAATTCTCTTTACAAGCTCCATCAGGGAGCTCAATCGAACTCACCCAAGCCTTTTCCCAAGCTCCAAAGGCAAGGGAGGTGCTACCTTCATCAAAACTGAGCTCAAGTCAAGGAGGAGTTGGCCCATAGGAGGATCCACCCATTCTCAAGACCTCAAACTCTCAACAAAGCTTCATCTCCACTAGACAATGCTTCTCCAAGGGAATCAAGCACTGGTGATCACCTCCGATGAGGTTAGCCATTAAATCAAGCATAATTTCAATATAGTCTGGTCCTTTATGAAGTGAAGTTTAATCCTATGAGATTCTAGCCATTAGATATGTTTGTCATTATGCTTAGATGGTGTGGGTATGTTTTGGGATCAATCTGAGCTCAATTGAGCTCAGATCAACACCTAGAAGATGGACGGATGTCCTCTCCTATAGGGAAATACAGGGAAGGATCATAGGCCATCCATCCGCACATTTTGGATGGACGACCGTGATTAAGACACGTAGATCCCACAAATTTATCCTTTAGAACTATAGTTTAATCTCAGTCATCCTATCCTTGATCGGACGAGTGAGGAGAAAGTGTGTAGCACCGCCACTAATGCGGTACTACGATGTGACAACTTTAATATCAAATCCAATCATGCCACGTGGAAAGTGCATGCCACGTCAGTGGCCCACATGGCATCATTAGGATTAAACATTTAATTAGGCTATTAAATCTCCTAATTAGTCATGAAAACTTTCTAAATCCATATCTAAGCCTAGAAAAATAAAAAAATATGAAATAAATTGCATTGGATAGATAATTGAACATAGAATATTCTAAAAATGATTTCAATGGATTTTGAACTGTGCTTTTCTCTAGAGTTGGGTTATATTGAGAATATTATTTTGCTAATTACCCTCTAATTACTCCACTGATTAATCCCAAACTTCTTGTGCATAATTAGTGGAATGACTCCTGCCTCTTCGGATTTATTGGTGGTTTAATTAGAGGAATTTCTAGTTCATTTCTTAATCACTCTCTTAATGTAATTAAACTTAATTAAAGGTATAATTAGTGGTTTAACCTTCTAATTGAGTCAATTAAGCTTTCATTAACTGAATGTGAGGTTTAAGGAATATGTTTGGGATACTTTCCTTAAGATATTCCTCAAACCCCTCTTCCTTCCTTAATCCAACCTTAATTAAGGGTTAATTCACTTATTGACCCCTTAATTAATTTCATAAAATTCTAAAAAATTTCAGAGCTTAACTAATCTATCTTGGGTAGATGCTTAGGTTTTCAAGAGCCTAAGTACAATTAAGGAAATAAAAATCCAATTCATATGTGTGAGTGGGGTTATGAAATTTCTTAATTTAAACCCCTTAGCTTAATTAATCATTAATAATGAGCCAAATACATTTGGCCTTTTCTTCTTAGGTGTATTGCTGATTTAAATTCCTTGTGTGGTTTTATGTCATCATTGGCTCATAATTATTTGGTTAACTATGCTAAGGTGGTGTAGGTAAGGGGTAATTAACACACATAATTTATACTAAACCTAAACCTAAACTAAAAATAAAAACCTAAAAATAAACCTAAAATAAAAACTTAAAACCTAAACCTAAAAAAATAAAATAAAAACCTAAACTTAAACCTTAAAATAAAAAATAAAACATAAACCTAAAAAATAAAATAAAACTAAACTTAAAAAAATAAACATAAACTAAACCTAAACCTAAAAAAATAAACTAAAATAAAAAAAGCTAAACTAAAATAAATAATAAAATAAAATAAAAAAATAAACCTAAATAAAATAAAAAATTAAATAAATAAATAAATAAAAATAATCTAAATAATCTAAATAAACCTAAACCTCTTGGTTTACTTAATTTTTTTAAAAAACTAAACCTACCACCCTAAACCCTAAACCTAAACCCTAAATCATAAACCCTAATAAACCATAAACCCTAACTAACACTAAACCCTAAATCCTAAACCCTAAAAATTCTTGTTGACCTCACTTTTGGAGTGAGTTCTCAACTTCTTCATCATAGATCTAGGACTCTTATAGACACCAAGAGTTCTTTAGTCTTAAGACACTTCTAGTGATTAGGTGAACACTTAACCTAAGGCTAGAGACTTAGAAGGATTAGCCACGAGAATAGATCATGCCTTAGGGATTTAGGAAAACTTTCCTACTCTATATCCTTAGACCCAATCTATGCTTCCTTCCTCAAATCAAATTACCAATTCAAATTCAAATCATAAATCAATTCCAAATCAAATGATTAAAACCGATAATCAAATTCAAACTAAAAAAAACCTTTCTAAGCCCTTTGATTTTATCTTAGGGACTTTGCCTTAACTAAATTCAAATCAAACCTAATTTAATTAATTTTCTCAAATATCTATTCAATCTAAAATCAAATTTCAAATCAATTCCAAATCAAATGACTAGAACCCAAAATCAAATTCAAATTCCAAAATCCCTTTGCCTTTAAACCAAATCAAACTTGATTGATTTCTTTATAAATCAATCATTATTTCATTTATATTCACAAATATAAATGAAATCCAAATTCAAATGTCAAACCAATTCAAACTACAAATCGAATCAAGACCTTTCTTAAGCCATATGGACTTACCTCCATAAGCATAATCAAATATCAACCCAAATTCAATTGATTTCTTTATAAATCAATTACTCCTTCATTTATATCAATAAATATAAATAAAACCTACCCTCTAATGACCAAAAATAAATCAAACCAAATCAATTCCTAGTTAAGATCTTTTGACTTACATCCTTAAACTAGGTCAAATTTGCTTCCAAATCACTCCAAAGTCAAGTGATTTTCTCATAACCCATTTATATCATCATTTATATTCACAAATATAAATGAAATATAAATCAAAATATCCAAAACCTAACCCAAATCAAATCAAATTTCCAATTTTAGCCTTTTTAGCCAATTTCTTGAACTTGGCTAAATGATATCCAAATCTACCTAAACCCATAGATTTCTTCATGAATCAATCATTCCTTCAATCACTTACCCAAATATAAACATAAACTATAATTATCAAACCAAATCCAAGTCAACTCAAGTCAAGCCCATGTTGACCCCTTTTGACTAGAAATTATCAAATGAACCAAAATTCATTTGACTCCAAACCAATTGCAATTAGATTTATATTTTCATCCTAGGATCATATTTGAGTTCAACTGAACTTGAATCAAGCCAAAATAAAACCAATTGACCCATTTAGGTCCACTTGACCCAAAATCACCTAAAAGACTCTTTTGAGCCAAGTTCTAATCCAACCCAAATTGGATTGAACCAAGCCCATCCAAACCTCATATCATGATCAACAATCATCTTAGGGTGATCAACTACATTGAATTGGGTCAAACCAAGTTAACTTGGTCCTTTGACCAAGTCAACCTTTAGCCCAAATGAAACTTAAAGTAGCCAAACCCACCATATACCAAATTAATTGAAACCATTGATTCAAACCAATTCATAATCAATGAATGAACATGATCAAACCTTCAATTGAGACAAATCAAGCCCAATTGGAGATTTGACCTAAGTTGACCCAAATTGGCCTAAAAAGCTAAAATGGGTTAAATCATGATTTGATCCAAATTGATTACAACCAATGGCTCAAGTTCATTCCAAATCATTTATTGAACCTGGAAAAAGCCAGGATTAAGCCTAATTTGATCAATTTGTCAACTTGACCCAACCTAGCCTAAATTGATCTAAAAAATCAAATTTGCCAAAATCCAAATTAAACCCAAATCAAACCAAACCAAAGCCTACAATCATTTTCAATCAACCAATTGAACATGAACCAACACCTACCCCAACCTAATTTGGTCAAATTTATCAAATTGGTGAACTTATCCCATTAGATCAATTTGAATCCAAATGAGCCAAAATCAAAGCTAAGCCAAATTAATCTAAACCACTTGAACCAAAACTCTTCAAATTATCATTTAAATCAAACCCAAGATTTGGTTAGACCCAATTTGACCAATTGGTCAACCTAACCCAATATGAACCCATATAAGCCCATTTGACCAATGAAGCCAAACCACCCCAAACCAACCCATGGGACAATAGGAGTTGGCCAAACCCGACCCAAACCAGTCCTAGGTCACTCCCAACCTAGCCCAAATCCATGTGGACCCCACATAAGGGAATTAGCCATTGGACAAACCTCCCCACATTAGATTCTTTCCATAAGAAGCAAAGTCCACTCTCCTATCACTTGGGCAGCCATCCAAGTGCCAAATGGGGTGTGCCTAATCTTCCTATCCCACCCTAGAATAGCTAGGATCAACCATGGACCAAGGGGAGTTTACCTCCTCCCGTCTCAAGCCAAATTGAGAACCCAACGGACCAAGCCAATCCAATCATGCTAAATCTTACGTTGAGCTCCCTACCATAACTTTCTCCAACCATAGCGTGCCACGTGGAGCTTACAGTGACCCCTCTGATGCCTCGATGATGATGAATTGATAAAAATTTAGGGAGGATCCCATCTATCTATCACACATAATTGAGGTGTATACTCCCTCAATTTGAGCAGGATTCATCACCATTTGCACTCTTTAAGCCCCCAAGTGAGAAACAAAATCCCTCAGAGCATTTTCAAACCTCCCTCGATCGACCATTCTTCTCTATGTGTGTAACTAAAATAAGGGAGACCTCCCTTAATTCTAACCCATCCATCCCTTAACCAATCTTCAATTAAACTTACACACACCTTCACCTCAGCTAATCAAAGCCAAGCAAATCATCCCTTGAGTTTTGAAGCCACCAGAAGCCATACTTTGATCAAGACCAAATGTTCAAAGGGAGGGCCATGGTCCATAAAGCAAACCACCTTAAATCAGAGCTCCTAAGGCCCAACAGGGCTTCATTTCTACCAAATGAAGCAACCTTGATCGTTGAAACCACCGATCATAAGCTCCGTTGAGGTAATTTCTCAAAATCGATCCTTAAATAAAAATATGTTGGTCTTTTTTGAATTGAACTTGCATTTGAGCCCATCTTAGCGATTGGATCCTTATGGATCCTTCACACGAAGGTCTGGGTTGAGTTTGGAGTGGATTTATGCTCGGATCGAGCGATCCATGGAAGGCGAGCTCTATCGTTCATCGCTCATATGAAGATGGATCATGGGACATCTGTTCAGTGTGATTAGATTAGACGGTCTTGATCAAATCATGTTGAAACCCTTGATTTAATCCTCCATAACTGCAAGATTTAATCATGGTCATCTGATCTTAGATCGGGCGGTCCCTGAAAGCTTCATGTCGAGTCGACATCCCCAATTTGACTAACTTAAATGGCCTATCTATCGCACCACATGGAAAGCGTGTATTTGACACCGCGTCGATTAGCGGTGTACGATGAAGTTAGAAGGTTAATTTAGTTTAATTAAATTAATTTTGAGGCTAAAACTTCTTAAATTCATAACTAATCTTAGAAAAATCCAAAAAATATATATGAGGGATCATTTTAAAGGTATTTCAAAGGGCAATCCATGAAAATTATTATTAATTAATTTTGAACAATAATTCCTACTTAATTAAGGTTTAATTAAAAATTTAATTAGCCTAATTACTCTCTGATTAATTATCCATTTAATCTGAAACTTTCCAGAGATATTTATGGGAATGATATTTAACTCCCTTATTTTTATTAAAATTTATTGGATAGTTAATTAGGAAAATTGATTGATTAAGCCTTAATTACTATCTTACCTTAATTAATGGTAATTATGTAAATGAACGGTGGATTAATTAATTAATTAAGCTTATTGCCATTTGTTAACATTGAAAAGTCTTAGGAAAATAGTTTAGGTTTATTCTTTATGACCATTTTATTAATCCTGTTCATTTGTTTCAAATTAATTAAAGTTTAATTAATTAATTAGCCAGTTAATTAATCAATTAAAATAAAAGAGAATTTAATTATTTTAAAGCCTAATTGTTTGAAATGACTTAAGGATTGAGATTGAGGCCTCTTTCTTGATATCTTTCCCTAAGTTAATTTCATTATCCTAATTAAAATATAATCAAAGGATTTAATTAACCAATTAAGGGCTTAATTAAATTAATTTAAAATACAATTCGTTCTTAACTTTGATTAATCAATCTTGGGTAGTTCTTTAGATGTTTAATAGCCTAAAGAAATTTAATAAAATTATGATTAGCTAACATGTGTGAGAAAATCATAAAAGTGATTAATTACATCCCTTAAGCTTAATTAATTATTAGTTATGAGCCAATTGCATTAGGCCCCTTCTATTTCTTAGGAGCATTGCTAATTTACTTTTCATGTGGTTTCATATCATGTTGTCTCATCATTAATTAGTTAATTAACTTAAGGTGATATAAGTAAGGGTTTAATTAATTAATTTAATTCATACCTCAGCCTAATTAAGCCATAAAATCAACCTAAATGCTTTTCATCAAATCAATTTAACTCACACATATGGGGAATGGGATTAAGATTAGCAAACCTCATTCACATTTTTTAAATCAAATCAAACATGAAATCAAAAATGGTTTTAAAAAACTTTGGTTTATTTTAAATAAGCTTGTTTAATGTGATTATCCTTTGGAATTAGTTGGATTGAATGAAATTAGAAGCTTGGGTTGTTTTTTTCTTTCCAATCATGTTAAAATATTTTATGCCACTTGTAGTCATGCATTCATTTCTTTCAAATTAATTAAATGAAGATGATTTCCTTTATGTCAATTTGCATGTGTTAGCTTAATTAAAAATATGTGTGGCTATTATCACTATTAAATCTCAAATGTAATTTCAAAAGGTTATAAATGAATAATGATATATATATATATATATATATTTATATTGTGATTTTAGTTACACATACATAGGAGATGCTTGTGAATATAAGCTTAGTGTATGAAGTGAAGCCTCTTTCTTACATATGTCGACCTGCATAAGTTTGAATGTTAATGGGTATATTAGTCTGGACATTCCGGGGATGTGCGGCTTTAAGTAGCCTCAAGGAGGTTCCTAGCTCTCTTCCCTAGTGCAGAATAATGGCAACGTACCTGTTTGATTTCATTCTTATGCACTTTACATTAGAGTTTAGATAGAGCTTAATTCATTTACACAAATAGACTAAATAAATTAAACTCTACTTTTGCTTGGTGTTTTATATTCTTATAGTTATTTATACATCCATATGTATTTAAGAATAGCAAGTATATTAGTTTGGACATTCCGAGGACACACAGCTTTAAGTAGCCCCAAGGAGGTTCCTACCTCACTCCCCTAGTGCAGAACAATGGCGACATACATGTCTAAAACTTTCGTACATTTGAATGTGTATTTAGTTAAAGAATGAAAACCCCCTCTTCTTTTATTAAAAAGACATGCATTCATATTTTGTTCAAGTGGTTGGGTTCATTAGTCATATGATTTAGAGTTCTTTTCTTATGCTTTTGTATAAGAATTTAGATAGAGCTTTAACTTAATATGACAAATAATTCAACCAAATGAGGCATTAATTCCAAGTACACTTGTTTACTTTCATCATTTAAGTATGCTAAGATATAAATTGCATGTATAGTTATGTTTAGGACTTAATCATATGCATGCTATATATGATGGAAAGAAATGAACAAACATGTGTTATGTGATAATAATTAATTCTAATTAATCTTAAGATGCCTTTCTTATTGAATGGGATTATTTAAAGTGAACATAAACCTAGGACTATTTAAAATATGTTATAAGCCATTCATTAAAGAGAATTGGTTAATTAATTTGTTATAGATGTGACTTAAGGTAGGTATGAAAGAGAGTGATCCTCTCTTTTTTTCCCTTTATAACTCTTAGTTGTTTAGTATAAGACAAATGAAACAATAGAAAATATTAAGTAAAATTTACACACATTGGGTTTAATTAATTTGTACAGTGTGTTTAGCTAACACTTATTTTGCAGGTGTAGGCAGATTTAATTTTCTTATTTTTAATGTAATTGTGTATTAGGAATTTGGTTAAGTTTTATGAGGGGATTAAGATGAGCGGAGGCTAGAAGGCTTTTTGGCACAGGAGGCCCGTGCCTTTGAACAAGCAAATCCAAATGAAGAAATAGAGGAGATATGAAGATATGAAGACCCCCCATAACATTTATTCGTTTGTAATTGTAATCATTCTTCTACATTACCGAGATGTATAAGGGTAGAGCTCAACTATCCATTTCTCTTTTTAGATTGCACGATGGTACCTGACCGTACTGACCTATTATTCTTTCAATTGAGTTTATAAATTGATTGATGCTTTATTTATAATTGTGTAATAGAAATGGCATGTATTTTTCTAGCTTTTTCATATATGATGACTCAATGTGTGGCCAGGATCCGCTAGGATCTTAGGAAAAAATAAAATTTTTACCCCAATCACAACTCATAACTAAATTTTCTAAAACAACACATAACCTCATTTAAAGCGTATATATTAAATTGAGATGATTAAAAGATTTAGCAACCTCTTAGCTAAATATTGTATGTTTAATATCATGCATAGCATCTTATTTCATTCTTGCTAAGACAGGGTTTCAATCCTTGCATGATAGGGAAATACTTGACCTTTAAGGGTCTCCCTTATGGTGGAAAACACCTCTTTCTCTTTGATTTAGATAATAAACTTATTTCATCATGCATTTAGGCATATAGAATTCTATGGCCTATGTCAAAATAAAGAGTACAAAATCAAATAAAAATTGATAAAATTTGTGTTAGACTAAGTCATTATTCATACCACTCATGATCTAGTCTCTTAGGAAGTGGGTTTAAGGACTTGAGTTTCTTTATAAATAATAATATCCTAACCATCTTGCAAAACATATGACTTGACCACATGGTTTTAAAATGTAGGAGGATTTAGCTAGCTTCCACTCCAAGCATTTATAAGTCCAGTAGTCGGGTGATTTACTCTCTCTTGTAGAGGTAAACAGTATACCCACTTTTCTCCTTAGATTTAGGATGTGCTTTGACCCTCGCCAAAGATCCTTAGATTTAGGATATGAGATTACTATTTACCCTCAGGCTATAAGCATAAATCCTTACCTCTTAGGCATTTCCACAATCTGGTATTGTGGGATTATAAGGCCTAGCTTCCTAATAAATTTCAACTCATATAAATAATTTCCTTCAATTTCAACAATATAAAGCCCAACCATAGGATAGATTTGAATGCTCACTAAGTCTCATAGCATCATGAGAATTCTGTAATCATCTTCTTTTGGCTTTGATAATAAGTCTCTCCTTTTGATCTGACCCACTTGATTTTCCAAATATAACCAATTTATTGATAGTCCTATCTTTGAAATCTTTGGAGACAATAATTTCTTACTTTAATCAAGAGTATTCCTAATAAACTCACCTTCCTTAGGATGTAATTAACTATGGGGGCTTACCCCTATAGAAAACATTAGAACCTGGTTTAAATAAACTTTGCTTTATTCATCCATGTAAAGTAAGGAAAAAATCTCTAGTATATTCGAAGACCCATCATGCCTTAGGAGTCTTTATTAGATGATTGGGTCCATCGTAGGGTAGTTATTTTTATCTTTCAGGATAGTGCACTATTCTTTGATGTCATACTTGATCACCTCAATAAGTACACCCTCAGTTCTGTGTGGTATCCCACCCACACACACACACACATAGAATTAAAAATAAATATCACATATTTTTCTAAAGACTCTGCTGGGGATGGTTCCTCTCTCCATCTCTAGTATACAATTGTTGTCTCTAAGCATCGATAGTGGACTTATATTTCATATAAGTCTAAGACTATCTTTCTTTCCATTGGCACTTCTTATTTCATTCTTAAGCAAAGCTAGCCAACATCCTCTAGATTTTAGCACCTCATTCCTTGTAGGTCTTGAAACCCCTATTGGATTTCCCCCAATAGGTAAATAAATAAATAAAATTAACTCATGAAAGGAGATGGCAAAAATTTAGAGCTGCCTTACCACTAGATTGGTGAGGAGAGGTTCATCTTAATGTTTAAGAAAATAAACGCTTTTGTAAAATGCCACATTCCAAAAGCACTTTTTCAAAATTCACAAAACAAATAATCTTGCATAAAATTTTCAAAAAGCACAAAACTCATATAACCAAACCTCATCTAGCAAACCCCATGATTGTTACATAGAGATTTTTTTCAAAATCAAGATCAAAATCATTTTTTTTAAAAAGCACACTTTTGAAAATGACTATCTCCATTCAACATGCTCAAATTTGTTGAATGAAGATTATATTTTCAAATAAAATCATAGCATAAAATTGAAACTCCACCTAATAAATTTCACATATGATAAAGTTGGAGTTTCCCTCTTATTCAAAAGCACACTTTTGAAAATGATTATCTCCATTAAACATGCTCATATTTGTTGAATGAAGATTCTATTTTCAAATAAAATCATAGCATAAAATTGAAACTCCACTTAACATATTTCACATATGCTAAAGTTGGAGTTTCCCTCTTTTTCAAAAGCACACTTTTAAAAATGACTATCTCCATTCAACATGCTCAAATTTCTTGAATGAAGATTCTATTTTCAAATAAAACCATAGCATAAAATAGAAACTCAACTTAACATATTCCACATATGCTAAAGTTGAATTTTCCCCGTTTCAAAAGCAAGAAATCCACACACAAAATCAAAACATATTTTGAAATCCAATTGACGTACACAAATTTTTCAAATGAGAATTCCCCATTTTTTAGAAAATCAAACAAGTTGAATTCTTTTTAACACACTCACATTTGTCAAATAAGGTTCCTCTTTTCCAAAGTCTCAAAAATCAAAATACATTTGGACTTCATTTCATATACCCAAATTTGTCAAATGAGAGTCCCATTTCCAAAATTTACAAAAAAAATATATTGAACTTTATTTAACATATCCAAAATTGCTAAATAAATTTCCCCTCTTTCACAAAAAAAAAATCATAAATACACTTGACTTTCACTTAACATACCAAATTTCTTAAGTGAGAGTCTCATTTTCAAAACATAAATCATAATCACATTTGGCTCTTACTTAACATACCAAATTTGTTAAGTGACAGTCTCATTTTCAAACACTTGTCAAATACACTTGACTTCCACTTAACATACCAAATTTGCTAAGTGAGATTCTCATTTTCAAACACAAATCATATCACATTTGGCTTTCACTTAACATACCAAATTTGTTAAGTGAGCGTCTCATTTTCAAACACAAATCATATCACATTTGGTTCTTACTTAACAAACCAAATTTGTTAAGTGAGAGTCTCATTTTAAAACACATGTCAAACATATTTGGCCTCTACCTAACATACATATTTGGCCTCTACCTAACATACCAAATTTGTTACGTAAGAAGCCCCATGTTCAAATGAAATCAACATCTATCACACACATAATCAACTACTGCAACCAAAGTTTTTTTTCACAAAATTTCTAAACAATCACAACCTTTCCCTAGCATACCTAAATTTGGTAAGTAAAGTTTTTTCAAAATAAAAATTTTCAAACAAGATACACAACACAAATATCTTCAAAGGTTTCTCCACATATCTCAAACCCACCCAACCTACTTAAATTTGTTGAGTATGGGTTCTAAATTAAAATCAAATGGCAAAGATTATCCTCACATATAAAAATCTCTCTAATGTGCCCTACTTAACATAACTAAATTTATTGAGTGCGGGTTCAAATTTCTAAATCATGTCTATAAATTATTTCTGTAGGTGAATACCAAAGCAAGGGACTAGTTCAGTTATATTTTCAACAAATGCAGAGGTTCAGCACAGTCACTTTCTATTTAGCTCAGTTCTTTACACATGGTTCCTAGCAAGTTTACGTTCTCTATCCTGTCATTTGTTAACTTGGCCTTAGATTAGGCTAAGCTCACCTCGACCACTACGTGTTTGATTCAGTTTGGCCGTAGATTCGAGGCTGATGGAGTTACTTGTGAGGGGACAGTCCTCATGATAGTCAGTAGGGAGGAGGTGGCAGGACAGACACCACTTATTCGCTTTGACATGCCTTTTGACTCTAAGTTCCCTCCACTAAAGAGGAAGGTGGTAGAGGTCCCCACAGTGAGAGCAGTAGCTTTAGCACAATTAGTTTTAGTTCTAGTGGTAGCACAAGCAGTGTTAGTGGTTCCCCTGTCTGTTCCAACAATTTTTCATCTTGTTGCCCCGACATGGGCTGACACCTCCTCATTGGTCCCCTCAAAGGGGAAGGCTATCTTGGTCTCCAAGATAGGCTCTCACCCCGCTCAACTCACTCACACTCAATGCCACAATAAAAGTTGAAAGGTTAAGCGAAATCATGAATGAGCACTTGTACAGGCAAAGGTAGCATCCCATGTTGTAGAGGAGGGTTCACCCCAAGAGGTCTCCCCCTTACTTAGTGGAAATAGATTATATCCCCTCTCAGGCTTAGATGGAGAGGAGGACTATATGAGGATTGCAACATCGCCTCCACCACCAGCTTATTATGAGGTACCGACTAGGGAGAGTAGGAGGCCCTATGCAAGATTACGGCCAGTTATTCACCAGATAGATAGAGTCCAAGGATGCTCAAAGTTCAATGCATTATTTATTCATAGTTTAGAGGGTTTTTCATTTTACTGGTATGTTGAACTACCCAATGGTTTGGTAAAGATATTTTCTTAGTTGGCACACCTCTTCATCAGAAGGTTTGTTGGAGCTCAGCAAAGGGTTATTGTAGGAGACCTCATTGTAGCAAAGAAAAATACCAATAAGTCCCTTATTGATTGCATTCTTAGGTGGCAAAACTTGAGTATGAAATGTGAATCACAGCTATCTGGATAGTATGCCATAGAGATTCTCCTAAAGAACATCCATGGCCCAGTCATTTTCATGCTCAAGTGTTTTACATTTAAAACCTTTGAGAAACTAATCAACAAGGTGGCTAGTCTACAAGAGGAAGCAAAATAGCTACCTTTCCAAGACCAATCAGCTAAGCCCAAACCTCAGAAGGCATTTGAGATGAAGTTAGGGGTAGTCAAAATAGTTAATAAGGGGAAGCAGCCAGCTAGGGTTCATTCAGATAGGCCTGGAGCTCAACAGGCTTTTCTGTCACCTCCTTTGCCACCACCATGATCGTCATATCAACCACCTCAGTTGCCATAGTGGCCACCACTGCCGCCTCCCCATTAGCATCTTCAATAGTAGTATTTCTACCCGCCACCAGGTGTCTATTACTTACCTACTCTTGCCGATAAATTGAATAAGCCTTATTCATTCAAGCGGGAGGTAGTTAGGAAGATCTTTAAGAATCTGTTAAAGAAGCTTGATTTCCAGTTACTAGAGCCTAAGAGGCCAGAGAAAGTGGGCAAGATCCATGATCCAAACTATTTCTCTTACCACCACATGTGATGCCATGTCTTAGAAGATTAAATTACATTTAAGGACTAACTTAAGTGTAGCTATAAGTCGGGTGGAATCATCATCCCCAAGGAATGTCTATTAGAATAACCTTCTTTTTTTGTTAGAGTAATCCTTAAGAATACATGCAATCCTCATAAGATAAAGGAAGGTTGGGAAATCTCCTTATCCCGAACCTCCAAGAAAATCATTTATAAGATCAGAAAACTACTCTTGCAGGTGCCTGAGGCAGCTCAAACCTCCAACTCCAAGGAAGGTTTGCAAGTTGCTAAGGATAACTTGAGGGAGGTAGGAGCCCAGAAGTAGCAACGATAGCCTCCACTTGCTTGAGATAGTATAGTAGCGCAACCACTAATTGATTCCAGCACTATTTTCATAGTTGCAGCTATAGTTCCTCCAGTCAGCTCTTCTTCTAGCAGGCATATTATATCGATGGAGAGGGGTGCCAAATCCTTTACTCTACTTACTTTACTTGATTTATACTTTGTACCTCCATCTAAATCTAAGAAATTAATGAAGAAACCTGGTTTCACTTACATTTGTGTCACTTCTGATGATCTTCTTGAATTTATTCTTATAGAAAGCTCTCTACATCTAATTAATAATAACTTTAGTTTTGATCATTCCTCTTCTGATTTATAAATGGATTACCCATTTCTTAATCACTCTAGTTTTCTCATTGTGATTGATTAAGAGTCATCCAACTCCAATGATCCCATAGGAGAAGCTATAGGTGGAACTAATGAGCAGGTAAAACTTTTCACTAAACCATCTCATAAAGTCACTGAAGTCAACCTCTATAGTGGTAAAGTTCTACCTCCTAGGGTAGCACCTCAGGATAAGGGTAAGCGAGTCATTGGTTCAAGCAAGCATATAGCCCCTCCACAGGATGCTCCACCTATGGATATGCATATGGAGGACCAGCCCAAAGTTGACTACAATATCCTTGCTCACTTGAGAAAGTTTCCAGCTAAGCTAAGCATATATGATTCCCTTGTCCTATCCAAAGAGATAGGGAGTCATTGATCAACAAACTTCTTGATCTAGATATATGCTTAGCTCAGCAAACAACTATTAGAGAGGAGACATGTTATTCAAGAGAAGCCCATAGAGTTACATTCACTGATGAAGACCTTCTTTTACAGATAATCAATCACAACCATCCCCTCTACATCATAATGAATATGGGTAGATTCAGAATCTCTAGAGTTTTAGTTGATCTAATTTCATTAGTGAACATTATGAGTCTAAAGACTCTTGCTACCTGAGGATTGACATCTTCGAACTCTGAGGAGATCGGATGATGTTGAGAGGATTCAATGAGCAAGGCAAGAGGGCTTTAAGCTCCATAGTGTTGCCATTGGAGATAGATGACTAGGAAAAAAAAGCCAAGTTCTACATAATTGATTCGGATACATCTTTCACTACTTTGCATGGTAGGCCTTAGATACATGAGAATAAGATGGTTTCATCCTCTCTACATCAGTGCATCAAATTCCAAAGAGGTGGAACCAAATACTGTGTCAAACTTGAAGCCATTTTAAGTTAGAGAGGTTGAGATATATGAAGATGTGACCTACTATCTTCCTCAAAATCAGAAAGTATATTCTTGCAAATATGGTCAAAGTTAAAAAAAATAAAAGAGAAAGAAAAAGAAGAAAAAGAAAAAAAAAGGAAAATGAAAAGGAAAAAGAAAGCGAAAATACAAGTGAGCAAGAAATAGACACAAAGGAAGAAGTAGAGCTTGAAGTTAGATTCCACTCATTGTTCATTCCTCCATATGAACACATGGGTAGGATGGCTTGACCCACACCAGGTAGAGGAAGAGGCAGATCCTGAGGCAGTTCTAAAGGAAGAAGACCTCCTTGCTAGTCACTAGCGATTAGGAGTTATGTTTCATCTCATAGGAGTACCCCTGCTATCCACATAGACTTAAAATCTAGTTCAGATGATGAGTCTCATGTAGTTAGCATGCCAATCAACCCCTCTCAATGGGTCCCATTGGAGGTGACACTTGAGCTAGACAATAATGAAGACCAGGCCTCTAAGTAAAGCATGAATGTATCCAATTCAGTATTAGGTAGAATAGTCAGGCAATAGTTGAGAACTTTAGCTCTAACCCCACTTTCCTCTGAGAAAGTTGAGGACTTGGTAGTTAAGGAGGCCCCCAAGTCATCCACAGATGTCAAGCCAAAGAGGTTTTACGGTTAGAAGAGCTCAAAGATTTGGAGGAGAGACGCCTCCGAGCATGCTAGAACCTCTAGTTGTATAAAGCCAAAATGATTCAAGCTCATAACAAGTTGGTTTATCCTATAGATTTTCAAGTAGAAGAGCTTATTTTAGTTCTAAGGAGACCAATTATTATCCTTCGAAAGATGGGAGGTAAGTTTGAACCCACTTGGGAAGGCCCTTTTTCCATAGAGAAGGCCTACCAAAAAGGATCTTATCATCTTATAAATTGTATGGGAGAGCGCCCTATGCTTCCAATCAATGGGCTCTACCTAAAGAAATACTATCCATAAATCTTGTTTAAAAATAATTATCAATAAAAATTTCTTTAATCTCAAATTCCATCTCTTCATATTGGTTAGAAATATCTTTGCTTGCAAATCCACCATGATTTGTTTACGGCAGGTGTAAGGAACCCAAGCATGGTCCTATCCTTTGGCAACACAACACCAACACAAACTACACACAATCACATAAAGCAAACATTTATCTTTTATCTCGGGCTATTTTGATGTGGGATAAAGCAAACATTTACTGTGCGGCTAGTAAGTTACCTCAAGTTGAGTTTTTTTAAGAGGATGTAAGCCTAAATGCTTTCTTCTTGAACTAGCCATCATGCACTAACTAGGTCAAGTATATTTAAGGCTTAGGATAAGTTCCCTAGTGGCTGCTTTCTTCTTGACTACTTCAAGCCTAGATCTAGTCTTTACACTGGACTCCCCACTTGGTAGTCACCCTAGGTTGGATAGCTTTTGTCCCGCCAATGACAAACTATCCCGATGATCATTTCCATCTGTGAAGATGTAAGTCTACAAGCCTTCTTCTTAGATTAATCATTGCAAACCAATGGGCACTTTAGGTTGGTTGGTTATTGCTATGCTGACAGCCACCCACCCGGTGTATACACCACTCGTTGTAGATGTAAGTCTACAAGAATTCTCCCGGAGTTGCCCACCATATGCCCATAGGCTTTCTTTTATAGGGTCCTAGATAAAGCCCATAGAGGCACCTCCTTTATAAGCACTTTATTTGGATCACATCATTAGCAACCCCATTTAGACACTACCCTGATTAGTCTTGGATTGGATAGTCCCCCTTTCCTAGTAGCCACCTCTGTGGTTGGAGAATTTATCTTATAGATATGCAGATTCTCCCATGTTCCAATAAATCTGAGATAGAACTAGGTTGATATAAGGCCCTTCTCAGTGTGGTCCCTCACACACCAATAGGGTCTAGGAAAATATAAAAACAAAATAAATATATATCTTCACTTGTGGATTAGGAGCAAACCCCCAGCAGTACCTTTCCCAAGTAGGTATCCTATCTTTAGGGCAGTGTCAGCAAAACTCCATATAAGAATTGTCTGACTACTTTTGAGTTGAAATAAGTCCCCATGTGGCGCTCTCTCATTAGTCTCCTTTAGGTCAGGTTTTACTTATTATTCCACCAACAGGTCACCCCAACGGTCATCCTTGCTTTGAAAGATGTAAGTCTATTACACATTCTTTCCAGCATGATCGTTGCACACTGACGGACAGTCTTAGGTCAAGTTCAATTTGTTGTGCTATCAACTGATCACCCCAGTGGTTCCTTGTTTAGAAAGTTGTAAGTCTACAAGCTTTCTTCCTAACTTGACAATTGCACATCGAAAGGCACCCCTTAGGTTAGTTAGCTCTACCCTGATGGCTGGTAGACCATCCCTTTGGATTTGTAAATTTAAGACATGATGAGGCTGATTTTAGCCCCTTCTTGGTAAATCCATCACACACTGAAAGGGTCTATCTAAAAAAAAATAAAATTGATCTTAACTATTCTTGAGTCGATATGAGTCCACAGTGTCATTCAATCAATAGTCACCTTAGGTCGGGTACAATTTGTTATGCTATCAACCGATCACCCTAGTGGTTCCTTATTTAAAAAAGTTATAAGTCTACAGGCTTTCTTACTAACTTGAACATTGCACATTGAAAGGAATCCCTTGGGTTGGTTAGCTCTACCCCATGGATAGTAGACTATCCCTTTGGATTTGTAAATCTAAGATGGGACTAGCTGATATTAGTTGATCCATCGTACATCTATAGGGTCCATTTTATTAAATCCATCATCCTCCCTCCAATGGAGTCCAAATTAAATCCATCCACTCTCATACCTAGTGGATACTTCACCCAAATAAACTAAAGAAATCCATATCTTAAACCCATCTTATCCCCAGTGGATCCAAACTCATATCACAAGTAGATGTGCCCTCAAAACCATATCATATCTTCTCCCTAGTGGAGCCTCAAATCATAAGCTAACAAATCAAATAAAATTTTCATCCCTAGTGGATGCCCCAAAAATTAAATCAAATCAAATTCTTACCTTGCAAGGCACAAATCACACCCTCTCTCTAGTAGAACCCTCATGAAATCAAGCCAAATCAAATCCTTATCCCTAGTGGATAATTTGAACCTGCTTCCCTAGTGGAAAGTTCATGCACTCATCCCCGGCGGGTTATAAATCTTAATTTCCGGTGGATATTTTTTCCCGAAATCATATCAAACCAACTCAAAATCTTATCCTCTATGGATAACTTAGACCTGCTTCCTTAGTGGAAGGTTCACATGCTTGATCCCTCAGTGGATCCTTTCTTCTTCTCTTCTTCCCTTGGCATAAGTTGAGTTGAATTGCACTAAGATCTTGATTCCTTCTACATCTCAGGTTTAGGGGTAGATCATTTATGTTAGTGTTTGTTATCATTCAGACATTGTTGATCATCTCGATCAACACCAATACGTGCAGTGCGCCTCATCAATTACACCCACCTATTGGGTGCCCTTTATTGACCTCACTTTTGGAGTGAGTTCTCAACTTCCTCATCATAGATCTAGAACTCTTATAGACACTAAGAGTTCTTTAGTCATAATACACTTCTAGTGATTAGATGAACACTAAACCTAAGCTTAGAGACTTATAAGGATTAGCCACATGAATAGGTCATGCCTTAGGGATTTAAGAAGACTTGCCTAGCCTATAGCATTAGACCTAATTCATGCTTCCTTCCTCAAACCAAACCACCAATTCAAATCCAAATTATAAATCAATTCCAAACAAAATGATTGAAACCCATAATCAAATTCAAACTAAAAAAAACCTTTCTAAGATAATTGATTATATCTTATGGACTTAGCCTTAACTAAATTCAAACCAACTCAAACTCTTATCCTCTATGGGCAACTTAGACCTGATTCCCTAGTGGAAGGTTCACATGCTTGATCCCTCAGTGGATCCTTTCTTCCTCTCTTATTCCTTTGTCATAAGTTGAGTTTCATTACACTAAGATCTTGATTCATTCAACATCTTAGGTTTAGGGGTAGATCATTTCTATTAGTGCTTACGATCTTTTAGACATTGTTGATCATCTCAGTCAACACCAATACGTGCGGTGCACCTTGTTAGTTACACCACTCCTATTGGGTGCCCTTTATTGACCTCACTTTTGGAGTGAGTTCTCAACTTCTTCATTATAAATCTAGGACTCTTATACACACTAAGAGTTCCTTAGTTTTAAGACACTTCTAGTGATTAGGTGAATACTTAACCTAAGCCTAGAGACTTAGAAGGATTAGCCACGGGAATAGGTCATTGCTTAGGAATTTAAGAAAACTTGCCTACCCTGTAGCCTTAGACCCAATCCATGCTTCCTTCCTGAAACCAAACCACCAATTCAAATCTAAATCATAAATCAATTCCAAATTAAATGATTGAAACCCATAATCAAATTCAAACTAAAAAAAAACCTTTCTAAGCCCTTTGATTTTAACTTATGGACTTAGCCTTAACTAAATTGAAATCAACCATAATTCAATTGATTTTTTCAAATATCTATTCAATCTCAAATCAAACTCTAAATCAAATGACTAGAACCCAAAATTAACTTCAAATTCCAAAATCCCTTCCAAAGCCATATGAACAACTCTCATATGCTTAGCCAAAACTCCCTTTAAACCAAATCAAACTTGATTGATTTCTTTATAAATCAATCATTCATTCATTTATATTCACAAATATCAATAAAATCCAAATTCAAATGAGCCTAACCAAATCAAACTAAATCAAACTGAATCAAGACCTTTCTTAATCCATATGGACTTACCTCCATAAGCTTAATCAAATATTAACCCAAATCAAACCAAATTCAATTGATTTCTTTATAAATTAATTATTCCTTCATTTTTATTCACAAATATAAATGAAACCTACCCTCCAATGACCAAAAATAAATCAAACCAAATCAATTCCCTACTTAAGCCCTTTTGACCTACATCCTTAAACTTGGTCAAATTTACTTCCAAATCACTCCAAACTCAAGTGATTTTCTCATAACCCATTTATATCTTCATTTATATTCACAAATATAATTGAAATATAAATCCAAATGGACAAAACCAAACCCAAATCAAATCAAATTTCCTATTTTAGCCTTTTTAGCTAATTTCTTGAACTTGGCTAAATGATATCCAAATCAACCCAAAACCATAGATTTCTTCATGAATCAATCATTCCTTCAATCACTTACACAAATATAAACATAAACTACAATTATCAAACCAAATCCAAGTCAACTCAAGTCAAGTCCATGTTGACCCCTTTTGACTTGAAATTGTCAAATGAACTAAAATCCATTTGACTCCAAACCAATTACAATTGGATTTAGATTTTCATCCTAGGCTCATATGTGAGTTCAACTAAACTTGAATCAAGCCAAAACCAAAACAATTGACCCATTTAGGTCCACTTGACCCAAAATGACCTAAATGATCCTTTTCAGCCAAGTTCTAATCCAACCAAAATTGGATTTAACCAAGCCCATCCAAACCTCATATCATGATCAACAATCATCTTACGGTGATCAACTACCTTGAATTGGGTCAAACCAAGTCAACTTGGTCCTTTGATAAAGTCAACTTTTAGCCTAAATGAGACCTAAACTAGCCAAAACCCACCATATATCATATTAATTGAAACCATTGATTCAAACCAATTCATAATCAATAATTGAACATGATCAAACCCTCAATTGAGCCAAACTAAGTCAAATTAATAGTTTGACCTAAGTTGACTCAAATTGGCCTAAAAATCCAAAATGAGTCAAATCATGATTTGATCCAAATTGATTGCAACCAATAGCTCAATTGCATTCTAAATTATTTATTGAATCTGACCAAATCCATGATTAAGCCCAATTTGACCAATTGGTCAACTTGACTCAACCTATCCCAAATTGACCTAAAAGGTCAAATTGGCCAAAATCCAAATTAAACCAAATCAAACAAAACCAAAGCCTACAATCATTTTCAATTAATCAATTGAACATGAACCAACACCAAACCCAAGCCATTTTGGTCAAATTGGTCAAATTGGTCAACTTAGCACATTTGATCTATTTTATTCCAACTTAGCCAAAATGAAACCTAAGCAAAATTAATCAAAACCACTCTAACAAAAACTCTTCAAATCATCATATAAACCAAACCTATGCCTTGGTTTAATCCAATTTGACCAATTGGTCAACCCAACCCAACATGACATATGAGCCCATTTGATCGAATGAAGTCAAACCACCCCAAACCAACACATGAGAACCTAGGAGCTAGCAAACCTAACCCAACCCAGTCCTAGATCACTCTCAAACTAGCCCAAATCCAAGTGGAGCCCATACAAGGGAATTTTCCATTGGACAAACCTCCCCACATTATATTCTTTCCATAAGAAGCAAAGTCCCCTCTCCCATCACTTGGGCAGCCATTCAAGTGCCAAATGGGGTGTGCCTAAGCCTTCTAGCCCACCCTAGAATAGCTAGGATCAGCCATGGACCAATGGGAGTTCACCACTATTGACCTCATTTTGGATGAGGTTAATTTGGCACTTAAGAGATCCTAATCACAAATTGGATTCTCCTAATTCAATGCATAAGGCACTATTCCTAGTGACCTAGAGAATTCACCTTGGGTTGGATCTAACCTATTTATCTTAAGTTGGATCAACTCAAGCATCTAAATTCAAAATCAAATAATCAAATCAATAATCAATAATCATCAATCCATGATGATTAAAAGTCAAACCTAAAGTTAACTCAAGTCATCTTAGAGTTGACTTAAGTGGGTCCACTTGGTCAAAAAGTCAACTCACTAAAATTTGACTAAATTAAATCATCAAACATATTCTATAATATAAAATAAGTATTTGTAAAACATAATAACAAATAAATCTGAGTTCATTAAGGCCTAGATTAAGTAAATTAAATCCCTTAAATCTAAATAACTTAAATAAGCCACATTGAACTCAAACTTAAGAAAAAGCAAAATAACTTTAAATTAATTATCCTAAATCATATGGGAATGATGATAGGACATTACCTAACTCCCTATTGGGTGTGGTTAGGCCAAACGGGTCATTTGACCCATAAGAAATTAGGTTTTACTCATCATAGCCCAATTTGGGTTAAGTGAGTTAAACAAAACATTAGAAATTGGAAATTCAAAATTACTTTAACCAATACATATGGGAAGGAGATTAATCATCTTAAACATTATTAATGAGCTAATTAAACTCCTTAATTAATAAAATCAAACACCTAAATGACAAAATCAAAAAGAAATAAAAAAATGGACAAAGAGAAGGAAAATTCCATTTTTCCTTCCCTTTATCCCCACCTCTTTAGCCTAGACACTTATGAGGTAGAGGAGGAACTTAGCTACCTTCCAATCATCTCCCATCCCTAAAATTGACCAAGAGGAGCCAAGGAAAGTGCATAAGAAGTTTTGGCCATGTAGGAAACCAAATATACACAGTTCCTCAAGGAAAATTAAGCTCACATATACTCTCACACATCCAAACTGAAGTAAAACGAAAGCTCCCCCTCCCTCCAAGTGCTCTCAATCAGTGTGAATAATCAAAACTAAAAATCCAATCCAAGGCTTGGTTTAGAGATTGAATTACAAGGAATTGGCTCAATTCCTCTGGAGCAAGACTTTCTCTTGATGAAACGAAGCTTTTGGAATTGATTTCAACCTCTGAAACTCCTTAAATCAAGGTACTCCATTGATGACCCCTCTTTTTCTTCAAAGATTTTAGCCTTGATCATTTTCTCATAAAGCTTGTTCTCTAGTGAGATCAAGTTGTATGAATTGAAAGAGGACCTTTCAGGGATCATGTAGCATTTTAAATCATCCAATTTCATTACCTATATCAAAAGATATTAATCAAAAACCATGGATGGTCCTCGGCTCCTGCAAAGTTTGGGGGAGATGAAATCTGGACTGTCCGTAAAAGAAACGGAGGGTCCAGATCTAGGCAGTTTAATCTAATTAAATCCCTTTTAAGAATCACGGGAATAATGACATCGATCCCCGTCGGACGATCTCATCTGTGGATCAACCCACAGCGCATCTTGATCCCATGGAACTGCGGGATCAATAGGGACCGTGGGACCCGTTACTTAACAATCGTTAAAAAAATCATTAAACTACAGTTTAATTAATTAAAATAAATTCAAAAAACTTCAAAAAATCATATAAAATCAAAGAAAAATAAAAAACATACAAATAAAAGTTCTATTGATTCATCTTGATGAGAAGAATCCATAGAAATTAAAATCTCCAATTTTTATTGGGTACTTTTACCTTAATTAAGTTTAATTGAAAAACATTAAACCCTAATTACTCTCAGATTAATAATCTAATTAATTTCAAATTTTTTGGAAATGAAATTAAACATAAAACATAATTTAGATAAATTTTTGGGGATTTAACTCTCTGAAATCAAATGAAATTAAAATTTTATGTGTATTATCCTTTAAATTAATTAAATTAAGTTTCTCTTAATAAAATAATTATAAAACTTTAATCTAATAATCTTAAATCCATAATGAACATCAGAATATTAAATAAACTTAATTAAACCAATATGAACCTAATAAATCACTAATTAATGTAATTTAATAATTAAAAAATTAAATAATTTAATTAAATGACTTGAAATTAATTAAATTATAATAAATCAACCATTTAACCAAAAATTATGGATAAACCCTTATTTGAAAGGTATTTCAGTAAAGACTAGGCAAAAAATAAAATCCCTTAATGAATCTTAATAAATTAGGCTTAATTTAGGTTTTAATGATATAATTAAAACCTTAATTAAACCCTAATTACTTCTCTAATCTAGCTAAAACTTTAGAAACACAAAATTGGCATGTAACCCCACTTGCCATAATTATCTCAAATTCACTGATCTATAAATTTAGAATTGTTAATTTTCCAAATCTCTAGGTCAATATGAACTAAATAATAATTAAGAATAATCATTAATTCATTAAATCAACAAATAAATTGAATTAATCTGAAATAAACATCAGAAATACTTAGGGTAATTCATCAAAACTTCTTAAATTAAATAATTTAATTAAATAATAAAATTTTAAGAAAATCATTATTTAATGAAAATCAAATATAATTAAACAACTTAAGTTTAATAAAACCATTCATCCTTAATGAATAATGAAATTAAAACCTAGATTAATCAAATCAGAATAAGTAATTAACCTAAGTACTTTAGGTTAAGAATAATCTATAAACAAACCTAAGATATTAATTCATATTAATGGACTTAAAACTTAAGCTTACAAATTCATAATTTAATATCTTAAGTTAAATTGAATGAAATCAAACTTAAATCAAACTCTTTAAAATAAAATAAGCCAAATCAAATAAAATCCATATAACTTAATTCAAAATGAAATAAATTAAATAAGTTAAATCAAACAAAATAACCAAAAAAATGAAATAATATAAATCAAATCCAAACATAAATGAAATCAAAAGGATTAATTAAAATACTTAAGGATTTTAGTTAGCCTTTTGGAAACCTCATTAGGATTTAGGATGTGGAATAAAGTGAGTTTCACCTAGAAATGAAATTCATTCTATTTCTTATTCTTGAAAACCCATACAACTTTAACCAAATAAAATGAACATAAAAATGGAAATGAAATCACTAAACCATTTGAATTGAAACCAAACAATGGTAAAAATTAAAGCAATTCAAACTTCAAACATCAAACTTAAACTTAAAGTCCTAGCAAAGACTTACCACACAAACCCCACTTATACACACACTAGATTACTTAGGTCATGGACTCTAGATCTAGGTTAGATCATTCTGTGATTTTCTTTTAATCTCTTGAGATATGTTGTGTTGTGCTTCACATGTTTGTGTGGTATATTACTTTAGACTAGATGCGTAGGCTTGTTTGTCCGTTAGACTAGATGTTAGAGTGTTCTTTGTAGATTTAACATTATTTTTTATAGGGGACTGCGTTAAAGGGATCATTGTAATAAATAAATAATAAAATTATTGTTTATTTGCAGGCGCTAAAAATCCCTTAACATAGTCCATAGGATAGGTGGGTTTGGCAAGCAACTAATGCTAAGTCTATATGTTTGTGAAATATAAACTGCTTTGTGTGTTGTGTGTATTTCCTAAAATCTATTTTACAGGGCTTAGAATTTCTTTTGAATTTTAAATGTAAACTTAAGCTTAAAATTAGGTTAGGATCAATGGGGTCTAGGATTAGCAAGAGCTAACCCAACTAGGAGATAGTGCGATGGTCCCTTGTGGAGCCCGATGGATGTCCCTGAAGAAGGAGACTTTCCTGGAAAGAAGACCCATAGATCTGAACTTGTAGTTCTAGGCCAAGTTGTATAAGGAAAGAACTTCGGTACTTTTTCTTTCTTGGTATATAGATGCCTACATTGGCCTTTTTCTCATATAATTTAATCTAGCTTGATTTATTTTGGGTGCACAATAGAAACAACATGATTTTCTTAGGTTTCTTTCTGTGCTATGTTTGTGTTGTGATGTATGCCTAGACGTAGGCTCATAGGATAAACTTAATTTTTTACCCAACTAAATCAATTGAAATATGTAGCAACCCCTTGGCTAGATGTTTTAATATCATGCATAATCATATTATTTCACTCTTGATTAATGAAGGACTTACATCCTTGCCAAAGAACCTGGGCTTCACCTTTGAGAGCCTATGGTAGAAGTACACCTTCTTATATTCTGATTTGGCCCATAATCTTTTTCAAATTACATGCATTAGGCATAAATTATATTCCTATGGCCTAAAATGAATATTGAGTCAAAAAATAATAAAAATATGAAAAATATGCATTAGTTAGGTACATCTTCATACCCTACATAATCTTAGGGGTTATGGAGTAAGTCTAGGTTCATAGATTTCTTTCCTAAAATTGCAACAGCCCAGCCATCTTGCATTCCTATGACTTAGCCTCATGGTTTTAAAATGCGCTTAGGTAGTGTTAGCTGGCAACCTTCTCCAGGCAGGTTGTAAGTCTAGAAGAGTCAAGGATAGGTTAGTTCCTTCAGGTGAAGAGAATGACAAATGATTACCAAGAATAGAATTAGGTCGAGCATCTGACATGTCTCAGAAGCACCTATAGACTAGGTTCTGAAGCATCCTTTTAGGACTAAGTCTTCAACCCTAGGCATTTCTACAGTCTTGTGCTGCTAGAATCTAAGCCCTAGATTTCTAAGAAAATGATAACTTTAATTCTAAAATTAAATCCCAAATTTGAAGCCCAATCATAGGATAGATGAAATGTCTACTGAGCATCCCAGTATCAATAGGCATTTCTTACTCTTTTCCATTTGACTCTTAAAAATAACTCTCTCTAATTTGGACCTCTCCGAATTGAATTTCCAGAAATCAATCCTTTGAAAGCTACCTTAGTAGTCTTTAGGAATAACCACTTATTTCTTTAATCGAGAGTATTTTTAGGAAGAGACCCTTCCTAAGATGTAATTAACTATAGAGGCTTGCCTTTATAGGGAACCATGATCCCTAGATAAAATAGACCGTGTTCTACTTTTCCATGTAGTTCAGGAGAAAATACTCTGGTACACGAAAGACCCATTAGCCTTAGGAGTCTTTTATTGAAATGATTGAATCCATTATAGGAGAGCATGTTTATCTTTCGAGATAATATGTTTATTCCTTAATGCCATATTTGATCATCTAAAAAAAATATTTCTAATCTCTATGTGGTGTCATTTTTTTTCTCTACTAGAGAGAAAAGAGAACCAACATATTTTTGTAGTGACTCTGCTCGGGATCGAACCCCGAATCTCTGATTCCTCTCTCCATCTTTAAAAATAGGTGGGTATTTTTATATATCGGTAGTGTACTAGTGTCACTCACCGGTCAAGACTGCCTTTCTTTCCGTTGGATACCTCTCCATTTCATTCTTGGTTGAGCCTATCCATCATATTGAATAGAGGTTCTAGAACTCTTAGTTTGTCATAGTTAAACAATTGGGTCCTAGAACTAAATCCCAAAATAAAATAAGAGGTGAGAGAAATAAATAAAAATTAAGTCATCTCTGTTATGACATAAATCTGGTCAAGATGGATTTGAAACCATTCCAATATGGAAACGAGATATTAAATTTAAAAAAGTATGAAAAGTACTTCAAGATTTGAAATGCAAATCTCCAAAAATAAAGTCTCAAAATTAAACTTATCCTTAGTCTTACTTTTCTTTGTACTAGAGCTAAAGAGAATCAAGACAGGGTCCTTGAATAGACACCCTTTGTTCTACTGCATTCAAAAGGTGTTAAAACACCTATGGATATAAATTGAGATAAAGGAGTTCCTTCAAACCCTGAGGAAACTTAAATCAAAAGGAGGCATAGTTGTGCCTATTGCCCCTTTTTCCACCATGATTGAAGTTTGAATTGCATTTAGAAAAGAAGAATAAAAACAAAAAAAAAAATCATCCCAAAAAGTGAATGCCTTATTGACCTTAGGCAGAGGTTTATTAAGGAACTCAATGAAAATCTGCTATTTATATAGAAGAAAATTATACATTAATGCAAATCAACTTTAATCTTAATTTCCACAAGTCCACTAGAATATTAGAAAATCAACTACTCAAGTTGATTGGCCAATTCTAAGGAGTGACTTGGAGGTAACCTTATTTTAGACCTTTCCAAAATCTTAAATTCTTAAGAGCTTGGGAGAGAGTCAAAAGAGGAAGATGACATGACATAAAAAAAGAAGTGATAGGATTCACTCTTACTCCTACTCAATATAAGAAAAGAGAGGGTAGTGAAAGAGAATTTTAATTCTCCTGATAAAGTTGAAATGAATAAAATTTAAACTAATAAATTTAGATCAACTTCTTTAATGGGAGTTTTCTCCCATTGAATGAAATGATATTCAATGATTGGCTTTAATTAATTTTAAGGCTAAATCAAGAAAAGAAAATAAATGAAGAATTAATCCTTCTAAATAAATGATGATCTTAGGATTGGGTCCTAAGGATGATATTTCTATCTCTGCGAGTAGAAGTATGAAATTCCTATCTCTGGTGGATTAATAGATAAATCACTTAGGACTTCATCTATCCAAATGAATGAAGAAAGCCTTAATTTTCTCTGTTCAAAGACTAAGGCATTATATGCTTTTAATATAAAGTGAATTTAAGGAGAATCCTTTGCAATGTCTTATGACCTATTTTGACATTATTTTAATGTTAAGTATGGTGGTCGAAGATTCCATTGCAAGCTGAGATTACCTTTATTCTTATATGTG
Organism: Cymbidium sinense; assembly: GCA_021442155.1. Classification (NCBI taxonomy): domain Eukaryota; kingdom Viridiplantae; phylum Streptophyta; class Magnoliopsida; order Asparagales; family Orchidaceae; genus Cymbidium; species Cymbidium sinense. The sequence goes on along the minus strand of CM038222.1, from coordinate 41,063,311 downwards.
CTATAAAATAAAATACAAGTCAAAATTTGACTTTCTAATCGCACAGCATCTATCCTAGAGGGTCCTCTTTTAAATGATGATCTCATAAATGAATAGATTATGAGGTATATTAATCTATTGAGGATAGAGTTAGACCTACCTTCCCTTCATATAAAAAGGGAAATTCTTGAAATCAAATTCAAAATGGTAGAGTCATACCACCTCAAATGACATTGAAAAGAAATGGAAAATAAATCATCTTCAAAATTTGATGTTTTGCCCATCTTAGAGAAGTTGCTTGCAAAATCAAGCATCATAATGCTCTATTATAAAATAAAATGAAATATGAAATAAAAAAAATGATGAAGAAAGAAATGAATGTAAAGCAAGGCATTACATAATCATGTAATTTGCCTTAGTTTGCTATAAGCAACTTCTTGATGTCACATTCCACTATAAAGAAGTTCTAGGGTAATCTTCTATAATGAAGATAGACTACTAAGAACTTATTAACATCTTAGTCGATGTAGAAAATTTTAAAAGAAGAAAATCTCCAAAATATATGTTGATCTGGGTGCATCGGTCAACATCAAATATAAACATAAAAGTGAATTTATATAGGCTCAATTCTAATCAAGCTTTGATAAGATGATGCCATATAAATTCAATCAAATAAAGAAAGAAGTTTTTAGCTTCATGAAAATTTAATCTTAAAAACTCAACCTAGAAAAAGAACTTAATTTCAATCACATTATTGGTTGAAGCCAAAATTCAAACATGAAAAAGAGCAACTTAGGAATTCATGAAACATCTTTAAATGCTCTTGGATGGTACTATCCAGTCCCAAATAAAAAAAAGAGAATAAAAAGGAATCAAAAAAAGAAAAAAATAAGAAGAAACTTATAAAAAAAAGAGAGAGAGAATAAAAAGGAATAAAAAAGATGAAGAAACATATTGATTATTGAAGGATGTTCATATTCATCCTAAAGTGTTGAGTCTTTAGGAATATCATTCAGCTATTCCTAAATGACCTCATTAAATATTTTGATTCCAATAGAAAATTCTGATTTCAGAAGTGTCAAGTTTTCAAGGAAATCATTATGCCAATCTTTCAGCAAGTGTAACATCATTAGAAAGTCATTCTTATCAAACTTAAATGTCTTTACTAGATTTGTTGTTCCATGAAAAGATGAAAAAGAAATAGAAATGTTGGATCATAATATATGATCAATCAAGGATAGACTTGAATCATATCAAAAAAAAAAAAGAGCCCATCAATAAAGTTTTGTATTTGGACAAAAGGTCAAATACATCAAATTTTCTAGCAAATCTAGTGGAGTCATTTCATAAAGAATGAAATTATATGGAAATGAGTCAAATACTTTTATCTTCTTAGTGAATCTTGTAACTAGGAAAATTACCAAATGTAACCTTTCATAAAGAAATGAAATAATAATATTACCAAAAGAAAGAAAGAAAAGTAAGGGGATGGAAAGACTATATCCAAGAGCGAAAGGATGAAGTCTATAATTTCTAAGCATGTAGCATTTTTTACTTTAAACTTCTCCATATCAAAATGATGTGGTAAGTTTAGAAGTTAAAATTGTCCTTAAGCTAAATAAAAATTAATCAGATATCTCATGCTTTGTCATTTTAGCCATTCCATGATTGGGTGAGCTCTCTTGGCAGGTTAAATAAAAAGATAGTGGATCTTCTTTTCTAGGAGTCCATATCTTTTGAATGGAAAAGATTCTATTGAGTATACTCTGATACCATTTCAATCGAAACAAAAATACCCAATAAAATTAACATAGCTTAAATGAAATTAAGATAATCATATATTTCATGCCTTGTCATTTTAGCCTTTGCCATGATTGGGTGAGCTCAACTGGTAGGTTAAATAAAAAGATAGTGGATTTTCTTTTTCAAGAAACAATATCTTTTGAATGATAAAGATTCTATTGAGTATATTCTGATTTCAAACGAAGCAAAAGACACCCAGTGTAAATGAACATTTTAACTTTTAACTTCTCCACATAAAATAAAGTGGTAGGGTTAGAAGTAAAAAAAATTTCCCTAGCTGAATAAAATTAAGCAGATATCTCATACTTTGTCATTTTAGCCTTTTCCATGATTGGGTGAGCTCGCTTGGCAGGTTAAAAGGAAATATAGTGGATCTTCTTTTCCAGAGATCTATATCTTTTGTATAGCAAAGGTCTCATTGAGTATACTATGATTCCATTGCAAGTGGTCTATAACCATAAACAAGAAAAGTTATGGAATTATAGAGCCATTGCAAGTTAAAAAGCTTAAGTAGTTTGGGTCCTAACTTTCTTCTCAAAAGGCACTCTAGCGCATTGCATCGATGTTGTATAGATGTGTTTGGAGATTTATATAGTCTTCAAGTTTGGGATGCACCCTTAGAATTTGAAGAAAAATCCAATTCCATAATTGACAAGACAATATCAATGATATAACTCTTTAATGAGTTAGCAATCTATAATTTGATCAAGCTATCTTTTAGGTTTCAAGACTACTTTATCTAGAAATAAAATTGAAATGATCTTCAGATGTAGCGCTCCATAAACTTAAGCTTGATGCTATTTCAATAAATTAAGTCCCTTGATGACTGTAGTCAAATTTTAGAAGAAAAAAAAAATTGTGCTAAAATTAAAAGATAGAAAATGATGGTTGTACATAAGAAGAAAAAAAATTCTTCTTAGTTAGCTAACATCATTATATGACCCACGTCTTGGGACTAGAATAGAATATTTACCTTGAAATTGGGTTCATATTACCCATATTTCATTTTTAAAATCAAAAATATTTTTATGCATAAGATTATCCTTCTTAAGGATAACTTATCTTAAAATTATCAAATCAAGACAATTATGGAAAAGAAGAATTGAAAGCATATGATATGACATTCAGAATCCTTATAAGAATATTCTGTTATAGAGTCTTATGATTTAGTCTCAACATATTGGGGGCAATTTAGCAAAAAGGGTCTTGATCAAGATTTCTTATAATCACACTTTCAATTAGGTAGAGGGTTATATTGAAAATCTTGCCAAAAAAAAGGAAAACAAAATAAAAGAAACTTCAATATGACTTGAAGAATAATTCTGTTACTATAAATTTACTTTTGAAGTAATTTCAAAGACCTTGTAGTAAAATATAGAAGTATCAAAAATGCAAAAATAAGAAATTAATCAAAGATAATTATGAAATTTCATTTCCTATAATAATAAATCAACTGAACAAATTCAATTTCAAACTTATCAGGAGAATCTAAATTTCTCTAATAAGTTAATCCTTTCCATTCCCCTATTGATTAGGGATAAAAATTCTGTGTCTCTATGAGAATCCAAAAGATTATCTTGATTCTCATTCACTTTAGAAAGCTTTAAAGGAATCGCTTGATCTTCATTAAATCCATGAGATTGCCTTATAAGATGTTGATTCATGTCAACAAAATAAAAAAATAAAATACATGTTCAAACAAAAAGAAAATGAAATTATATTTGAGAAGCATGGGTTGACTCTGGTTCTTACTGCCTAAAGAACTACATAGTCACATGCAAGCTCAAAAAGATAGAATTCTCAAGTTAGTACCCTATGATGTCCTTCCTTTAGTGAAATAGACATCTAGCATGGTTCATTGTAACTTTGAGATAAAAAGAGTGAATAAAGAAAAATGATGAATTTCTATGCTCATGGCATAATAAACAATTAGTCCAAAATATACCCAAGTTTTCCTTCAAAAATAAATTTCAACTCTTTGAAACTTCCTTCACTACACTTCTTCATGTGTATGGAATATTAGTGAAATCAAGAACTGGAAGCAAACCTTCCATTACCCTTTTCAGCAAGTTAGACTAATCAAGTAATGATTAAGTCCTTGAGACTCTTGCTTATTAGCCAAAACTTTTGAGGATTATGAATAAGTCACTTTGACCCCTTTTCCTCATCCATGTCACCTTTATAGGTTGGGAGCAAGCCCTTTGTGGAACCTTTCCTATACATAACTTGAGATGGGAGCAAGCCCTCTGTGGCACCTTTCTCATGTCTTTCTAGATTTGAGGTAAGCCTTTATGTACCATTCCCATGAAAAACTACCATTATAGGTTGGGAGCAAGCCCTTTGTGGCACCTTTCCTATACATGACTTGAGATGAGAGCAAGCCCTCTGTGGCACCTTTCTCATGTCTTTCTAGGTTAGGAGTAAGCCTTTGTGCACCATTCCCATGAAAAACTACCTTTATAGGGTAGGAGCAAGCCCTTTGTGGCACCTTTCCTATACATGACTTGAGATGGGAGAAAGCCCTCTGTGGCACCTTTCTCATGTCTTTTTGGGTTTGGAGTAAGCCTTTGTGCACCATTCCCATGAAAAACTACCTTTATAGGTTGGGAGCAAGCCCTTTATGACACCTTTCCCATACATGACTTGAGATGGGAGCAAGCCCTTTATGGCACCTTTCTCATGTCATTCTGGGTTTGGAGTAAGCCATTGTGCACCATTCCCAAGAAAAACTACCATTATAGGTTGGGAGCAAGACCTTGGTGATAGATTTCCTATACATGACTTGAGATGGGAGCAAGCCCTCTGTGGCACCTTTCTTATGTCTTTCTAGGTTAGGAGTAAGCCTTTGTACACCATTCCCATGAAAAAATAACTTTATAGGGTAGGAGTAAGCCCTTTGTGGCACCTTTCCTATACATGACTTGAGATTGGAGCAAGCCCTCTGTGGCACCTTTCTCATGTCTTTCTGGGTTTGGAGTAAGCCTTTGTGCACCATTCCCATGAAAAACTACCTTTATAGGTTGGGAGCAAGCCCTTTGTTGCACCTTTCCTATACATGACTTGAGATGGGAGCAAGCCCTTTGTGGCACCTTTCTCATGTCATTCTGGGTTTGGAGTAAGACTTTGTGCACCATTCCCAAGAAAAACTACCATTATAGGTTGGGAGCAAGCCCTTTGTGCCAGATTTCCTATACATGACTTGAGATGGGAGCAAGCCCTCTGTTGCACCTTTCTCATATCTTTCTAGTTTTGGAGTAAGCCTTTGTGCACCATTCCCATGAAAAACTACCTTTATAGGTTGGGAGCAATCCCTTTGTGGAACCTTTCCTGTACATGACTTGAGATGGGAGCAAGCCATCTATGACACCTTTCTCATATCTTTCTAGGTTTGGAGTAAGCCTTTGTGCACCATTCCCATAAAAAATTATCTTTGTAGGTTTGGAGCAAGCCCTTCATGGCACCAGTCCTACCTTCATGTACATGATTGGAACAAGCCATCAAGGTCCCTTTCATGCTACACAGGAGAGTTAGATTAGATTAAGTCTTTATGACCCCATTCTAATAGCCAGAAAGATATAAGTCCCCAGTCGGCCTTCTTTATAATCATCAGGAGTAAGTCCCCAGTCGGCATCCTACCTTTGTGTACATGATTGGAGCAAGCCATCAAGGCCCCTTTCATGCCACACAAGAGAGTTAGATTGGATCAAGTCTTTATTACCCATTTCTAATAATCAGAAAGATATAAGTTCCTTAGTCCACATTCTTTCTAATCATATAGGAATAAGTCCCTAGTTGGCATCCTATTCAAACTTCTAAAGAATGGAATCAGGCCATTGAAGGCCCCATTTCTTTGAACTATTTAAATAGGATCAAGTCCATGTGACCCCTGTTTAGTAGTCAAAGTTCCGGGGAGTAGGATCAAGCATTTCAAGCCTCTTCTCCCCAGCATAGTTTTTGAGGATTGGATCAAGTCTTTAAAAACCCCTCTCCTCTCTTCAGCTAACTAGGATGGATTGTGCCCATAAACGACCACATCTTATTAGCTAATCACATGAATCACTGCTATTCTCAAGAAAGAGTAAGTCTCCTGAAGGCATTTTCCTTGAGCATAATGATTGCACTAAGATTAGACCAATCTTTGGGTCTATTCCTAATAACATACTTCTTCATCCTAAAACTTAATGAAAATTAAGTTTCTAAGAATGAATCACACTCCAAATCAAAGATAGGTATACATATACCTATCTTTCGTAATCAAAATCAAAATTCAAATAAAAAATCAAAATCATGAATTGGAACCCCAAGCTTATACTTGTATGTTGATCAATCTGGTCAACACTAATATGTGCAGTGTATTCTAGTTAATTCACTACACATATTGGGGGTCCATCTATTGATGTTATTTTTGGATGTGGTTAATTTGGCACTTAAAAGATCCTAATCACAAAAAGGATTCTCCTAATTGAATGCTTAGGACACTATGCCTAGTGACCTAGAGAATTCACCTTGGGTTAGATCTAACCTTTTTGTCTTAGGTAGGATCAACTCAAGCATCTAAATTCAAAGTCAACTAATCAAATCAACAATCAATAATGATCAATCCATGATGATTAAAATTCAAACATAAAGTCAACTCTAGTCAACCTAGAGTTGACTTAAGTGGGCCCACTTAGTCAAAAAGTCAACCCACTAAAATTTGACTAACTTAAATCATCAAAAATATTCTAAAATATCAAATAAATATTTTTAAAACATAATAACAAATAAATTTGAGTTCATTAAGGTCTATATTAAGTAAATTAAATCCCTTAAATTTAAATAACTTGAATAAGCCACATTGAACTCAAACTTAATAAAAATCAAAATAACTTTAAATTAATTGTCTTAAATCATATGGGAATGATGATAGGACATAACCTAACTCAATATTGGTGTGGTTAGGTCAAATGGGTCATTTGACCCATAAGAAATTCAGTTTAACGCATCTTAACCCAATTTGGGTTAAGTGAGTTAAACAAAACATTAGAAAATGGAAATTCAAAATTACTTTAGCCAATACATGTGGGAAGGAGATTAATCATCTTAAACATTATTAATGAGCTAATTAACCTCCTTAATTAATAAAATCAAACACCTAAATGACATAATCAAAAAGATATAAAAAATGGACAAAGAGAAGGAAAATTCCATTTTTCCTTCCCTTTATCCCCACCTCTTTAGCCTAAACACTTGTGAGGCAGGGGGGGGGGGGGAGCTTGTTCTCTAGTGAGATCATGCCATATGGATTGATTGAAAGAGGACCATTCAACGATCATGTAGCATTTTAAATCATTTAATTTCATTACTTATATCAAAATATATTAACCAAAAACCATGGACGGTCGTTGGCTCCCGCAAAGTTTGGTGGAGATGAAATCCGGACAGTCCGTTTCTTTTAAAAGAAATGGACGATCCAGATCTAGGTAGTTTAATCTGATTAAATCCCTTTTAATAATCACGAGAATGATCAAGACTGTCTGATCCATGATCGGACGGCCTAAGATCATCCTACGGGATGAACCTACGCGCGACAAGCGTCTTGATCCCGCGGACCTGAGGGATTACTGGGATGAACCTACGCGCGACAAGCGTCTTGATCCCGCGGACCTGCGGGATTACCAGGGACCAACCGATCTTTGATTAGACGGTCCAAAACTAATCCCGCTCATTTTAATGAAAATGCGTGGGACCCGTTACTTAAAAACCATTAAAAACTGTTAAACAACAGTTTAATTAATTAAAATAAATTTAGAAAACTTCAAAAAATCATATAAAATTAAAGGAAAATCAGAAAAATACAAATAAAAGTTCAATGGATTCATCGCGATGAGACGAATCCATAGAAATTAAAATCCCCAATTTTTATTGGGTACTTTTTCCTTAATTTTGGTTTAATTAAAACACATTAAACCCTAATTACTCTCAAATTAATAATCCAATCAATTTAAACCTTTGGGGAAATGAAATTAAGCATAAAACATACTTTAGGTAAAGTTTTGGGGATTTAACTTACTAAAATCAAATGAAATTAAAATTTTATGTGTATTAACCTTTAAATTAATTAAATTAATTATCTTTTAATATAATAATTATAAAACATTAATTTAATAATCTTAAATCAACATAATGAACATCAAAATATTAATTAAACTTAATTAAACCTATATGAACCTAATATATCACTAATTAACTCAATCTGATAATTAAAAGAATTAAATAACTCAATTAAATGACTTGAAATTAATTAAATCATAATAAATCAACCAGGTAACCAACAATTATGAATAAACCCTCATTGGAAAGGTATTTCAGTGAAGAACAATCGAAAAATAGAATCTTGTAATTAATCTTAATAAATTAGGATTAATATAAGTTTTAAATAAAAAATTAAAATCTTAATTACACCCTAATTACATCTCTAATCAAGCTGAAACTTTAGAAACACAAAATTGGCATGTAACCCCACTTTCCATAATTATCTCAAATTCAATTGGTCTATAAATTTGGAATTCTTGATTTTCCAAATCTATAGGTCAATATGAACTAAATAATAATTAAGAATAATCATTAATTTATTAATTCAACAAATAAATTGAATTAATCTGAAATAAACATTAGAAATACTTAGGATAATTCATCAAAACTTCCTAAATCAAATAATTTAATCAAAAAATAAAATTTTATGAAAATCAATACTTAATGAAAATCAAATAGAATTAAACAACTTAAGTTTAATAAAACCATTCTTCTTTAATGAATAATGAAATTAAAACCTAGATTAATCAAATCATATCAAGTAATTAACCTAAGCACTTTAGGTTAATAATAATCTATGAACAAACCTAAGATATTATTCATATTTAATGGACTTAAAACTTAAGCTTACAAATTCATAATTTAATATCATAAGTTAAATTGAATGAAATCGAACTTAAATCAAACTTAAATCAAACTCTTTAAAATAACATAAGCCAAATCAAATGAAATCCATATAACTTAATTCAAATTGAAATAAATCAAATAAGTTAAATCAAACAAAATAATTCAAACAAATGAAATAACATAAATCAAATCCAAACATAAATGAAATCAAAAGGATTAATTAAAATACTTAAGGATTTTAGTTAGCCTTTTGGAAACCTCATTAGGATTTAGGATGCAGAATAAAGTTAGTTTCACCTTGAAATGAAATTCATTCTATTTCTCAATCTTGAAAACCTATACAACTTTAACCAAATAAAATGGACATAAAAATGGAAATTAAATCACTAAACCATTTGAATTGAAACCAACCAATGGTAAAAATTAAACCAATTCAAACTTCAAACTTCAAACTTAAACTTAAAGGCCTAGCAAAGACTTACCATACAAACTCCACTTATACACACATTAGATTACTTAGGTCACAGACTCTAGATCTAGGTTAGATTATTCTATAATTTTCTTTTAATCTTGTGTAATATGTTGTGCTATGCTTCACCTATTTGTGTGGTGTATTACTCTAGACTGGATGCCTAGGCTTGTTTGTTCGTTAGACTGGATGTTAGGGTGTTCTTTCTAGATTTAACATTATTTTTTGTAGGGGACTGTGTTAAAGGGATCGATGTAATAAATAAATCATAAAATTATTGTTTGCTTGCAGGTGCTAAAAATCCCTTAACATAGTCCCTAGGACAGGCGGACTTGGAAAGCAACAAATGCTAAACCCATATGTTTGTGAAATATAAACTGCTTTGTTTGATGTGTGTATTTCCTAACATCTGTTTTGCAGGGCTTAGAATTTCTTTTGAATTTTAAATGTAAACTTGAGCTTAGAATTAGGTTAGGATCTATGGGGTCTAGGATTAGCAGGAGATGACCCAACCAGGAGATGGTGCGGTGGTCCTCTTTGGAGTCCAATGGATGTCCTTGAAGAAGGATACTTTCATGGAAAGAAGACCCATAGATCTGAACTTGTAGTTTTAGGACGGGTTGTATAAGGGCAGAACTCGGCTGCCCAATTTTCTTTCTTCCAGGGTGTATAGCAGTACTCGACAGCACTGGCCTTTTTCTCATATAATTTAATCTAGCTTGATTTATTTTGGGTGCGCAATAGAAATAACATGCTTTCTTAGGTTTCTTTCTGTGCTATGTTTATGCTGTGATGTATGCCTGGACATAGGCTCATAGGATAAACTAAATTTTCTACCCAACTAAATCAATTGAAATATAAAAATAAATACAACTCATAATATTCATATAAAAGCTTATGCCATTAAAGCAAGATAAAATATGTAGCAACCCCTTAGCTGGATGTTTTAATTTCATGCATAATCATATTATTTCACTATTGATTTATGAAGGACTTCCATCCTTACTAGAGGACCTGGGCTTGACCTTGAGAGCCTATGGTGGAAGTACACCTTCTTCTATTCTGATTTGACCCATAATCTCTTTCTAATTAGATGCATCAGGCATAAATTGTATTCCTATGGCCAAAAATGAATATTGAGTCAAAAAATTATAAAAATCTGAAAAATATGCATTAGTTAAGTACATCTTCATACCCTACATAATCTTAAGGGTTATGGAGTAAGTCTAGGTTCATAGATTTTCTTTCCTAAAACTGTAATAGCCTAGCCATCTTGCATTCATATGATTTAGCCTCATCATTTTAAAATGCGCTTAGGTGGTGTTTGCTAGAAACCTTCTCCAAATAGGTTGTAAGTCCATAAGAGTCTGGGATAGGTTAGTTCCTTCAAGTGAAGAGAATGACCAATGATTCTCACGAATAGAATTAGGTCAAGCATCTGACATGTGTCAAAAGCACCTGTAGACTAGGTTCTGAAGCATCCTTTTAGGAATAAGTCTTCAACCCTAGGCATTTCTGCAATCTTGTGCTAATAGAATCTAAGCTCTAGATTTCTAAGAAAATGAAAACTTGAATTCTAAAATTAAATCCCAAATTTGAAGCCCAGGATAGATAAAATGTCTACAAGGAATCCCAGTATCAATAGCCATTTCCCACTCTTTTCAATTTGACTCTTAAAAATAAATCTCTCTAATTTGGACCTCTCCTAATTGAATTTCCAAAAATCAATCCTTTGAAAGCTGCCTTAGTAGTCTTTAGAAATAACCACTGATTTATTTAATCAAGAGTACTCTTAGGAAGAGACCCTTCCTAAGATGTAATTAACTATAGAGGCTTGCCTTTATAGGGAACCATGATCCTAGGATAAAATAGGCCCTATTCTAGTTTTCCATGTAGTTCAGGGAAAAATACTCGGGTACATGAAAGACCCATTAGCCATAGGTGTCTTTTATTGAAATGATCGAATCAATTACAGGAGAGCATTTTTATCTATCGAGATAATATGTTTATTTCTTAATGTCTTATTTGATCATCTAAATAAAATATTTCTAAAGTCTATGTGGTGTCATTTCTTTTCTCTACCAGAGAGAAAAGCAAACTGATAACCACCTCCCCTCTCAAGCCAAACCAAACACACAAATGACCAAACCAACCCAATAGTGTCAAATCTTGCCTTGAGCTCACTACCAAAACTTTCTCCAACCCTGGCATGCCACGTGGAGCTGACGATGCCCCTCCGATGCCTCGATAGTGGAAAATTGATGGAAATTTAGAGACGGATCCCATTCATCCATTACACATAATTCAGGGGTTTACTCTCTCAATTTGAGTGGGATTCATCACCATTCGCACTTCTAAGCCCTCAAGTGAGAAACAAAATCCCTTAGAGCATTGTCAAACCTTCCTGAACATCCCTCGAATGGCCATTCTTCTCTGTGTGTGAAACTAAAATATGGGAGACCTCCCTTGATTCAAACCCATCCATCCCTTAACTAAACTATAATTAAACTTGCACACACCTTCACCACACCTAATCGAAGCCAAGAAAATCATCTGTTGAGTTCTAAAATAATCAGAAACCATACTTTGATCAACATCATATGCTCAAAGGGAATTGCTTTGTCCATAGAGCAAACCACCTCAAATCAAAGCTCGTGTGGCTCAACAGGGCTTCATTTCTACCAAATGAAGCTACCTCAATTGTTGGAACCACCGATCATAAGCTTTGGTGAAGTAATTTCTTAAAATTGATTCTTAAATCAAAATGTGTTGGTCCTTTTCAAAGTGAACTTGCATTTGAGCACATCCTAGCTGTTGGATCATTGTGGATCCTTCAGGTAAAGGTGTGGGTTGAGTTTGGAGTGGATCTGAGCTCGGGTAAGCTCAAATCGAGCGATCCATGGTAGATGAGCTCCGTCGTTCATCGCTTGTAGGAAGATGAATCATGGGCCATCCATTCTGTGTGATTGGAACAGATGGTCATGATCAAATCTCATATAATCACTCAATTTAATCTCCTTAATCATGGGATTTGATCATGGTCATCTGATCTTAGATCAAACGGTCCACAGGAAAGTGCGTCCTCCATAATCTGAGTCAACATCCCAATTTGACAACTTAAAAGGCCTATCTCGTTGCACCATGTGAAAAGCGCTCTGCATCAGCACCCATGTGGCGCTAACGGGATTAGGGAGTTAATTAAGTTTAATTAATCCTATTTTTATGACTGAAACTTCTAAAATTCATAACTAATCTTAGTAAAAGAGCAATACGTAACTGAACGGAACTCATTTTAAAGGTATTTCAAAGAGGAATCCATGAAACTTATTATTAATTAATTTTGAATAGTAATTTTTGCTTAATTAAGGTTTGATTAAAAATTTAATTAGCCTAATTACTCTTTGATTAATTATCTAATTAATTTAAACTTTCCAGAGATATTTAGGGGGATGACCTCTGCCTCCCCTATTTTTCTTGGAATTTATTAGATAGTTAATTAGGGAAATTGATTGATTAAGCCTTAATTACTCTCCTACCTTAATTAATTATAATTAAGCAAATGAATAGTGGATTAATTAATTAATTAAGCTTATTGACATATGTTAATAGTGAAAAGTCTTAGGGAAATGGTTTAAGTTTATTCATTATGACCATTTTATTAAGCCTCTTCATTTGTTTCAAATTAATTAAAGTTTAATTAATTAATTATCCACTTAATTAATCTATTAAAATAAAAGGGAATTTAATTATTTTATACCCTAGTTTTTTAAAATGACTTATGGATTGAGATTGAGGCCTCTTTCTTGATCTCTTTCCCTAAGTTAATTTCATTGTCCTAATTAAAATACAATCAAAGGATTTAATTAACTAATTAAGGGCTTAATTAAATTAATTTAAAATCCAATTCATTCCTAACTTTGATTAATCAATCTTGGGTGGTTCGTTAGATGTTTAATAATCTAAAGAAATTTAATGGAAATAGGATTAGTTTAAATGAGTGAGAAAATCATAAAAGTAATTAATTAAATCCCTAAAGCTTAATGAACTATTTACTATGAGCCAATTGCATTTGGCCCCTTTCATATCTTAGGAGCATTACTAATTTACTTTTCATGTAGTTGCATAACATGTTGGGTCATCATTAATTAGTTAATTAACTTAAATGATATAGCTAATGGTTTAATTAATTTATTTAATTCATACCTCAACCTAATTAAGTCAAAAAATCAACTTAATTTCTTTTCATTAAATCAAATTAACTCACACATATGGGTAATGGGATTAAGATTATCAAACCTCTTTCACATTTCTTAAATCAAATCAAACATAAAATCAAAAATGGTTTTAAAAACTTTGGTTTATTATAAATAAGCTTGTTTAATGTGATTGTCCTTACGAATTAGTTGGAATGAATGAAATCACATGCTTGTGTTGTTTTATTTTTTTTCAATCATGTTAAAATATTGTATGCCACTTATAGGCATGCATTCATTTCTTTCAAATTAACTAAATAAAGATCATTTTCTTTATGTCAAATTGCATGAGTTGGCTTAATTAAAAATGTGTTGCTATTATCACTATTAAATCTTAAATGTATTTCAAAAGCTTATAAATAAATAATTATATATAATTATATATATATATATATATATATATATATATATATATATATATATATATATATATATAGTGATTTTAGTTACACATATGTAGGAGATGCTTGTGAATATTAGCTTAATGTATGAAGTGAAGTCTCTTTCTTACATTCATATGTTGACTTGCATAAGTTTGAATGTTAATGGGTATATTAGTCTGGACATTCTGGGGACGCATGGCCTTAACTAGCCCCAAAGAGGTTCCTACCTCACTCCCCTGTTGCAGAACAAATGGCGACGTACTTGTTTGATTTTATTCTTACGCACTTTGACATTAGAATTTTGATAGAGCTTAATTCATTTACACAAATAAACTAAATAAATTAAACTCTACTTTTGCATGGTGTTTTCTATTTTTCTAGTTGTTTATACATCCATATGTATTTACTAATAGTGGGTATATTTGTCTTGACATTCCAAGGATGCATGACTTTAAGTAGCCCCAAGTAGGTTCCGACCTCACTCCCCTGGTGTAGAACAATGATGGCGTACTTGCTTAAAACTTTCATACATTTGAATGTGTATTTAGCTAATGAATGAAAACCCCCTCTTCTTTATATTAAAAAGACATGCATTCATATTTTGTTCAAGTGGTTGGGTTGATTAGTCATATGATGTAGAGTTCTTTTCTTATGCTTTTGTATAAGAACTTAGATAGAGCTTTAAATTAATATGACAAAATAATTCAACCAAATGAGACATCAATTCTGAGTGCACTTTCTTACATTCATCATTTAAGTGTGCTAAGATATAAATTCCATGTATGGTTATGTTTAGGACTTAATCATATGCATGATATATATAATGGAAAGAAATGAACAATTATGTGTTATGTGATAATAATTAAATCCAATTAATCTTAAGGTGCCCTTCTTATTCAATGGGATTATTTAAAGGGAATCTAAACCTAGGACTAATTAAAATATATAATAAGCCATTCATTAAAGAGAATTGGTTAATTAATTTGCTTTAGATGCAACCTAAGTAGGGATGAAAGATAGTGATCCTCTCTTTCCTTCCCTTTATAACTCTTAGTTGTTTAGTGTAAGCTAGATGAAATAAAAGAAAACATTAAATAAAATGTACAAATTAATTAAACCATTTAAATTGAAACCACTCTTTATAATTAAATGTCCTCCATACTTAGAGAATGACAACTCTAAAGCCTAGTTAGAACATACCACGTGAGCCTTAATACACACACATTAGATTAAGTCACCACTTCTAGCTTTATTTTATGGCAGTGCATGGTTTGATGTATGTTTGGTTTTGTGATTTACCATTATAGACTGGATGTTAGGGTGTATGCTTCATAGACTAGATGTTATGCTGTGATTATCCTAATCATATTTTCTATAGGAGATTGTGCTTAAAATAAATATAAAATGCTCTCTTTTGCAGGTTGCTTAACCCCTAAAGAATAGTCTATACTAGGATAGGTGGACTTGGTTACCCATGTGCAGGGTGTTAAGTCCAAATTATACATATAATTGCTTGGGTTTTATGGTGTGTTTAGCTAACACTTATTTTGCAGGTATAGTTAGATTTACTTCTCTTATTTTTAATGTAATTGTACATTTGGAATTTGGTTAAGTGTTATAGGGTATTATGATGAGCGAAGGCTAGAAGGCTTTGACTTGGGAGGCCCCATGATGCCTTTGAACCAAGCAAATCCAAATGTATAAATGAAGGAGATATGAAGATATGAAGATCCCCCATAACATTTATTCATTTGTAATCGTAATTATTATTTTACATTACTAGGATGCATAAGGGTAGAGCTCAGCTACCCATTTCTCTTTTCGGGTTGTACGGTGGTACCCGATCACAATGGCCTATTATTCTTGCACGTTGAGTTTATAAATTCATTAATGCTTTGTTTATAATTGTGTATTAGAAATGGCATGTGCTTTCCTGGTTTCTTCATATATGATAACTTAATGTGTGGCCTGGATCCGCTTAGGATCTTAGGGAAAAATAAAAGTTTTACCCCAATCACAACTCATAACTAAGTTTTCTAAAATAACTCATCAACAATAAACAACAACAACAAGCCTTAATCCCACTAGGTGGGGTCGGCTACATGAATCCTTCGTCTCCATTGTGTCATATTATGTGTCAAATTCTCATTTAATTCAAGTATACTAAGATCATTTTTTATACATCTTAACCAAGTCTTTTAAATCTACCTCTACCTTTCTTAACATAAGGCAAATCTAATGCATCTACTCTCTGTCGAGGGTCGGACGTAGGCATTTTATGTGGCCAAACCATCCCAGGCGACTCTCTCTAATCTTATCTATCACTTTGGAGCTACTCCAGCTTTTCCTGAACATACTCATTTTGCATTCTATCTTCAAGAGTAAAGCCACTCATCCACCTAAGCATCCTCATCTCTAACACTTAACTTAGTCTTATGCTTCTCTTTATTGGCCAACACCCTAAGTCATTGCGTCTTACCACCATCTTCTAAAATTTTCCCTTAAGTTTAAGTGGAACTTTTCTATCACATAATAGGCCAGATGCATTCCTCCACTTCAACCATCCAACTTGAATTCTACTAATAACATCTCCATCTATTTCACCATCATAACCTCATTTAAAGCCTAAGTATTAAATCAAGATAAATTAAAGATTTAGCAACCTCTGAGCTGAATGTTGTATGTTTAATATCATGCATATCATCTTATTTCATTCTTGCTAGAGAGAGTTTCCATCCTTGTACGATAGGAGAAGACTTGACCTTTAAGGGCTCCTTTATGGTGGAAAATACCTCTTTCTCTCTGATTTAACCAATAACCCTATTTCATCATGCATTTAGGCATATAAAATCCAATGGCCTATGTTAAAATAAAGAGTCCAAAATCAAATAAAAATTCATAAAATTTTCATTAAACTAAGTCATTATTCATACCACTCATGCTCTAGTCTCTTAGGGAGTTGGTTTAAGGACTTTAGTTTCTTTCTAAATAATAACCTCCTAACCATCTTGTAAAACATATGACTTGACCACATGATTTTAAAATGTAGGAGGAGTCAGCTAGCTACCACTCCAGGTGATTATAAGTCTAGTTGTCGGGTGGTTTACTCTCTCTTATGGAGGAAAACAATATACCCACTTTTTGCCTTAGATTTAAGACATGCTTTGGCCCTCACCAAAGCTCACTAGAATTATGATTTGAGGTTGCTATTTCCCCTCAGGCAATAAGCATAAATCTTCACCTCTTAGGCATTCCCATAATCTTGTATTGTGGGATTATAAGTCCTAGCTTTCTAATAAATTTCAACTCAAATTAATTATTCCCTTAAATTTCAAACATATAAAGCCCAACCATAGGATAGATGGGAATGCTATCTAGGTCTAGTAGTATCATGAGCATCGCCTACACATTTCCTTTTGTCTTAGATAATAAGTCTCTCCTTTTGATGTATCCCACTTTATTTTCCAAATATAACTAATTTATTGATAGTCCTATCTTTGAATTCTTTGGAGACAACAATTGCATGCTTTAATCGAGAGTATTCTTAAGGAACTCACCTTCCTTAGGATGTAATTAACTATGGGGGGTCTTGCCCCAAAAGAGAACTTTAGAATCGGATTTAAATAAATCATGATTTATTCATCCATGTAAAGTAGGGAAAAAAATCTTTGGTACATTCGAAGACCCAGCACGCCTTAGGAATGCTTATTAGGTGATTAGGCCCATTGTAGGGTAGTGATTTTTGTCTTTTGAGATAGTGCACTATTCTTTGATGTCGTACTCGATCAACTTAATAAGTACACTAAAAATAAACACCACAAACCCTAAACCCTAAACCCTAAACCCTAAAACCCTAAAACCCTAAACCCTAAACCCTCAACTAACCCTAAATCCTAAACTTTAAACCCTAAAAACCCTAAACCCTAAACCCTAAACCCTAAACCCTAAAATCCTTAAACCTTAAAGACTAAACACTAAACCCTAAACCCTAAACCCTAAACCCTAAATCCTAAACACTAAAAATGTAAAAACCTAAAAACCTATAAACCTAAACTTAATAAAACCTAAAAATAAAATAAATAAATAAAATCTAAATCTAAATAAAATAATAAAATAAACTAAAATAGAAACCTAAATTAAAACCTAAACCTAAACCTAGAAATAAAATAAAATAAAATAAAATAAATAATAACCTAAACTAAACTAAAAAAATAAACCTAAGAAAAAAGGCCTAAATAAAATAAAAATTTAACATAAAATAAAAATAAAATGAACCTAAAAAAATAAAATATAAACTAAATAAAAACCTAAACATAAAAAATAAACCTTAAAATAAAACCTAAAAATAAATAAAAAGTAAAACCTAAATCCTTAACTTAAAAAAAAAACAAAATGTAAAGTAAAAAATAAAACAAACAAAATAAAATAAACTAAAAATAAACCTAAACCTAAAAATAAACCTAAAATAAATACCTAAAACCTAAACCTAAAAAAATTAAATAAAAACTTAAACCTAAACCTAAAAATAAAAAAATAAAACCTAAACTGAAAAAATAAAATAAAAATAAAACTAAACAAAAAAATAAACATAAACCTAAACAAAAACCTAAAAAATGAACTAAAAATAAAAAACCTAAACTAAATAAAAATAATAAATAAACCTAAATAAAAAAACTAAAATAAATATAAAATAAACTAATCAAACCAAAACCTACCAATTTACTTAATTAAAAAAAACCATAAACCCTAAATCCTGAACCATAAACCTTAAAAAACCCTAAACCTTAAACCGTGAACCCTAACACTTAACCATAAACCCTAAAAGCATTAACCCTAAAATCCTAAACCCTAAATCCTAAATCCTAAACCCTAAACCCAAACCCTAAACCTTGACGACAAGAGCATCACTGTCAACCAGGCTTAGTCTAGATATGGCGGTGTGGCGAAAGTGGAGGCAACGTTTATCGCATTGGTGGTGGTGGATCTGGAGGTCCTGGTTGATATGGAGGTGGTGCTCAGAGTAGTGGTGGTTATGGAGGTGGGAGGAGAGATGGAGGTTACATCCATGGTGGTTCTGATGAGAACTGGAGATATTGCAGAATGGCTGATCCAATCTGCTGCTTGTGGAGCTGTCTTTATAATAGAGACAGTTCTAGTTATCTAGGGCTTTTGATTTTCTCTATGCGTGCTAATTTTTTATCTATGTCATCGCTTGTGTCTTAGAAAAATGGTGTGTTGCTTGGTTGATGAAATTGAAAAGAAGAAATGGTGAATCTAAATTTTTATTTATTAAAAAAAAATAAAAATCCTAAACCTTAAAACCCTAAACCCCAAAACCCTAAACCTTAAACCCTAAACCCTTAGACCCTAAACCCTAAACCCTAAACCCTAAACCCTAAAACCAAAATCCTACACCCTAAACCTTGAACCCTAAAACCCAAACCCTAAACCCTAAACCTCAACTAACCCTAAACCCTAAACACTAAGCCCTAAAAAGCTAAAAACCTAAACCTAAACTTAATAAAACCTAAAAATAAAATAAATAAAAAAACCAAAACCAAACTAAAATAAAAAATAAAATAAAATAAAAAACTAAATTAAAACCTAAACCTAAAGCAAAACTAGAACTTAAAAAGAAAAAAAACTAAACTAATATAAAATAAATAAAAACCTAAACTAAACTAAATAATTAAAAACCTGAATTAAATAAAAACTAAATCTAAAATAAAAATAAAATAAACCTAAAATAAAATAAAATCAAAATTAAATCAAAACCTAAACATAAAAATAAACCTAAAAATAAAACTTAGAAATAAATAATCAATAAAACCTAAACCATAAACTAAAAAAAACCCTAAACCTAAAATAAAAATAAAATAAACATAAAACTAAACTAAAAAAACCTAAAATAAAATAAACTAAACCAAAAAAAATACAACCTAAGCATAAACCTAAAATAAACTAAACCTAAACCTAAACATAAACCCTAAATAAAAAAAACTAAAAATATACCTAAACTAAAACTAAAAAATAAAACCTAAAATAAAAACCTTAAACCTAAACCTAAAAAACTATAATAAAAACCTAAATCTAAACCAAAAAATAAAAATAATAAAACCTAAACCTAAAAAACATAATAAAAATAAAACTAAACTAAAAAATAAACCTAAACCTAAACCTAAACCTAAAAAATAAACTAAAATAGAAAACATAAACTAAAATAAATAAACCTAAAATAAATAAACTAAATTAAATACAAATAAAAATAAACCTAAATAAAAATAAAAAATAAAAAATAAAATAAACTAAAATAAATAAAAATAAACTAAATCAACTTTAACCTACTAGTTTAATTAATTTAGAAAAAATAAAAAATTAAATTAAATTAAAAAAAAACCTAACCATAAACCGTAAACCCTAAAACTAACCCTAAACCCTAAGCCCTGAACCCTAAAATCTAAACACTAAATATTAAAACCTTAAACCCTAAATCCTAAACCCTAAAGCCTAAACCTTAAACTAACCCTAAATCGTAAGCTAACCCTAAACCCTAAACCCTAAACCCTAAACTCTAAAACGTACAACCCTTAACCCTAAATACTAAACCCCAAACCCTAATCCCCAAAAACCAAAAAACCAAAACCTAAACTAAATAAAACCTTAAAATGAAATGAATTAAAAAAAAATCTAAACCTAAATGTGAAAATAAAATAAAATAAAAATAAAAACTAAACTAAATAAAATTAATAAAAACCTAAACTAAACAAAAAAAATAAATTAAACCTAAAAATAAAAAACCTAGATAAAATAAAAACAAAATGTAAAATAAAAATTAAGTAAACCTAAATTAAAATAAAATAAAAACTAAATAAGAACCTAAACCTAAAAAATAAAACTAAAAATTAGAATAATAATAAATTAAAAAAAACCTAAAAAAAACTAAACCTTAAACCTAAAATAAACAAAAAAAATTAAACCTTAATCTAAACTAAAATAAATAAAACCTAAACATAAACCCTAAACTAAATAAAATAAAATAAACTAAAAATAATCTTAAATCTAAAAAAAAAAAAAAAACCTAATAAAAAACCTAAAATAAAAACTTAAAACCTAAACCTAAAAAATATATAAAATCCTAAACTTAAGCCTAAAAATAAAAAAAAAATAAAAAAGCAAAACTTAGAAAATAAAAGAAAAATAAAACTAAAGTAAAAAGTAAACATAAACATAAACCTCAATCTAAAAAATAAACTAAATAAAAAAACCTAAAATAAAATAAATAAACCTAAAATAAATAAATTAAACTAAATAAAAATAAAAAATAAAATAAACTAAAATAAATAAAAAATAAACTAAATAAAGTAAATAAACCTAAACATACCGGTTTACCTAATTTTTAAAAAAACAAAAAACCCCCCTAAACCTTAAACCCTACACCCTAAATCCTAAATCCTAAACCCTAAACCCTAAAACATAAACCATAAAACTAACCCTAAACCCTAAATTGTAAAACTACAATCGTAAACCCTAGACCCTAAACCCTAAAAAAACTTAAACTCTAAACCCTAAACCCGAAACATAAACCCTAACCCTAACCTTAAACCCTAAACCCTAAACCCTAAAGCTTAAACCTTAAACACTAAACCCTAAACCCTAAAAACCCTAAACCCTAAAGCCTAAACCCAAAACCTTAAACTAACCCTAAACACTAAAACCTAAACCTTAAACTCTAAACCCTCAAAACCCTAAACCTTAAAGCCTAAACACTAAACTTTAAACCCTAAACGCTAAACCCTAAACCCTAACCTAAACCCTCAACCCTAAAACCCTAAAAACCAAAACCTAAACTAAATAAAACCTAAAAATAAAACAAAATAAAAAATAATAAAAATAAGCTAAAATAAAATAAATAAAAAACTAAACTAAACTAAAAATAAAATAAACCTAAGAATAAAAAACATAAAAAAATAAAAAACTAAAAATAAAATAAACCTAAAATAAAATAAAATAAAAACTAAATAAAATAATAAAAACCTAAAAAAAGAAACCTAAAAATAAAACCTAAATCCTAAATGAAAAAACCTAAACCTAAAATAAAAATAAAGTAAAAAAAATAAAATAAACCTAAAATAAACTAAACCTAAACCTAAACCTGAACCTAAACTAAATAAAATATAACAAACTAAAACTAAACTTAAACCTACACTAAAAAATAAAACCTAAAAAATAAAATAAAAGCCTAAACCTAAACCTAAAAATAAAAATAAAACCTAAACATAAAAAATAAATAAAAATAAAACTGAACTGAAAAATAAATCAAAACCTAAAAAATAAACTAAAATAAATAAATTAAAATAAATAAAAATAAAAAAGTATCCTAAATAAAATAAAAAACTAAAATAAATAAAAACTAAACTAAATAAACCTAAACCTATCGTTTTACTTGATTTAAAAAAAAACACTATACCCTAAACCTTAAACACTAAACCCTAAAACTAACCCTAAATCTACAACCCTAAACCTTAAACACTAAACCCTTGACATAAACCATTAAAAACCATAAACCCTAAATAAAACTCTAAACCTAAACCTAAATAACCAAACTATAAAAAAATAAATAAACCCTAAATAAAACCTAACTAAACCCTATACCCAAAATAAAACCCTAAACCTAAACCCTAAACCACCCAAACCTAAATCCTAAACACTAAACCCTAAAACCCTAAACACTAAACTATAAATAAATAAACCTAAACTAAAAGTAAGCCTAAAGCCTAAACACTAAACCCTAAACCTTAAACCCTAAACCCTAAACCATAAAACCCTAAACCCTAAAATTCTAAACCAAAAACCCTAAACCCCAAATCGTAAACCCAATACCCTATAAAAACCTAAAAACATAAACCTAAACAAAATAAAACATAAAAAATCATAAACTGAAATAAAATAAGAAAATAAAAGAAAATATAAACCTAAACTAACACCTAAACCTAAACCTAAAAAAATAAAATATGAAATAAAATAAACTAAAATAAAATAAATATTAACATAAACTAAATTAAAAAATAAAATAACTTAAGAATAAAAAACCTAAATAAAATAAAAACTAAAAATAAACTAAAATAGATAAAAAATAAACTAAATTAAATAAATAAACCTAAACCTACCAGTTTATTTAACTTAGAAAAAACCCTAAACCATAAAATAAACCCTAAACCTACAACCCTAAATCTACAACCCTAAACCCTAAAACCCTAAACTCTAAAACCTTAACCCTAAACCCTATCCCTTAAACCCTAAACCCTAAACCCTAAAACCTTCATCCCTAAACTTTAAACAAACTCTAAACCCAGAACCCTAAATAAACCCTAAATTAACCCTAAACCATAAGAATGGGAAGAACCTTGATGACAGGAACATCATCGTCAACTAAGCTCAGTTTAGATTTAGTGGTGGAGGCAAAGGCGAAGGTGGCAGTTATCACAGTGGTGGTGGGGGATCTAGAGGTGCTGGTGGATATGGAGGTGGTGGTCGGCGTAGTGGTGGTTATGAAGGTGGGAGGAGTGACAGAGGTTACAACTGTGATGGAGGCGGATGGTTAGATCTGGGATATGATGATAGATCCCGTTACTCGAGAGGCGACGGTGATTCTGATGGGAGCTAGAGAAACTAAAGAATGGTCAATCTGATCTTCTCCTTATAAAACATTGTCTTTACAATACAGATGGTTCTACTTATGTAGGGTTTTTGACTATGGGTGCTCATTTCTGATTTATGTCATTGCTTGTGTCTTAGAAAACTTGGGATGCTACTTGGTTAATGAAATTGAAAAGAAGAATGTTCAATCTGAATTTGTTCTTTGTTAAAAAAAATGTTAAAACCTAAACTAAAACTTAAACCCTAAACCTAAAACCTACACCCTAAACTTAAACCCTAAACCCTAAACTCTAAACCCTAAACCCTACAATCCCTAATCCCAAAACACTAAACCCTAAATCCTAAACCCTAGACCTTAAACCCTAAACCCTAAACATTATACCATAAACCATAAAACCCTAAACCTTAAGCCTTAAACCCTAAACCCTAAAACCCTATAACCCTAAACACTAAAACTTATGGCCCTAAACCCTAAACCCCAAACCCCAAACCCTAAACCTTAAATTAACCCTAAACCTAAAACTAACCCTAAACCCTAAACTAACCTTAAACCCTAATCCTAAACCCTAAACCCTAAACCTTGAATAAAAATGTCATTAGGAGTAGATCTAAAAAATGGCATAACCCTAACATAGTTATGGTAGCTAAAGAAAATGTCTTCAAGAGACTTTCCCTTGACTATTAAAGATTTGGATACCCTAAACCCTAACCCCAAATCATATTATAATACCATATATTATAGTATAATGTAGCATCATATATTTGAGCATGTAGTGATGTGTTTTTGGATGTTATAAGATGTTTTGAAATGTTTTAGTATATTATGGTATTGTGCCCTATAGTCTTCATAGAAATTATGATTTAATAAATCATATGATGAAATTTGTTAAATTTGAAGTGGGAATCAAGTTATAGTACCAAAGGTGTGCTACGCCACTTGTAGTCTAAAAAGTAAGATTTTATGTTAAAAATAAATATGATATATTGTAGCATTGTATAGCATCATATATCATAATATATTATTTTGCACATTTTAAATTCTTTTAGTATTTTACAATCATGCAATCAAGCTTACACTAGCATTATTTATAAAAATGTTGATTTAGACTTTAAAATGGTGGAATTTGGCCAAATTCATAATAGGAAGAGCATGGCATCATAATATATTATTTCAATTTAAAATATGTAAGTGATATGACTAATATATATATATATATATATATATATATATATATATATATATATTGTTTAGACTAATTTATGATTTTTTATCTTAAGAAATCCCTTATGATGTGATATGCAATATAATATAATATAGCGTGATATAGTGTATTATAATATTAGATGGCATAACATAGTGTAGCATCATTCATTACAGTGTACTATTGTGTATTACTACTTATTTTTTTAGCATATTTTAGTTTGTTATAGTATGATGTAGTATAGTTTGTACTGGTATAATTCATAAAAATACTAATTTATAGGCTGAGATGATAAGATTTGGCCAAATTTAAGGTAAGCTTTAGGGAACATCATTGGGGGTGTGCTATGGTGTGTCATTTAATCAAAAGAATGGAATTTTTCATCCAAAATAAATGTTTATTTTTCAACCAAATTTTATAAATTTTTTGTTTAAAGTGATTCATTTTAAGGTGTAATGTAATATAATATATTATGAAAGCATATTAAAATATAATGTACATAACAATTTAACTTGAGATAAATATGAATGTGGTGGTGTGTTAATAAATGTTATTGTACATTTTAGTATGTTTTACTTTTGTTATAATACATTTGGTCAAAACTCACAAAAATGTTAATTTGAAGGTTGAGATGTAAGAATTTGGCCAAATTCATGGCACACACCAAGAAGCAACACCAAAATTATGCTATTTTGTACCATTTCTAATAAAAAATTAACAATTTTACATCCAAACTGAACATTATTCATATTTTGAGATAATTTTGTTATTTGTTCCTTATAAGTGATTCTAATGAGGGGTAATGTTAGACAATATATTATATTATAGCAATTTATAATATAACATCATATATTATAATATAATATAGTTTGTTAATTCATAATATAATGTATTTTGCATTATATTGTATAGTTAGTTTGAGCTTGCACCATCATAAATCATAAAATGTTGATTACACTATTAAGATTATGTAATTTGAATAAATACATTATTAGGCTTTTGGTTCAAGTATTAAAGGTGTGCATAAAAGAAGAAATAAGATTTGATGAGAATTCCATGTCAATGACATGGAGGGAGATCCGCTAGGGGATCACACATGCATTAGACATGACATTGAGGGGTCTATATCAAGGGCATATAAGAAGAAAATCTGTTGGAAAAGGGTTCAAATTTGATTTGATTATATTATTTGTGGAAAGAAGAACCGCTAGGGATAAGAATCTATAATCCACCAAGGATTAAGATTGAATTGACTTTAATCTATTTTGTTTTAATTGATGTGCAGGCATATCTACTAGAGATATGGGCTCGAGTCCACTGGAGATGGAGTATATGAACCTTCCACTAGAGAAGC
Organism: Cymbidium sinense; assembly: GCA_021442155.1. Taxonomy (NCBI): domain Eukaryota; kingdom Viridiplantae; phylum Streptophyta; class Magnoliopsida; order Asparagales; family Orchidaceae; genus Cymbidium; species Cymbidium sinense. Next base: position 41,037,290 of record CM038222.1, on the reverse strand, counting down.
AAGTTTAGGCTATCCATTGGTGATTGGGATTTGAGTTTGATTTCATAGATTTGTTTGGGGATGTATCTGCTAGGAATAAGTGTTTGGTTGGATTTCTTTGATTTAGACTCTACTGGGGGAGTAGGTTTAATTTGGCTCCACTAGGGAGGTTGGTTTTGAATTTGATTTATTTGCTCAACTTTTTTATATATGATTTGGGGCTCCACTAGGGAGAAGGGTGTGATTTTGCTCCACTAGGGAAAATTAGATTGGGTTTGATTTAATTTAAGTTAATGTATGGACCCTATCGATGTGCGTTGGACCCACTGAGAAGAGGCTATATCAACCTTGACCTACTTGAAGTTTAGAAATCCAAAGGGATAGTCTACATGCTATGGGGTAGAGCTAGCCAACCTAAGGAGTTTCCTTTTGGTGTGCAACGGTTGTGCTAGGAAAAAGGCATATCAGACTTACATCTTCTAAAGTAAGGAACAATCACTGGGGTGACCTGTTGGATGCATAATAAATCAAACCTGACCTAGGGCAACCACTGAGTGAATATCGCTGGGGACTTATGTTAACTCAAAAGTAGTCAAGATTAATTTTATCATAACTTCATGTGTTTTGATATGGTTTATTTGGTTTAATTTTATTTTGAATTGAAGGCATATCCGTTGGGGATGTGAGATTTTTTAAATTTGATAGATTTAATTTATAGACCATGTCGGTGTGCGATGGACCCATTGAGAAGGGGTTATATAAGACTTGTCCTATCTCAGATTTGCAAATCCAAAAGGATAGACTACTGGATATGGGGTAGATCTAGCCAACCTAAGGCGTTGCCTTTCGGTGTGCAATGACTGTGCTAGGCAAAAGGCATAGCCGACTTACATCATCTAAAGCAGGGAACAACCGTTGGGGTGACCTATTAGTAGCACAATAAATCAAACCTGACTTAGGGGCGGCTACTGAGTGAATGATGCTAGGGACTTATATCAACTCAAGAGTAGTCAAGGAATTCTTATAAGGAGTTTTGCTAACACTGCCCTAAATATAGGATGTCTGCTTGGGAAAAGATACTGCTAAGGTTGTCCTTCTAATCAACAAGTGAATATATATATATTATTTATATGTTTGCATGGATCCTATTGGTGTACGAGGTACCGCACTAAGAAGGGGCTATGTCAACCTTGACCTATCTCAAATTTACTGGACCAAGGGAGAATCTACACATCCACATGATGGATTCTCCAACCATAGGAGTGGTTACTAGGAAAAGGAAACTAACCAATCTGATAGTAACCGATGTAGTGTCTAAATGGGATCATAAAGGATGTGATCCAAATATAGCTTCCACATGGGAGGTGCTGTTAGGGGTGTTATCCTGAGCCCTGAAAAAGAAATCTTATAGGTGTACGATGGCCAACTTAAGGAGAAAGTGTAGCAAACTTACATCTACCATGAGTGGTGTATCCTAAGGTGCGAGAACCAACCAACCTAAGGTGTATCCATCAGTATGAGTGGTGTATCCGTCAGCATAATTAGAACCAACCAACCTAAGGTTCCCGTTGGTGTGCAATGATCAATCTGGAAAGAAAGCATGTAGGCTTATAACTTTCCAAGTGGAACTGGTCATTGAATTTTAGATAGTCTATCATTGGTGGGACAGATGTTATCTAACCTAGAACGACTACTGAGCAAGGTGCCACTAGGTAGGACTGGACCTAGACTTGAAGCGGTCAGGTGGGAAGATGCCACAAGGGGACTTATCCTAAACCTCAAATATACTCGACTAAGTCAGTGCACGAAGGCTAATCCAAGAAGAAAGTGCAGTACACTCACATCCTCTTAAATGAAGCCAACATGAGGTAGCTTACTGGCCATGCAATAAGGCCTACCAAACTAACAAGGTGCTCATCGGTGTGCAGTGGTCATGAAAAGAAGGAAAGCATAGCAGACTTACATCCTCCAAAGCAAGAAGACCACTAAGGTGACATACTAGTAGGGTAGAACGTCAGCCCGACCTATAACAGCTTCTGAGTGAGTGTTGATGGGGGTGTTATCTCAACTCAAAGTAGCCCGAGATAAAAGATATGTATTTGTTTTAAATATTTGTGTGTAATTTGTGTTTGTGTTGTGTTGATGAAGGATAGGACGCTACTCAGGTTCCTTATACCTTCCCTAAACACATCGTGGCAGATTCACAAAGAAGAATACTTTCAACATGGAAGAGTTTAATTCAAAATGGAATTTTCATTAATGATAATTATTTTCAAACATAATTTATAATATTTCATTAAGTAGAGCCCGTTGATTTGAAGCATTGGGTGCTTTACCTTCTGATTACTAAGATGATAAGGTCCTCCTTGGTAGGCCTTCTCTATGGCAAAAGGGCCTTCCCAAATGGGTTCAAACTTGTCTCCTATCTTACGACGGGCAATAATCAGTCTAATTAGAACTAAAATAAGGTCTCCTTCATTAAAATCTCTAGGACGAACCAACTTGTTGTAAGCTTGAATCATTTTAGCTTTGTACAACTCGTGGTTTTGGCATACCGACAGACATCTCTTCTCCAAACTTTTGAGCTCTTCTAACTGCAACTTGGCATTCTGCTCTATTATGATCTTGCTACACACAGCTATCCTTAGTGATAGGAGTTGAACTTCTAATGGTAGAATGGCTGAGTTGGAGTTCTAAATGTGGTACAGTAGACCCACAAGGCTTCAACTAACTGCTCATGCCACTATCGCTTATGATTATCCAGTGTATTCTTCAGTATTTGGATGAGAGTTTTATTGAAGGCTTCTACTAAGCCTTTTTCCCTCGGGTATTGATGGTAGAATATATCCAATCTATGTTGTGTCTATGAGCAAAGTTTTTGATCTCGGTGCTCTTGAATGCAGTACCATTATCAGATATAATTCATTGAGGCACTCTGAACCTATATACAATATGATTCATAAAAAACTGGAGTACATGCTGAGTTGTGACCTCTCTGAGCACAATCGCCTTCGCACATTTGAAAAAGTAGTCAGTAGCAGCTAAGATGAACTGATGACCATTGCAATGAGGATCAATCAGACCCACTATGTCGATACCCCAACACTCGAATGGCCATGGGGCCAATGTAGGATGTAGAATGTTGGGTGGTCGTTAAAGGGCCACACTGTGTATTTGAGATTGGTGGCATCGCCTAGCTGTATCCATGTAGTCTTTGATCATTGATGGCTAGTAGTATCCAAGTATCTTGATCTTTGCTTTCATCTTTGGACCAGATTGTTTGGCTCCACATAATCCTGAGTGTAACACTAAACCCTAAAAATGGGCATAACCTTGACAGGAGGAACATCACCATCAACCGTGCTGCCTAGATCTGGAGGTGGTGGAGGCGAAGTTATCGCAGTGGTGGTGGGGGATCTGGAGGTGCTAGTGGATATGGAGGTGGTTGTTGGAGCAATGGTGGTTATGGAGGAGGGACGAGCGACGGAGGTTACAATCATGGTGGTGGTGGAGGGAGAGATCGAGGATATGATGGTGGAACCCGCAACTCGAGAGGTCGGGGTGGTTCTGATGGGAACTAGAGAAACTGGAGAACGACCGATCTGTTCTACTACTTATGGAACTGTGCTTTTACAGTAGAGATGGTTCTAGCTATCTATGATATTTGATTTGCTCTATGTGTGCTCATTTTTGATCTATGTCATCACTAGTGTCTTAGAAAACTTACTATGTTACTTGGTTGATGAAATCGAAAAGAAGAAATGTTGAATTTGAATTTGTTCACTATTAAAACAAAATCATAAACCATAAACCCTAAACTAAAACCTAAACCCTAAACCTAAACCCTAAACCCTAAACCCTAAAAACCCTAAACCCTAAATCCTAAACCTTAAAACCTAAACACTAAACCCTAAACCCCAAACCTTAAATCCTAAACCCTAAACCCTAAAAAGCTAAGAAGCTAAACCTAAACTAAACAAAACCTAAAAATAAAATAAATTAAAATACCTAAGCCAAATTAAAATAAAAAATAAAATAAAATAAAAACCTAAACTAAAACCTAAACGTAAACCTAAAAAGAATATAAAATAAAAAATAAAAAATAAATTAAAATAAAATAATTAAAAACTTAAACTAAACTAAAAAATAAAAAAACTTAAATAAAATAAAAACTAAACCTAAAATAAAAATAAAATAAACTTAAAATAAAATAAAATAAAACTAAATACAAACCTAAACCTAAAAAGTAAACTTAAAAATAAAACCTAAAACTAAATAAAAAAAAAACCTAAACCCTAAACTAAAAAAACCTAAACCTAACATAAAAATAAAATAAACCTAATCCTAAAATAAAATAAACTAAACTAAATAAATAAAACCTAAACATAAATCTAAAATAAACTATACATAATCCTAAACCTAAACTAAATATAATAAAATAAACTAAAAATAAACCTAAACCTAAACTAAAAAATAAAAACTAAAAATAAGCCTAAAATAAAAACCTAAAACATAAACCTAGAAAAATAAAATAAAAACATAAACCTAACCCAAAAAATAAAAAAAATTAAACATATACCTAAAATATAAGCATAAACCTAAACCTAAAAAATAAATTACAATTAAAAACCTAAATTAAAATAAATAAACCTAAAATAAATAAACTAGATAAAATAAAAAAATAAACCTAAATAAAAATAAGAAAAAAAATAAAATAAGCTAAATTAACAAAAAATAAACCTACAGGTTTACTTAATTTTTTTAAAAAATAACCATAAACCCTAAAACTAAACCTAAACCCTTAACCCAAAACCCTAAACCCTAAACACCAAACTAACCCTAAACCCTAAACCCTAAACCCTAACCCTAACCCTATACCCTAAACCTTAAACCCTAAACCCTAAACCCTAAACCCTAAAACCCTAAACTCGAAACCCTAAACTTATCCTAAACCCTAAAAACTAAACCTCTAAAATAATAAATCCTAAAGCCTAAACTTTAAACCCTAAACCTTAAAAACCATAAACCTAAAGCCTAAATCCTAAACCCTAAGCTAACCCTAATCTCTATACCTTAAACCCAAAACCCTAAACTCTCAAAACCTTAAACCCTATAGCCTAAACACTAAACCCTAAACCCTATACCCTAAACCTGAAACCATAAAACCCAAAACTGTAAAACACTAAACCCTAAACCATAAACCATAAACCCTAAAAACCTAAAAAGTTAAACCTAAACTAAATAAAACCTAAAAATAAAAGATATAAAAAAAACTTAAACCTAAATATAATAAAAAAAATAAAATAAAAATCTTAACTAAAACTTAAACCTAAACCTAAAAATAAAATAAATTAAACTAATAAAAATAAACTAAAATAAAATAAATAAAAACTTAAATAGAACTAAAATATAGAATAAACCTAAGATTAAAAAACCTAAATAAAATAAAAACTGAACGTAAACCAAAAATAAAATAAACTTAAAATAAAATAAGATAGAAACTAAATAAAAATCTACACCTAAAAGGTAAAACTAAAAATAAATAAAAATAAAACTTAAACCCTAAACTAAAAGAAAACCTATACCTAAAATAAAAATAAAATGAATCTAAACCTAAACTAAATTAAAATAAACTAAAATAAATAAAACCTAAACCTAAACTAAATAAAATAAAATAACATAAAAATAAACCTAAACCTAAACTAAAAAAATAAAACCTAAATATAAACCTAAAATAAAAACCTAAAAAAACCCTAAAATAAAATAAATAAACTAAACTAAATAAAAATAAAAAATAAACCTAAATAAAAATAAAAAATAAAATAAACTAAACAAACTTGAACTTACTAGTTTACTTAATTTAAATAAAAAAAACCCTAAACTCCAAATCCTAAACCCTAGACATTAAACCCAAAAACTAACCCTAAACCCTAAAACCTAAACTTACAACCCTAAACCTACAACCCTAAACCCTAAACTTCAAACCCTAATACCCTAAACCCTAAACCATAAACCCTAAACCCTAAAACCTAAAACCTTAAACCCTAAATTCTAAACCCTAAACCCTAAAACCTATAACCCTAAACCTTAAACCGCAAACCCTAAACGTGAAACCTTAAACCCTAAACCCTAAACTAACCCTAAAACTAAACCTTAAACTAACCTGAAACCCTAGGAATGGGCAGAACCTTGATGGCAAGAACATAACGATCAACTAGGATCTGCCACGATCTGGCAATGGAAGGTAGAGGAGACAGTTATTATAGTGGTGGTGATGATCTTGAGGTGATGGTGGTTATGGAGGTAGTGGTCAGATTAGTGGTGGTTATGAAGGTGGGAGGAGCAACGAAGGTTATAGCCATGGTGATGGCAGAGGGAGAGATCGAGGATATGATGAAAAATCTTACTACTCAAGAGGTGGGGGTGGTTTTGATGTTTACTGGCAAAATTGAAGAATGACCGATCTAATTTGCTAGTTATGGAACTTTATCTTTACAATAAATACGGTTCTACTTATCTTGGGTTTTTGATTTGCTCTATGGGTGCTCATTTTTTATCTATATCATCGCTTGTGTCTTAGAAAACTTGGGGGTGCTACTTGGTTGATGAAATCAAAAAGAAAAAATGTTGAATATGGAATTGCTCTCTACTAAAAATACTTTAAACCCTAAACTAGAAACTAAAACTTCAACCCTAAACCTAAAATATAAATACTAAACCCTAAACCCTAAACTCCAAACCCTAAATCCTAAAACCTAAATGAACCCTAAACCCTAAAAAGTTAAAAACCTCAACAGAAACTAAATAAAACCAATAAATAAATAAATAAATAATCTAAACCAAAATAAAATTAAAAAATATAATAAAATAAAAACATAAACTAAAACCTAATCCTAAACTTAAACCTATAAAGAAAACTAAACAAAAAAATAAAAACTAAGCTATAATAAAATAAATAAAAACTTAAACTAGACTAAAAAAACTAAATAAAATAAAAACTTAACCTAAAATTTTAATAAACTAAACCTAAAATAAAATAAAATAAAATATAAACTAAATAAAAACCTAAACATAAAAATAACTAAAAAAATAAAAATTAAACTCTAAACTAAAATAAAACCTAAACCGAAAAAAAATAAAATAATCAAAATAAAATAAACCTAAACCTAAATAAAATAAACTAAACTAAAATAAATAAAACATTAACCTAAACCTAAAATAAACTAAACCTAAAACTAAACCTAGACCTAAACATTAACTAAACAAAATAAAATAAACTAAAAATAAACCTAAACCTGAACTAAAAAATAAAACTTTAAAATAAACATAAAACCTAAACTTAAAAAAATAAAATAAAAATCTAAACCTAAACCTAGAAATAAAAAATAAAACTTAAACTTAAAAAATAAATAAAAATAAAACTCAACTTAAAAATAAACCAAAACTTAAAAACTAAACTAAAATAAAAAACCTAAACTAAAATTAATAAACTAAACTAAATAAAAATAAAAAATAAACCTAAATGAAAATAAAAAATAAAATAAACTCAAATAAATAAAAAATAAACTAAATAAACCTAAACCTACCGATTTAATTAATTAAAAAAAATCCTAAACTCTAAAACTAACCCTAAACCTACAACCCTAATCTCTAAACCCTAAATGCTAAAACCCTAAACCCTAAACCCTAAAACCCTAAACCCTAAAGCATAAACTCTAAAACCCTAAAGCCTAAATCCTAAACCCTAAATCCTAAACCCTAAAACCTGCAACCCAAACCCTAAACCCTAAACTAAGCGTAAACCATAAACGCTAAACTAACCCTAAACCCTAAAGTCTAAGCTAACCCTAAAACCTAAGAATGGGCATAACCTTGACGGTAGGAACATCACCGTCAACTAGGCTCAGTCTAGATCTGGTGGTGGAGGCAAAGGCAGAGAAGATAGTTATCATAGTGGTGGTGGGGATCTAGAGATGCTGGTGGATATGGAGGTGGTGGTCAGAGCAGTGGTGGTTATGGTGGTGGGAGGAGTGACGATGGTTACAACCATGGTGGTGGCAGAGGGAGAGATCAGGGATATGATGACAGATCCTGCTATTCGAGAGGTGGGGCTGGTTCTGATGGGAGCTAGAGAAACTAAAGAATTATCGATCCGATATGATGCTTATAGAACTGTGTCTTTATAGTAAAGACGATTCTACTTATCTAGGGTTTTTAATTTACTCTATAGGTGCTCATTTTTTATCTATGTCATCGCTTGTCTCTTAGAAAACATGGGGTGCTACTTGGTTGATGAAATAAAAAAAAAAAAGAAATGTTGAATCTGAATTTTTTCTTTGTTAAAAAAAAACTTAAACTATAAACCCTAACTCTAAACCTTAAACCCTAGAACAAAACATAAACCATAAACATAAAACCTAAACCCTAAACCCTAAACCCTAAACCTTAAAATCCTAAACCCTAAACCTTAAACCCTAAACCCTAAACCCTAAAATCTAAACCTTAAACCCTAAAACCTTAAACCCTAAAACCTTAAACACTAAACCATAAACCCTAAACCTTGAACCCTAAAACCATAAACCCTAAACCCAAAACCTATAACCCTAATCCCTAAACTAACCTTAATTCCTAAGCTAACCCTAAACCTTAAACTAACCCTAAACCCTAACTTTCAACCCAAAACCCTAAACCTTGAATAAAGATTTCATTAGGAGTAAATCTAAAGAATGACCTAATCCTAACATAATTATGGCAGCTAAAGAAAATATCTTCAAGAGACCTTTCCTTGACTATTAGAGATTTGAATACCCTAAACCCTAACACTAAATCATATTATAATACCATATATTATAGTATAATGTAGCATAATATATTTGAGCATGTAGTGATGTGTTTTGGATGTTACAAGATGTTCTGAAATGTTTTAGTTTATTATGGCATTATGCCCTATTATCTATATTAATATATGTCATAAAAATATTGATTTAATAAATCAGATGATGAAATTTATTAAATTTGAAGTGGGAATTAGGTTGTAGTACCAAAGGTGTGCTACACCAATTGTAGTCTAGAAAGCAAGATTTTATGTTCAAAATAAATATTATATGTTGTAGCATAGTATAGCATCATATAACATAATATATTATTCTACGCATCTTAAATTCTTTTAGTATTTTACAATCATGCAGTCAAACCTACACCAGCATTATTTATAAAAATGTGTATTTAGACTTTAAAATGGTGGAATTTTTCCAAATTCATAATAGGTAGAGCATGGAATCATAATATAACATTTCAATGTAAAATATGTAAGTGATATGACTAAAATATATAGTTTTTTATTGCTTAGAATAATTTTATGATTTTTTATCTTAAGCAATCCCTTGTGATGTGATATGCAATATAATATAATGTAATATGTTATAGTCTATTATAATATATGATGTCATAACATAGTGTAGTATCATTCATTATAGCATACTATTATGTATTACAACTTGTTGTTTAGCATATTTTAGTTTGTTATAGTATGATGTAGTAGAGTTTGTACTGGTATAATTTGTAAAAATACTAATTTATAGGTTGAGATGATGGGATTTTAGCCAAATTTATGGTAAGCATTAGGGAACATCATTAGGGGTGTGCTATGGTGTGTCATTTAATCAAAAGATCAGAATTTTGCATCCAAAATAAATGTTCATTTTCAACCAAACTTTATAAATTTTTTTCTTAATGTGATTCATTTTAAGGTGTAATGTAAGATAATAAATTATATGAAAGCATATTAAAATTTAATGTGCATAACAATATAACTTCACATATATATGAATGTAGTGGTGTGTTACTAAATGTTATTGTACATTTTAGTATGTTTTACTTTAGTTATAACACATTGGGTCAAAACTCACAAAAATTTTAATTTGAAGGTCGAGATGGAAGAACTTGGCCAAATTCATGGCACACACCAAGAAGCAATACCAAAATTATGCTATTTTATACCATTTCTACTAGAAAAATATCAATTTTACATCCAAAATGAACATTATTCATATTTTGAGAAAATTTTGTTATTTCCTATTTTTAAGTGATTCTAATGAGGTGTAATGTTAGACATTATATTATATTATAGCAAATTATAATATAAATTCATATATTATAATATAATATAATGTGTTAACTCAAACTATAATATCTTTAGCATGATATTGTATAGTTAGTTTGAGCTTGCACTATCAAAAATCATAAAATGTTGATTACAATGTTAAGATGATATAATTTGGATGAATACATTGTTAGGCATTTGGTTGAAGTATTAAAGGTGTGCATAAGAGAAGAAATAAGATTTGATGGGAATTCCATGTCAAGGATGTGGAGGGAGATTCGCTAGGGGATCACACATGCATTAGACATGACATGTGAGGGGTTTATATTAAGGGCTTAGAAGAATAAAATCTGTTGGGGATAAGGTTTAAATTTGATTTGATTATATGACTTGTAGAAAGAAGATCTGTTGGGGATAAGAATCTATAATCCACTAGGGATAAGAATCTATAATCCACCATGGATAAAGATTGAATCGACTTTAATTTATTTTATTTTAATTGATGTGGATGCATATCTACTAGACATATGAGCTCGAGTCCGCTGGGGATCATGTATTTGAACCTTCCACTAGGGAAGCAGGTTTAGGCTATCCATTGGGGATTGAGATTTGAGTTTGATTTCATAGATTTGATTGGGGATGTATCCATCGAGAATAAGAGTTTGGTTCAATTTCTTTGATTTTGACTTTATTGGGGGAGTTGGTTTAATTTGGCTCCACTAGAGTGGTTGGTTTTGAATTTGATTTATTTGCTTGACTAGTTTATATATGATTTGGGGCTCCATTGGGGAGAAGGTTGTGATTTAACTCCACTGGGAAAATCATGTTGGGTTTAGTTTAATCTAAGTTAATGTATGGACCGTGTTGGTGTGCAATAGACCCACTGAGAAGGGCTATATTAGCCTTGACCTACCTCAGGTTTTCAAATCACAAGGGATAGTCTATCATCTATGGGGTAGAGCTAGCCAACCATGGGGTTGCCTTTCGATGTGCAATGGATATGCTAAGAAGAAGGTGTAGCAGACTTACATCTTCCAAAGTAAGGAACAACTGCTGGGGTGACCTGTTGGATGCACAATAAATCAAACTTGACCTAGGGCGACTATTGAGTGAATGCCACTAGGGATGTCAACTCAAAAGTATTTAAGATTAATTTTATTTTAATTTCATGTGATTTGATATGGTTTGTTTGATTTAGTTTTATTTTGAATTGAGGGCATATCTTCTGGGGATGTGAGCCTCATCAAATTTGATATATTTAATTTATGGACGTAAAGAAAGATAGTCTCAGATTCATAGAAAAGTACAAACCCACTATCGATACTCAAAGATAACGATCATTTATCAAAGATGGAGAGAGGAACCATCCCTAGTGGAGTCACGAGAAAAATCTTTGGTAAAATATTCTCTCCTTCATCTATCATTTCTTGGAGAGGATAAATGAAAATAGAAATATACGCCTTACTTGGGACACCACATAGATCAACAGATATTGTTATTGAGGGTGATCGGGTATGACATTGAGGAGAGGTGTACTATCTCAAAAGATAGAAGTCACCACCCTACAATGGATCTAATCACCTCAACAAGGACTCCTATGGACCATAGGTCTACATATGTACCAAAGATTCTTCCCCTACTTTACATGGAAAAGTAAAGTAAGGTTTATTTTAAATAAGGTTCGTTAAGTTCCCAATAGGGGCAAGCCCCCATTGTTAATTACATCCTAAGGAATGAGATCACTTAGGAATACTCCCGATTAAGGTAAATGATCATTGTCTCCAAAGATTTCAATAGGTAGGACTATCAATCAATTAGTTTATTTTAGAAGATCAAATGAGATTGATCACGGAGAGGGACTTATTATTGAATCCAAAGGAAGATAAGTAGGAGATGCCCATAATGCTAGGAAACTTAGCGAACATCTCAAACTATCTTATGGTTGGGCTTTATATTTTTGAAATTGATTTAATTTATTTGAGTTCAATTTTTTATTAGAAATTTAGGGCTTATGATTCCACAACACAAGATTATGGAAATGCCTACGAGGTAAGGATTTATGCCTATGCCCCACAAAGGGTAGAAGTAACCTCAGAACCTAAATCTAGGGAGCTTTGGTGAGGGATGAAAGCATAACCTAAATCTAAGGCAAAAATGGACATTTGATTTGCCTCCACAAGAGAGGACAAATCACCCGACTACTTGGACTTACAGCCACCTGGGAGTGGCTGCCAACTAACTCCTCCTATGATTTTAAATTCATGTAGGAAAGTCATATGCTTTATGTAAGATAGCTAGGCTATTATTTTTTTTTGAACGAGACTAAGTCCTTAAACTCACTCCCTAAAGAGACTAGATCATGTAAGGGTATGCTTTAAATGACCAAAATTTAATGTAATTTAGATTTCATTTTTATTTTCATTTTTGGACAATCATTTTGACTCAGGCTAATAGGATTCATATGCCTAATGCAAGAGAAATGAGATTATTGGCCAAAATTAGCAAGAAGGGAGGAGGTGTGTTTCTACCATGGCTCTAAAAGATCAAGCCAAGTTTCTCTAGCAAAGGTGGAAGCCCTCCAATCAAAAGTGAAGATAATATTCATTTGTGCATGATATTATAAAAGAAGTACTCATCCAGCTAAGGGGTTGCTAATTCTTTTATCTTGATTTTTAGCCTAAGCTTTAGGTGAGGTTATGAGTTCTTTATTTTTAGTTTAGAATTGTTAGATTTAGTAGAAGATATATTTTTACCTAAGAGCCTAATCCACATCCAGGCCATACAAAAATTAAGGAAGAAACTACAAAAAGGAAACCACTTAATGCACAAGCTAAATAAATAACCAATCAATTTATAAAGCCAATCACAAAAGAATAAGAGGGCATTGTGGTAGGATACCATCACAAAAACCCAAAAAAAAATTGGTTAGCTGAGCTCTACCCTTATATAACCTGGATTACAAATGAATTACATACAATTAACCAAGGAACTCATTATTATTGGAGTCTTAAAACTTCACTCCTTCATTCTTCTATTCTTCTTTCTTTATCTTTTCATCTTTCTTCTTTGATTTCTTCTTTTGGATGGTTGGAAGGAGGATGCTCCAAAGACTTCACCTGGTGCATAAGATGAAATCTTTTGACCAATTCTCATCCTAATCCCCATAACAATCATTCTAAAATCTTAATTGAAAAAATTACATGAAAGAAAAAGTAAATCTAGCTATTACATGCAAAAGAAAGGTTAGCTAAATGAACCATTAAATTCCAAGCATGTATATTAGACTTATCACCCCACACATGGGTTACTTAGTTCACCTAGCATATTGGATCATGCTTAGGAGTATAAACACCTGCACAGCAAAATCAATTATATTTTTATTTATTATAGTGCCCTTAAGCACAATCCCCTGCAGAAGATAATGGTTAGACTAAGATCACCCTACCATTCATTCTATGCACATTCACCCTAACATCCAGACTAAAACATCTATCTCAAAACAAAATCAAGCATCGAACCATACACCTAAAGCTAGGAGTGGTGGCTTAGCCTAATGTGTGTGCTTTAAAGGTTTGTGCGGTGTGCTTAGCTATGGCTTTAAGTTTATAATTTTCTAAGTGTGAAGCATATTCAACTTAGAGGAGGATTTCATTTTGATTTAATGGTTTTGGATTGAGTTTATTTTATGTTTTGATTAGGTTTAAGTGAATCCTATAATCAATTACTAAGTTATAAAGAGAGGGAAAGAGAAGAGAACTTCTCTTTCCTTCCCTAACCTAAGTAATTTCTAACGTGGATTCATATTTTAGTTTTGTTTAGTGAATATTTTAATTAAATGTTTTAATCCATCCTAAGTTTAGATGAACTCTAAACAAACCTCTTTAAAAAGAAAGGCATTTTAAGATTAAGTAAAATGAACTAAATTCACAAAACATACATCACTTCACTTCTTTCCCAACATGTATAACATGCATATGAATGAGTCCTAAACATATCTATACATGTAAATGGGAATGTTTAGTACACTTTATGATGCATGCTAGGTAATTTACTTAAAAAAATTTGAAAGTTTATGATGCATGATTTTTCATTAAGTAGCAAAGGGGTTTCTTATCCAAATTTCACATACCCACATGAATGCATGAAAGGCATAAGTGAGTAAGGCGCCATTGTTAACTAGAGGTATAAGGTACAAGACCTACTTAGGGCTACTTAAAGTCTCGCAACCTCAGGGTTGGACAGACTAATATACCACTTTCTTTAAATACAAGCATGTGTACAAAAGAAATGAATGGAAAAGAAAGAATGCAAAAGTTGGTGTTGGTTGATTTATTTTATTTATGTAACTTGCAAGTGCAAGCATAGTTATCCTTCTTAAGTGATAGTATACGAATGAATAAGATGTGGAATTAGGCAAGTGTTAGGTTCTTTTCAAATGAACCATACACCTCGCCAAATCCTATTCAAAACTATACTAAAAGAGAAGAGAAGGAAAACCTACACTAAGCACATTCTTATATTTTACTCACATGAAAACTCATAAGTAAGATATAAGTAACACACTTTCAGTTTTGATAATTGATCCATATATTTATGAAAATAATTTGAATTTAATAGTGATAATAGCCACTCATATTCTTATTTTTAGCCAACACATGCAATTTGACATAAAGGAAACATTTTCATTTTAAATTTAATTTTTGAAAGGCATGGATGCATAAAACCATATGACACACATATTTAGCATGTTGGGGGGAGAACTAAAGTAATGAAAGCATGTAAACACATTCACTTCAATTAAATCCTAAAGATAATCTTATGAAATAAGAAAGCTTAAAGTAAATCAAAGTTTATTTAATATGATTTTTATTTGATTTTGAATTTGATTTAGTTTTAAAAATGTGAAATGAGTTTACTATTCCTAACCCATTCCCACATATGTTTGATATTTTTGTTCAATTTTTAGATTCATTTTATATTTTTGATTAGGTTAGGGTATGAATTAAATATGTTAATTATCCCTTACCTACACCACCTTAGCATAGTTAATCAAATAATTTTGAGCCAATGAGATGACATAAAATCTCACAAGAAATTTAAATTTGCAATTCAACTAGGAAGAAAGGAGCCTAATATAATTTTGCTAATGATCAATGATTAATTAAGCTAAAGGGTTTAACTTAAGTAATTTCAAAACACCCCTCACACATATTAGTTGAGTTTTGATTTCCTTTATTGAAATTAGGCTCTTGAACACCTAAGAATCTACCCAAAGTAGATTAATTAAGTACTAGAAAGTTTTAAAATTTTATGAAATTAATTAAGAGGGTAATTAATGAATTAGCCCTTAATTAAGAGAGGATTAAGAAAGAAAAGGGGGTTTAAGGACTAGCCTATGGGAAATGTCCCAAAATTATTTCCTAAACCTTCCATTCACTAAATCAGACCTTAATCAACTTCAACAAAGGATTAAACCACTAATCAAACCCTTAATTATCCTTAACTACTTTAAGGGGGTAATTAGGAAATGAATTAGCAATTTCTCCAATTAAGCCACCAATAAATTCAAAAAATATTAGGGAAGTGAGAAGTCATCCCCTAAAATACACTCAAGAAGTTTGAGATTAATTAATGGATTAATTATGGAGTAATTAGCAAATTAAAATTTCCAATAAAACCCAAAATCAGAGAAAGAAAATATTCAAAATCCATTAAAAACCAATTTTAGAATATTCTACATTGAAGTATCTTTTAATGGCAATTTACCTCATATTTTTATGATTTTTCTTTAGAGAGATATGAATTTTACAAAGTTAGAGGATTAATTATAATTATTTAAACCTTAATTAATTCCCTAATCCTACGGTGCGCCACGCATGTTGTTGACTCGGCTGCACTTTACACACGTCATCCTCTGAGTGGCTATTTAAACATCACATTGTAGTACTATGTGGCGGCGGCGTTACACACTTTTGCCCCCACCGTTCGGTCAAGGATCAAATTGTTAAGATTTAATCCGCAATTTATAGGGGATAAAATAGGATTTAAAATGTGATTTAATCTTCACCATTCATCCAAAACATATTGATGGATGGCCAGAGATCATCCCTCTTCTTCCCTAAGGAATAATGGAGACCATCCACTTTCAAAGGGAAGATTTGAGCTTTATCGAGCTCAAATTGAATTGAAACTCAACCCACGCCTTCTATTCCTAATGGCTACAACATCTATCGATCAAAATTCCATGGGATCAAAATTTCTTTCACATAGCTCCACACCACATTGAGTTTAATGGTCAGAAAATGTCATACCTCACCGATGTTCGATTCCTTTGGAGGAGCTTCGTCTGGTTGAGACGAAGCTTTGGTGAAATTTTTATCTCTTGAGGTTGAGTGGATAGCTCTATGGACCAACTCCTCCTTCTAGTGAGCTCAGTTTTCATTGAAGTGGATCTTCCCTTGCCTTTGGAGCTTGGGAAAGAGGTTGGGCAAGCTCAACTTGGTCCCTTAAGAGAGTGTGCAAAGGGAATTGACTTGGTTTGGTATGTGGAGAAAGTTGGCAAATCCTTGGAGCTCCCCTATTTTTTCTTAAGGGAAACTGAGAAATGGAAACTTCTAACTCTCTCTAAGAACCTTGGGAAGGCTCTCAAATGGCTCCTCTTGCTTCCTGTGCTTCAATCAAATTAGGCTATATTGGAATTGAAGTGAATTAAGGGGAGTATATCTCCCCCTTAGGCAATTGAATGCCCAAAGCTTCACTTGCCATTTTGATCCAATTGACCTTAGGTAGTGGGTTATTTGATCTATTAGAGGCTTGCACATGGTCGGTTTGGGCTAGGGAGTGGAATGGTAACTCCCCATCTACTCAAATTGAGTGGGAGCATGATTCTCATGTGGCCAATTTGAGCCATATGCTAGGTTTTGGCCTTGGGTCAAGTTGGGCTGACCCAAACCCATTGGGTTGGATGCACCACCCTCCATTGGGTTTACTTGACCTATTACAAGAGTATCAAGTAGGTATGAAAAGGATTTGACCAAAATTACCGATGGATTTGACCAAAATTTGTTCTATAGCCTAGGGGTAGAATAGTCATTTGGCTGATTTTTAAATTTGAATATGTTGGGTATGTTGATAAAATAGGTTTGGCCAAGTTTCATTGGATTTGGAGTTCATTTGGTATGGTTTGGCTCATGTTGACCCATTTAGGTCAAAATGGGTCAACTTGGGTCAAGTTGACCAATTGGTCAAATTAGGTCAAACCAAGGGTTGGGTCAAGTTTATATGACCATTTGAATTATTTTGGTGGCTTTTATTTGATTCAATTTGGTTTAGGTTTGAATTTGGTTCATATGACTTCATTTAGGTCAAATGGGTCAAGTTGACCAATTTGACCCATTTAACCTATTTGAGCTAGGTCATGCATAGGTTTAGGTTTGGTTAGTCATATGAAGTGGATTGGTATCTTTGATTCCAATGAATTTGGTCAAGTTTGAATTTGGCTCAACATGACCCTTTAGGTCAAGTTGGGTTCAAGGTTAATTGGGCTTGGTAAGATCTAGTTGGCCAATTGAGGCTTTGGTCAAGTTCAACAAGTGATTTGGAATTAACTTGACCCATTGGTTTCAATCAATTTGACTTAGATCAAGTTTTGACACATTTTAACTTTTTAGGTCAAGTGGGTTAACTTGGGTAAAGTGGCCAATTGGGCTAGGTTATGCTCAAATATTAACTTGGTCAAGTTCAAACATAGCTCATGAATGAACTTAGATCAATGGTTTCAGTCAATTTGGCCTATGGTGGATTTTAGCTATGTTAGATTTCATTTTGGCTAAGTGTTGACTTGGTCAACCCTTAAGTTTAACTTGGTTTGACCTAATATGATTGATTGATCATCTCATGATGATTGTTGATCATGATGAGAGGTATAGGTGAGTTTGATTCAATCCAATTTGGTTAGGATTAAAATTTGGCTCACAAGGGGTACATTAGGTCACTTTGGGTCAAGTGAGCCTAAGTGGGTCAAATGGTTTGGTCAAAGCTTGATTTGAGTTTGATTGAACTTGTATATGAACTTATGATTGAAATATAAATTCATTTGCATGTGGTTTGAAGTCAAATGAGTTTTGAATCATTTGACAATTTCATATTCAAAGGAAGAACATGAATAGATTTTGGCTTGATTTTTGAATTGAGTTTTGGTTTAGTGATTGAAGTTTGTATTTATATTTGGATTCATGATTAAATGATTGATTGAATCATGAAGAAAAATCAAGAGTTTGGCTTGATTTGAAGTTGATTTGGCTAAGTCTAAGATTTTGACTTGAAAGGGTTAGGTTGGATTTTGATTGGATTTGAGTTTGATTTTTGGAATCGGTTTTGATTTTTTGAATTTATATTTCATTTATTTATGTGAATATAAATGAGAATATAAATGGATCATGAGAAAATTTCATGAATTTGGAATGATTTTATCATGATCTAGGCTAAGTCTTTTAAGATGAAATTTAAAGGACTTAGGAAATTTTGGAGTTTTGGATTTGATTTTTGAGTTTAGTTTGATTGGTTTGAATTTATATTTCATTTACATATGTGAATATAAATAAGAATATAAATGAGTCATGAGAAAATATCAGGAATTTGAAGTGATTTGATCATGATCTTGGCTAAATCCTTAAGAGGAAATTTAAAGGATTTAGGAAATTTTGGAGTTTTGGATTTGAGTTTTGAGTTTAGTTTGATTGATTTGAATTTATATTTCTATTATATATGTGAATATAAACGAGAATATAAATGAGTCATGAGAAAATCTCATGAGTTTGAATTGATTTGGAGGTGATTTTGGATAAGCCATTAAGAGGGAAATTAAGGATTTAAAAAAATTGATTTTGAATTAGGAATTTGAATTTTGGATTTAGTTTGATTGATTTGAATTTATATTTCATTTATATATGTGAATATAAATTAGTTATGAGAAAATTTCATGAGTTTGAATTGATTTGATCATGATTTAGGCTAAGTCCTTAAGAGAAGATTAAGGACTTAAAGAAAGATTTGGAATTAGGAATTTCATTCATGTATTTAAATAATGTCGCATTGATTTGAGTTTGGAGAAAATCAAATAAGATTTATTTGGAGTTTTACTTGGAGGAAGGAAGGTGAGGAGTGGTTCCAGCTAAGGGTAAGAAAATTTTCCAAACACCCCTAAGGCATGACCTATTCTTATGGCTAACTCTTCTAAGTCTCTAGGGCAAGGTTGAGTGTCCACCTAATCACTAGATGTGTCTTAAGACTAAGGAACTCTTAAATTCTATGAGAAGTCCTATCTCTAAGATGGATAGGTTAAGAGCTCATTCTAAAAATGAGGTCAATAGGTATGTGAGATGGAAATCAATTTTTTGAAATATTGAATATGTTAAGTGGGATTTCAAAGTGATGTCATTTTATTTGGAAATGAAATATTCATTCAATAAATTTTGGTATATTGGATGGAGATGTTCATACATGTTTTTGATCATTTTTTTATTTTATTTGAGAATGAAACATCCATTCAATTGAATGGAGAGGTTTCACATGTGCTTTTTGAAAAATTTATTTTTGATTTTGTTTGGAAGGGAGAAAATTTCAACTTAACACATGTGGAATGTGTTGAATGGAATTTCAAAGTTGTAAAATTATTTGTTTGAAGATATAACATCCATTCAACATATTTGAATGTATTGAATGGATAAACTTATCCTCAAATTTTGTGCTTTTAAAAACATGATTGTTGAAATTTTATCTTTGAAAATGAGTTCTTCACCAAAATGAATTGAGTGAAGAAGATCATTTGTGCTTTTTAGAAAATGTGATTGTTGGAATATTACTTTTGAAAATGAAGTCTTCACCCAAAATGAATTGAATGAAGGAACTCATTTGTGCTTTTTAGGAAATGTGATTGTCATAATTTTATTTTTGGAAAGATAATCCTACATATAATAATCATAAAGATTGTTAGATGAAAATGATTTAGGAAAGTTTTTGTGCAAAAATATTTTATTATGTGCATTTTTGAAAGAGTGTTGTTTGAAAAGCAAGATTTTTATAAAGGATTTATTTTGTCTTTATTATTTTAGAATGAACCTTTCCATATAATAAAAATGATAAGGAGGAATTCTTTGAATATTTTCTTTTTATTAGATTTTTTTTACCCAATGGAAAACCCAATGGGGGGTTTTAAGGCCAACACAAGGTGAGATCCTAAAACCCAAAGATGTTGGTGAACTTGACTTAAGGATGAAATAAGCTAAGTGCTAACAGAAAGAAAGATAGTCTTGGATTCATACTAAGGTACAAACCCACTATCGATACTTAGAGATAACAATCATTTACCAAAGGTGGAGAGAGGAACCCTCCCCAGCGGAGTCGCCATAAAAATCTGTGGTGAATAATTTTTAATTTCTCTAAAAGAAATGTATACTTCCATCTTCACTCTATATGAAGATAGAAATATATTTTCTTTTTTTATGCATTTGGACACCACGTAGATCCGCAAATGTTCTTATTAAGCTGACTGGACATGACATTGAGGAGAAGTGTACTATCTCGAAAGATAGAAGTCACTACCCTACAATGAGCCTAATCACCTAAATAAGGACTCCTAAGGACAATGGGTCTTCATGTATACCATAGATTCTTCCCCTACTTTACATGGAAAAGTAAAGTAGGATTTATTTTAAATCGGGTTCGTTAAGTTCCCTATAGGGGCAAGCTCCCATAGTTAATTACATCCTAAGGAAGGGGATTCCTTAAGAATACTCTCGATTAAGGTAAATGATCGTTGTCTCTAAAGATTGCAATAGGTAGGACTATCAATCGATTAATTTATTTTGGAAGATTAAATGGGATTGATCAAAGAGAGGGAGTTATTATCAAAGCCAAAGGAAGATAAGTTGGAGATGCTCATGATGTTAGGAAACCTAGAGAGCATCTCAAACTATCCTATGGTTGGGCTTTTCATTTTTGAAATTGATTTAATTTGTTTGAGTTGAATTTTTCATTAGAAATTTAGGGCTTATCATTCCATAACACAATATTGTGGAAATTCCTAAGAGGTGAGAATTTATACTTATGGTTGACAAAAGGGAGAAGCAACCTCAGATTTTAAATCGAGGGAGCCATGGCGAGGGCCAAAAGCACAACCTAAATCTAAGGCAAAAATAGGTATATGGTTTACCTCTAGAAGAGAGAGTAAATCTCCCGATTACTTGGACCTACAACTGCCTAGGGGTGGCCACCAACTAACTCCTCCTACAATTTTAAATTCATGTAGGCAAGTCATATGCTTTATGAAAGATAGCTAGGCTGTTATTTATTTAGAAAGAGATTAAGCCCTTAAACTCACTCCCTAAGAGACTAGATCATGTAAGGGCATGAAAAATGACCTAGGTCTAATGAAAAACATATTACATATTATTTTTAATTTTGGACAATCATTTTGACTCACACCTATAGGATTCATATGCCTAATGCATAAGAAGTAAGATTATTGGCCAAAATCCGGGAAAAGGGAGGAGTGTTTCCACCATGGCTCTGAAAGGTCAAGCCAAGTTTCTCTAACAAAGGTGGAAGCGCTTCTTTCAAGAGTGAAATAAGATGCTTTTGTGCATGATATTATAAAATAAATACTCATCCAGCTAAGGGGTTGTTAATTTGACTTTTAAATTAGGCTTTAAGTGAGGTTATGAGTAGTTTATTTTAACTTTTGAGTTGATTAATTTGGTAAAGATTTATTTTTCCCTAAGAATTTAATCGTCATCTAGGTCATACATCAAGTAGGGAAGAAACTAGGAAAAAGATGTCATCTTAATGCACAATCTAAACAAATCATCAATCAATTTATGAAGCTAATGCAAAAGAATAAGAGGCTATTTATGGTCGGGCACCGTTGAACAAACCCAAAAATAAATTGGCTGATCGAGCTCTACCTTTATACAACCCAAATTACAAATGAATTAATTTACAATTAAGTAAGAAAATTCATGCTATGGGGGCCTTCAAGCTTCATTTCTTCTTTCAACTTTTCTTCTTTCTTCTTTCTTCTTTCTTCTTTTGGATGGTTGGAATGTGGATGCTCCAAAGGCTTCACATGGTACATAAGATGAGATCTTCTGACCAATGCTCATCTTAATCCCCATAACAATCATTCCAAAATCCTAATTGCCAAAAATTACATGAAAAGGGAAAAATGGAAATCTAACTAACACCTGCAAAGTAATGATTAGCTAAAACAAACCATACAAATATCAAGAATGTATATTGGATTTAATGCCCCACACAAGGGTGACTAAGTTCACCTGGCCTATTAGATTATACTTAGGGGTATAAGCACCTGCACAGCTAAAGCAATTATATTTTTTATGTATTACAAAGCCTCTTGAGCACAATCCCCTGCAAAAGATAATGGTTAGACTAAGATCACCATACCATTCAGTCTATGCACATACACTCTAACATCCAGACTAAAATAAAATATAACTAAACAAAAGCAAACATCAAACCTTGCACCACCCTAATCTAGAGCTAGAAGTGGTGACTTAGCTTAATGTGTGTGCTTTTAAGGTTTATGTGATATGCTTAGCTATGGCTTTAAGTTAGAGTTTTCTAAGTGTGAAGAGTGTTCAACCGAAGGGGTTTCATTTAAGTTGTTAAGTTGTCTTGGGTTGATTTTATTTTGTGTTTTGATTAGGTTCAAGTGAATCCTACAATTAATTACTAGGTTGTAAAGAGAGGGAAAGAGAAGAAAAAAACTTCTCTTTTCTTCCATACCTTAAGTAATTTCTAAAGTAGATTCATATTTTAGTTTTGTTTAGTGAATATTTTATTATGTGTTTTAATTAATCCTATGTTTAAATCAACTCTAAACAAATCTATTCAATAGAAAGGAATTTTAAGATTAAGTAAAGTAAATTAATATCATAAAACACACATCACTTGATTTCTTTCCCAACATGTATAACATGCACATGAATGAATCCTAGGCATATCTATACACATCAAATGGGAATATTTAGCACAATTTATGATGAATTTTAAATGATTTACTTAAAAAAATTTGAATGCTTATGATGCATAATTTTCATTAAGTAGAAAAGGGGGTTTCTTATCCAATTTTGACATGCACACATGAATTTATGAAAGGCATAAGTGAGTACGATGCCATTGTTAGCACTAGGGGTGTAAGGTACAAGACCTACTTAGGGCTACTTAAAGTCTTACAACCCTGGGGTTGTCCAGACTAATATACCACTTTCCTTAAATACAAGCATATGTAAAAAATAAATAAATGGAAAAGAAAGGATGCAAAAGGTTATACTTGATTGTTTGATTTTTTTTATGCAATTTATATGTGTGAATATGAAGGTTCTTCTTAGGTTATAACATGGAAGGGGATAAGAGTAGATTTGAGCAAGTGTTATGTTCTTTTAAAAGAACTATACACTTTGCAAATCCTCTTCTAATCCATGTTAAGAGGAAAGAAAGGAAGCAAACATAAGACATATTTTTATATTCACATGCAAACTTATAAATAAAAAATAAGTAACACACTTTTAGTTTTGGTAATTGATTCATATATTTTGAAAATAATTTGGAATTTAATAGTGATAATAGCTATTCATATTTTTTACTTTAGCCAAAACATGGAATTTGACATAAAGAAAACATTTTCACTTTAATTTTTTTTTTTGAAAAGAATGAATGCAAGAAATCCACAAGACATACACATTTAGCATGCTAGGAAAGAAATCAAGTGATGAAAGTAACATAAATTCATCCACCCTAATTAGTTCCCAAAGACAATCTTATGAAATAAGAGAGCTTAAGGTAAATCAAGTTATTTTTAAAGAAGGTTTTATTTTTGTTTTGAGTTTGATTTAATTTGAGAAATGTGAGGTGAGTTTGCTATTCCTAACCTGTTCCCACATGTGTATGATATTTGAATTAAATTTTTAGATGATTAGATCCATTTTATATTTTTGATTAGGTTAAGGTATGAATTAAGTGTGTTAATTACCCCTTACCTATACCACCTTAGCATAGTTAATCAAATAATTAAGAGCCAATGAAATGACATAAAACTACACAAGAAATTTAAATCAATAATGCACCTAGTAAGAAAAGGGCCAAATGCATTTGGCTCATGATTAATTATTAATTAAACTAAGGGGTTTAACTTAAGTACTTTCATAACCCCCCTTACACATGTGAGTTGGATTTTGATTTCCTTAATTGTGCTTAGGCTCTTGGACATCTAAGCATCTACCCAAGATAAATTAATTGAGTTCTAGAAAGTTTTAGAATTTTATGAAATTAATTAATGGGGTAATTAGTGAATTAACACTCAATTAAAGATGGATTAAGGAAGAATAGGGGGTTTAGGGAATATCTTAAGGAAAGTATTTCAAAATTATTCTCTAAACCTTATATTCACTTAATCAAATCTTAATTGACTTAATCAGAGGGTTTAACCACTAATTATACCCTTAATTAAGCTTAATTACATTAAGGGAGTGATTAAGGAATGAGCTAGCAATTCCTCTAATTAAGCCACCAATAAATCCTAAGAAAATTAGGGGAGGCAGGAGTCATTCCACTAATCATATATAAGAAGTTTGGGATTAATCAGTTGAGTAATTAGGGGGTAATTATCAAAATAACATTTCCTATAAATCCTAAATTTTGAGAAAAGAACCATTCAAAATCAAACTTTATTTTAGAATATTCTATGTTCAATTATCATTCCAATACAATTTAGTTCATATTTTTCAAATTTTTCTAGGCTTAGATTTGAATTTAGGAAGGTTTGGTGATTAAATAATAATTAAAAAAAAGCCTAATTATATGTTTAATCCCATTGGTGCCACGTGGTCAATGACGTGACATGTGCTTTAAACATGGCATGATAGGATCGAGTCTTTAACTTGTCACATCATAGCACCGCATCAGCGGTGCTACGTGCTTTCTCTTCAACAGTTCGATCAAGGACTGGATGGCTTAGATTAAAGCTGCGGTTCTAAAGGGTGAAACGTAGGATTCTACGTGTTTTAATCTCGGCCATCCATCCAAAATGCATGGACGGATGGCCAGAGATTCATCCCTATAATTCCCTGTGAGCAATGGAGACTATCCAGGTTCTAGGGCAAGATTCATGCTTGATTGAGCTCGAATTGGGCTAAAATTTATCCCACACGTTCATCATATAATGGAGATCATATCCAATGGCTAGTTAATCATTCAATGAAAATTTCTTTCACAAAGCCCCACACTATGGCTAGATTAAGATCAAAAAAATTGTTTACCTCACTGTAGGTGATTACTGGCCCTCGATTCCCTTAGAGAAGCTTCGTCTACTAGAGATGAAGCTTTGTTGAGATATTGAGGTCTTGAGATTGGGTGGTTGCTTCTAGAGGCCAACTCCACCTTGAACTCCTTGTAGCTTTAATCGAACTAGCACCCCTCTTGCATTTGGAGCTTGGGAAAGAGCTTGGATAAGTTCGATTGGGGTCCCTGAGGGAGCTTGTAGAGGGAATTGGGTTATTTTTAAATGTGGAATAAAATTGGATTTTGGTTTTTTTCTCCTATTTTTAGCTTGAGAAATCTAGAAATGGGAAGTTCAAACTCTCTCTAGAAAACTTGGGAAGAGTAATTAGGACTTGCTTTAAGTTTTTTTTGCTTCAATCGAATTAGCAAGAGTGAAGATTGAGTTGAATTAGGGGGAGTATATCTCCCCCAAGGGAAATTGGATAGCCACAAGCCTCCTTGCCATTTTGATCCAATTAAGCTAATGCCATGGCTTTGTTAGGCCATTTAGGATGTCCTTAAATTCAGTTTTGGCTAGGAAGTGGGTGAGGTGTCCATGTGCTTGAATTGAGTGGAAGGAGGATTCCATGTGCTCCATTTCAAGGTATGTGGTTGGTTTGTCCATTGGGCTAGCTTAGCCTGACTCAAACCCATTGGGTTGGGTGCACCAAACTCCTTAGTGTTCACTTGATCCACTAAGAGGGTGTCAAGTGGTTATGGAGAGGATTTGACCAAATTCCAAGTGGATTTGGCCAAAATTTACCTTATGGCCTGAGGGTAAAATGGTCATTAGACCTTGATTTTAGTTTGGGCATATTTGGTATGATGAGAAAATAGGTTTGGCCAAGTTTCATTAAATTTAGAGTTAGTTTGATGTGATTTGGCTTATGTTGACCCATTTAGGTCAAAATGGGTCAACTTGGGTCAAGTTGACCAATTGGTCAAATTGGGTCAAACTAATGGTTGGGTCAAGTTCATATGACTATTTGAAATGTTTTGGTGTCTTTGGTTTGATTCAATTTGGTTTAGGTTTGAATTTGGTTCAATTGAGTTCATTTAGGTCAAATGGGTCAAGTTGACCAATTTGACCCATTTGACCTATTTGGGTTAGGTCATGGGTTGGTTTAGATTTAGTTGGTCATATGAAATTGATTGGTATGTTTATTTCTAATCAATTTTGGTTAAGTTTGAATTTGGCTCAATATGACCCTTTAGGTCAAGTTAGGTTCAAGGCCAATTGGGCTACGTTAGGTCTAGTTGGCCAATTGAGGATTTAGTCAAGTATAACAATCATTTTGGGATGAACTTGACCCATTGGTTTCAATCAATTTGGCTTAGATCAAGTTTTGACACATTTTGACTTTTTAGGTCAAGTTGGGTCAACTTGGGTCAAGTGGCCAAGGTTAGGCTCAAATGTTGACTTGGTCAAGTTCAAACATTGGTCATGAATGAACTTTGATCATTGGTTTCAATCAATTTCACCTATGGTGGATTTTTTCTATGTTGGGCTTCACCTTGGCTAAGTGTTGTCTTTGTCAACCCATAGGTTTGACTTGGTTTTATCCAATTTGAGTGATTGATCATCTCATGATGATTGTTGATCATGATTAGAGGCTTAAGTGGGCTTAGTTCAATCTAATTTGGTTTGGATTAGAATTTGGCTCATAAAAGTATTTTAGGTTATTTTGGGTTAAGTAAGCTTAAGTAGGCCAAATGGCTTGGTCAAAGCTTGATTTGAGTTTGGTTGAACTCACATATGGACTAATGATTGAAATATAAATCCATTTACAAGTGGTTTGAAGTCAAATGGGTTTTGATTCATTTAACAATTTAATGTTCAAAGGGTGAACATGAGATGGATTTTAGCTTGATTTTCGAATTGAGTTTTGGTTAAGTGTTTGAAGTTTGTATTTATATTTGGATTCATGATTGAAGGATTGATTGAATCATGAAGAAAAATTAAGAGTTTGGCTTGATTTGAAATTGATTTAGCTAAGTTCAGGATTTTGACTTGAAAGGCTTAGGTTAGATTTTGAATGAATTTGAGTTGCATTTTTGGATTTGGTTTTAGTTGTTTGAATTTATATTTCATTTATATATGTGAATATAAATGAGACTATAAATGGGTTATGAGAAAATTTCAAGGATTTGAAGTGATTCAAACATGATTTAGGCTAAATCCTTAAGAGAGGATTAAAGGACTTAGGAAAGATTTGGAATTTTGGATTTGAATTTTGGATTTAGTTTGATTGATTTGAATTTATATTTCATTTATACATGTGAATATAAATGAGAATATAAATGGGTTGTGAGAAAATTTTATGAATTTGAGATGGCTTGAACTTGATTGGGCTATGTTCTTAAGAGGAAATCAAAGAACTTAGAAAAATTTTAGGCTAAGTTCTTTATGTCAAATTTGTATGTGTTAGCTAAAGTAAAAATATGATTGGCTATTATCACTATTAAATTCAAATTATTTTCAAAATATATGAATCAATTATCAAAACTGAAAGTATGTTACTTATATTTTAATTATAAGCTTGCATGTGAGTAAGATATAAGGAGGTGCTTAGTATAGGTTTTCCTCCCTTCTCTTTTAGTATAGTTTTGAATAATATTTGGTAAGATGTATGGTTCATTTGAAAAGAACCTAACCCTTGCCTAATTCCATATCCTTTTCATCCCTATACTATCACTTAAGATGGATACTTATGCTTGCACATATAAATTGCATAAACAAAATAAATCAACTAATACCAACTTTTGCATTCTTTCTTTTCCAATCATTTCCTTTGTATACATGTTTGTATCTAAGAAAAGTGATATATTAGTCTAGACAACCCTGAGGTTGCAAGGCTTTAAGTAGCCCTAAGTAGGTCTTATACCTTACACCTCTGGTTAACAATGACGTTGTACTCACTTATGCCTTTGTTACTTTCATGTGAAAATTGGATAAGAAATCCCTTTTCTACTTAATGAAAATCATGCATCATAAACTTCCAAATTTTCTTAAATGTATTACTTAGGATGCATCATAAAGTGTGTTAAAAATTATCATTTGTGTGTATAGATATGCTTAGAACTCATTCATATACATGCTATACATGTTGGGAAAGAAACAAAGTGATGTATGTTTTGTGAATTTGGTTCTTAAAATACCTTTCTTTTTGAATGGCTTTGTTTAGAGTTCATCTAAACTCAGGATTAATTAAAGCACCTAATCAAAACATTCACTAAACAAAGCTAAAACATAAATCCACTTTAGAAATTACTTAGGTTAGGGAAGGAAAGAGAAGTTCTCTTTTCTTTCCCTCTCTTTATAACTTAATAATTAATTATAGGATTCACTTGAACCTAATCAAAATGTGAAATAAAATCAAGCCAAAACAATTAAATCACTTAAATGAAACTCTCCTCTAAGTTGAACATGCTTCACACTTAGAAAATTATAACTTAAATCCATTGCTAAGCATACCATACAAACCTCCAAAGCACACACATTAGCCTAAGTCAGCACTTCTAGCTTTAGGTTATGGCGGTGCATGGTTTGATGCTTGCTTTTGTTTTCTGATATATGTTTAGACTGGATGTTAGGATGTATGTGCATAGAATGAATGGTAGGGCAATCTTAGTCTAACCATTATCTTTACAGGTGATTGTGCTTAAGGGGCGCTGTAATAAATAAAAATATAAATGCTTTTGCTATGCAGGTGTATACCCCTAAGCATAATCCAATAGGCCAGGTGGACTTAATCACCCATGTGTGGGGTGATAAGTCCAATATACATGCTTGGGATTTGGTGGTTTGTTTAGCTAACCATTATTTTGTAGGTGTTAGCTAGATTTAATTTTCCTTTTCATGTAAAATTTTCAATTAGAATTTTGGAATGATTGTTATGGGGATTAGGATGAACATTGGTCATAAGATTTCATCGTATGTACTATGTCAAACCTTTGGAGCATCCACCTTCCAACCATCCAAAAGAAGGAACCAAAGAAGAAAGAAGAAAAGAAGAATGAAGAAATGAAGCTTGAAGACCCCATAATAATGAATTAATTGCTTAATTGTATTTAATTCTTTTATAATATGGGTTGTATAAGGTTAGAGCTCGGCTACCCAATTTATTTTCTTCGGGTTTGTGCGGTGGTGCCCGACCATAATGGCCTCTTATTCTTTTGCGACGAGCTTTATAAATTGATTGATGATTTGTTTAGCTTGTGCATTAAATGACATATTTTTCCCAAATTCTTTCTTGCTTTATGTATGGCCTGGATGTGGATTAGGCTCTTAAGAAAAAATAAATTTTTTACCAAATCTAACAATTCAAAACTAAAAATAAAGAACTCATAACATCACCTAAAGCTTAGGTTTAAAATCAAGATAAAAGAATTAGCAACCCCTTAGATGGTTGAGTACTTCTTTTATAAAATCATGCACAAATGCATCTTATTTCACTCTTGATTGGAGGGCTTCCACCTTTGCCAGGGAAACTTGGCTTGACCTTTGAGAGTCATGGTGGAAACACAAGTTCACCCTTCTTGCTTATTTTGGCCAATAACCTTATTTCTGATACATTATGCATATGAATCTTATTAGCCTGAGTCAAAATAATTGGCCAAAAATGAAAATAAAATGAAATTTGAATTGCATTAGATTTAGGTCATTTGAAGCATGTCCTTGCATGATCTCGCCTCTTTAGGGAGTGATTTTAAGGTCTTAGTCTCTTTCTAAATAAATAATAGCCTAACTATCTTGCATAACCATAAGACTTACCTACATGTATTTAAAATCGTAGGAGGAGTTAGTTGGTGGCCACTCCTAGGCGGTTGTAAGTCCAAGGAGTCGGGTGGTTTGTCCTCTATTGTGGAGGCAAACCAAATACATATTTTCGCCTTAGATTTAGGTTGTACTTTTGGCCCTCGCCAAAGCTCTTTAGATTTAGGTTCTGAGGCTGCTTCTCACTTTTGTCGGCCAAAAGCATAATTCCTCATCTCTTAGGCATTTCCTTAATCTTGTGTTATGGAATCATAATTCCTAAATTTCTAATGAAAAATTCAACTCAAATAAATTAAATCAATTTCAAAAATATAAAACACAACCATAGGATAGTTTGAGATGCTCGCTAGGTTTCCTAGCATCATGGGCATCTCCTACTTATCTTCTTTTGGCTTCAATAATAACTCCATCTCTTTGATCAATCCCATTTGATCTTCAAAAATGAACTAATCAATTGATAGTCCATTCCTATTGAAATCTTTGAAGATAATGATCATTTACCTTAATCAAGAGTATTCCTAAGGGATCTCGTCCCTTAGGATGTAATTAACTATGGGGGCTTTCCCTTGTAGGGAACTTAACGAACTCGATTTAAAATAAACTCTGCTTTACCTTTCAATGTAAAGTAGGGGAAGAATCTCTGGTACATATGTAGACCCATTGTCCTTAGGAGTCTTTATTGTGGTGATTAAGTCTATTAAAGGGTAGTGACTTCTATCTCCTGAGATAGTATACTATTCCTTGATGACGTACCCGATCACCTGAATAAGTACATCTGCAGATCTACGTGACATCCCAAAAAGATGAATTTTTATATTCTTGCTTTTCAAAATAGATGAAGACGATCATATAGAAATTTTTTACCCACAGGGATGTTTTGGTTCAATTATTTTGGTTTAATTTGGCTTAGATTTGATTTTGGCTCATTTGAATTCATTTAGGTCAAATGGGTTAAGTTAACCGATTTGACTAAATTGGTAAAATTGACTTGGGTTGGGTGTTGGTTTGGGTTTAGTTGACCAATAGAAGATTATTATAGGCTTTGATTTCAATTAATTTGGAGTTAATTTTCTTTAGGCCAACTTGAACATTTAGGTCAATTTAGGCTAAGTAAGTCAATTGGGTTCAATTGGGTCCAGTCATGGCTTTGGTCTTAAATAATCAATTTGGAATGAACTTGAGCCAATAATTGCAATCAATTTGGTTTATGTTTTGATTTGACCCAATTTGGTCTTTTAGGTCAATTTGGGTGACCTTCGATCAAGAGGGCCAATTGGGTTTGGTTTCACTCAATTGAAGGTCAAGTCATATTCAAATATTGATTTTGATTTGGTATGAATCATTTATTTCAAGGGATTTGAATCTTAGGTTACAATTTGGCTAGTTTAGGTTCATATAAGTTAAGGGGTTGGCTTGGTCGAATGACCAAGTTGACTTGGTTTGACCCAATTTATGATAATTGATCAACCTAGGGTGATCAACAATCATGATGGGAGGTTTTGATGGGCTTGGTTCAATCCAATTTGGTTCAATCATAATAAAAAATAAAATAAAATAAAAGAAACTAATTAAACCTAAACCCACCATTTTACTTAATTTAAAAGAAAAAACCCTAAACCCGAAGCTAACCCTAAACCGTAAGCTAACCCTAAACCCAAAATCCAAAACCCAAAACCCAAAACCCTAAACCCTAAAAACCCTAAATTTTAAAGTCTAAACACTAAACCCTAACCCTAAACTCTAAAACCCTAAATCCGAAAAACCTAAAAACATAAACCTAAGCTAAATAAAACCTAAAAATAAAATATATTTAAAAACCTAAGCCTAAATAAATTAAAATATGATAAAATAAAATAAAAACCTAAACTTAAACTTAAAAATAAAATAAATTAAACTAATAAAAATAAACTAAAATAAAAAAATAAAAACCTAAACAAAATTAAAAAAAATAAAGCTATGGATAAAAAACCTAAATAAAATAAAAACTAAACATAAAATAAAAATAAAATAAACTTAAAATAAAATAAAATAAAACTAAATAAAAATCCTAAACCTAAAAAATAAACCTAAAAATAAAAATAAAATAAAACTAAACCTAAACTAAATTAAACTAAACTAAGAAAAATAAAACCTAAACCTAAACTTAAAATAAACAACCTAAACCTAAACCTAAACCTAAACTCAAACTAAATAAAATAAAATAACCTAAAAATAAACCTAATCCTAAACTAAAAAATAAAACCTAAAAATAAATCTAAAATAAAAACCTAAAACTTAAACCTAAAACAATAAAATAAAAGCCTAAACTAAACTTAAAAATAAAAAAATAAAACCTAAACCTAAAAAATAAACTAAAAATAAAACTCAACTCAGAAATAAACTAAAATAAAAACCTAAACTAAAATAAATAAACTTAAAATAAATAAACTAAACTAAATAAAAATAAAAAATAAAGTAAACTCAAATAAATAAAAATAAACTAAATAAACATAAACTACTAGTTTGGTTAATTTAAAGAAAAAAACCAAAAACCATAAATCTTAAAGCCTAAAGCCTAAACCCTAAACCTTAATCTTACAACCTTAAACTTACAACCCTAAACCCTAAATCCTAAAAAACCCTAAACCTTAAACCTAAACCCTATAAGCATAAACCCTAAAACTCTAAACCGTAAACCCTAAATCTCAAACTCTAAACCCTAAACCCTAAACCCTAACCCGAAGACCTAAATGCTAGACCCCAAACCCTAAACCTAAACTTAAAGTAACTAAATAAATTAAAAAATAAACCTAAACCCTAATACTTAATAAACCTAAACCCTAAGAATGGACAAAACCTTGATGACAGGAACACCATCATCAACCAGGCTTAGTTTTGATTTGGCGATGGAGGCGAAGGTGGAAGCGGTGGTTATCGCAGTGTTGGCAGAGAATCTAGAGGTGCTGGTGAATATGGAGGTGGTGTTCAGAGGAGTGGTGGTTATGGAGGCGGGAGGAGCGATGGAGGTTACAACTATGGTGGTGGCAGAGGGAGAGATCAGGGATATGATGGTGGATCCCACTACCCAAGAGGTCGGGGTGATTAGGGTTGGAAATGGATAAACGAATGAACAACCGATCTGATCTACTGCTTCTAAAATTGTGCCTTTACAATAGAGATGGTTCTAGTTATCTAGGGTTTTCGATTTACTCTATATGTGCTCATTTTTTAACTATGTCATCACTTATGTCTTAGAAAACTTGGTGTGTTACTTGGTTGATGAAATGGAAAAGAAAAAATGTTGAATATTAATTTATTCTCTGTTAAAAAAAATTAAAACCCTAAACCTTAAACTAACACCTAAACCCTAGACCTAAAACCTAAACCCTAAATCCTAAAAACCCTAAACCCTAAACCCTAAACCACAAAACCCTAACCCGTAAACCCAAAACCATAAACCATAAAACCTAAACCCTAAACCCTAAACCCCAAATGATAAACCCTAAACCCTAAACCCTAAACCCTCAACTAACCCTAAACCCTAAACCCTAAACCACAAACCCTAAAAAGCTAAAAACCTAAACCTAAACAAAATAAAACCTAAAAATAAAATAAATATAAAAACATAAACAAGTATAAAATAAAAAATAAAAAAATAAAAACTTAAAATAAAACCTAAACCTAAACGTAAACCTAAACCTAAAAAGTAAATAAAATAGAAAAAATAAAAACTAAGCTAAATTAAAATAAATAAAAACCTAAACTAAACTAAAAAAATAAAAAACCTAAATAAAATTAAAACTAAACCTAAAATCAAAATAAAAAATGTAAAATAAAATAAAATAAAAACTAAATAAAAGCCTAAACCTAAAAAATAAACCTAAAAATAAAACCTAAAAAGAAATAAAAAGTTAAGCCTAAACCCTAAACTAAAAAAAAAAATCTAAACCACGAATGAAAATAAAATAAACCTAAACCTAAACTAAAATAAATAAAACCTAAACCTAAACCTAAAATAAAGTAAACCTAAACCTAAACCTAAACCCTAAATACAATAAAACAAACTAAAAAAACCTAAATCAACACTAAAAAATAAAACCTAAAAATAAACCTAAAATGAAAACCTAAACCTAAACCTAAAAATTAAAAATAAAACCTAAACCTAAAAAATAAAAAAATAAAACTAAACTAAAAAATAAACCTAAACTTAAAAAATAAACTAAAATAAATAAACTTAAGATAAATAAACTAAACTAAATAAAAATATAAATAAACCTAAATAAAAATAAAAAATAAAATAAATAAATAATAAATTAAATAAACCTAAACCTATGAGTTTACTTAATTTAAAAAAAACCCTAACCGTAAACCGTTAACCCTAAACCTACAACCCTAAACCCTAAACCCTAAACCCTAAAGCTAAAAACCCTAAAACCTCAACCCTAAACCCTAAACGCTAAACCCTAAACCCTAAACCTCAAACCCTAAACCTTAAACCCAAAACCCTAATAACCTAAAAAGATAAACTTAAACTAAATAAAACCTAAAAATAAATTAAATAAAAAAAACCTAAACCTAAAAAACAATAAAAAATAAAAAAATAAAAGCCTAAACTAAAACCTTAACCTAAACATAAAAAAAGAAATAAATTAAAAACTAAAAATAAAGGAAAATAAAATAAATAAAAACCTAAACTAAACTAAATAAAATAAAATAAAACTAAGAATAAAAAACTAAATAAAATAAAAATAAACTATATCTAAAATAAAAAAAAATAAAAAAATTAAAACCCAAACCTAGAAATAAAAAATAAAAATAAATAAAAAATAAAGCCTAAACCCTAAAATAAAACAAAAACTAAACCTAAAATAAAAATAAAATAAACAAAATAAAATAAACCTAAACTATAAATAAAATAAATAAATAAACCTAAACTAAACCTAAAATAAACTAAAACTAAACCTAAACCTAAACTAAATAAAATAAACTAAAATAAAGCTAAACCTAAGCTACAAAATAAGACCTAAAAATAAACATAAAATAAGAAGCTAAAAAATTAAAATAAAAACCTAAACCTAAACTTAAAAAAAAAATAGAACCTAAACTTAAAAAATAGAATAAAAATAAAACTAAACTAAAAAGAAACCTAAACCAAACTAAAAAAATAAAATAAATAAATAAAATAAAACTAATAAATAAAAATAAATAAAATAATATAAAGATAAAATATAAAATAAAATAAAATAAACCAAATAAACTAAACTATTGCTTAATTTTAAAAAAACCCTAAACCCAAAATCCTACCCTAAACCTCAATCCTAAAACTCAACCATAGCCCTAAACCTATATAACCTACCACCCCAAATCCTACCCTAAACTGCCCTAAACCTAAACCCTAACATAAATCCACAAACCCTAAACCTAACCCTAAATCCTGAGCCCTAAAAAAACCCTAAACCCTAAACCCATGACCTACCAAACCCTGCAAAGCCTAAATCATAGATCTAAAACCTTAAACTCTGGATACCCAAGCCTAAGCTGAGCCACCATTATCCACTAGGCTGAGTAAACCACTGACTCACAGAACTAAACCCTAAATGGAAATCCTGACCCACAACCCAAATCCTGGCCAAAAAAACCAAACCCTAAACCTAAACTAAATAAAACCAAATTATAAAATAAATAAATAAATAAAATAAAAATTTAAACTAAAACCTAATCCTAAACTTCAAAATAAAATAAAAAATAAGAATAAACTAAAATAAAATAAATATAAACCTAAACTAAACTAAACTAAAAAATAAAATAAACCTAAGAATAAAAAACCTAAGTAAAATAAAAGTAAGATAAACCTAAAATAAAAACTAAATAAAACCTAAACCTAAAAATAAACTTTAAAATAAAACCTAAGTAAATAGATAATAAACCTACCTAAATTAAAAAAAAAACCTAAACCTAAAATAAAAATAAAAAGAAAAATAAAATAAACTTAAACATAAACTAAAATAAACTAAACTAAAATAAATAAAACCTAAACCTAAACCTAAAATAAACTAAACTTAAACCTAAAATAAATAAAATAAACTAGACTAAAAATAAACCTAAACCTAAACCAATAAATAAAACCTAAAATAAAAACCTAAAACCTAAACCTAATGAAATAAAATAAAAGCCTAAACCTAAACCTAAAATTAAAAATAAAACCTAAACTTAAAAAATAAAATAATAATAAAACTCAACTAAAAAATAAACCTAAACTTAAAAAAACTAAAATAAAAAATTAAAATTAAAGTGAACAAACCTAAAATAAATATACTAAAATAATTTAAAATTAAAAATAAACCTAAATAAAAATAAATAAAATAATCTCAAATAAATAAAAAATAAACTAAATAAATTTAAACTGTCGGTTATTTATTTAATACTAAACCCTAAATCCTCACTAAACCCTAAACCAACCCCTAACTCTAAACCTACAACCAAATCCTAAAACACAAAAACCTAAACCCTAAACCCTAAATGCCCCTAAAAACAAACCCTAAAACCTACAACCCTAAATCCTAAACCCCAAACCCGAAACCCTAAACCCTAAACAA
This sequence comes from Cymbidium sinense, assembly GCA_021442155.1. Classification (NCBI taxonomy): domain Eukaryota; kingdom Viridiplantae; phylum Streptophyta; class Magnoliopsida; order Asparagales; family Orchidaceae; genus Cymbidium; species Cymbidium sinense. The sequence goes on along the minus strand of CM038222.1, from coordinate 41,000,521 downwards.
ACCCTAATCCCTAAAAATGGAAAGAACCTTAATGGCAGGAACATCACCATCAACTAGGCTCAATCTAGATTTGGCGATGGAGGCAAATGCGGAGCAACAATTATCGCAGTGGTGGTGGGGGATCTGGATGTGCTGGTGGATATGGAAGTGGTGGTTGGAGAAATGGTGGTTATGGAGGCAATGAGCAACAAGGTTACTGGTGGTGGTGGAGAGAGAGGTATATGATGGCGGATCCCACTACTTGAGAGGCGGGGGTGGTTCTGATGGAAACTAGATAAACTGAAGAACGATCGATCCAATATGCTGCTTATGGAATAATGTCTTTATAGTAAAGATGGTCCTACGTATCTAGGTTTTCTAATTTGCTCTATGGGTGCCCATTATTGATCTATGTCATCATTAATGTCCTAGAAAACTTGGGGTACTACTTGGTTGATGAAACCAAAAAGAAGAAATATTGAATCTGAATTTGTTCTATATGTCAAAAATAAAATTTTAAACCCTAAACTAAAACTTAAACCCAAAACCTAAAACTTAAACCCTAAACCCTAATCCCTATACCCTAAACCCTAAACCCTTAACCCTATAAACCTTAAACCCTAAACACTAAACCCTAAATCCTAAACCCTAAATCTTAAACCTTAAGCCCTAAACCCTAAACCCTAAACTCTAAACCCTAAACCCTAAAACCCTTAACCCTAAAACCTAAACCCTAAACCCTAAAACCATAATCCCTAAAAACTAAAACCTACACCCCTAAGCCATAAACCATAAACCCCAAACCCTAAACCTTAAACCCTAAACTAACCCTAAACCATAAACTAACTCTAAACCCTAAACCCTAAACTAACCCTAAACCAAAATCCTAAACTTTGAATAAAGATGTCATTAGGAGTAGATCAAAAGAATGACCTAACCCTAACATAGTTATGGTAGTTAAAGAAAATGCCTTCAAGAGACTTTCCTTTGACTATTAGAGATTTGAATACCCTAAAATCTAACCCTAAATCATATTATAATACCATATATTATAGTATAATGTTGCATCATATATTTGAGCATGTAGTGATTTGTTTTTGGATGTTATAAGATGTTTTGAAATATTTTAGTGTGTTATGGTATTGTGTCATATAGTCTATATTAATATAAATCATAAAAATATTGATTTAATAAATCAGATTATAAAATTTGTTAAATTTGATGTGGGAATTAGGTTGTAGTACCAAAGGTATGCTACACCACTTATACTCTAATAAGTAAGATTTTATGTTCAAAATAAATATTATATGTTGTAGCATAGTATAACATCATATATCATAATATATTGTTCTATGCATTTTAAATTCTTTTAGTATTTTGTAATCATGTAATCGAGCCTACACTAGAATTATTTATAAAAATGTTGATTTAGACTTTAAAATGGTGGAGTTAGGCCAAATTCATAATAAGTAGAGCATGACATCATAATATATTATTTCAATTTAAAATATGTAAGTGATATGACTAAAAAATATATATTTTTTATTATTTAGTTTAATGATTTTTTATCTTAAGCAATCCCTTGTGATGTGATATGGAATATAATGAAATATAATATGTTATAGTGTATTATAATATGGGATGCCATAACATACTGTAGCATCATGCATTATAGAATACTATTATGTATAACTGCTTACTGTTTAGCATATTTTAGTTTGTTATAGTATGATGTAGTAGAGTTTGAACTGGTATAATTCATAAAAATTCTGATTTATAGGCTAAGATGATTGGATTTGGCGAAATTTAAGGTAACCTTTGGGGAACATCATTGGGGGTGTGCTATGGTGTGTCATTTAATCAAAAGAATGAAATTTTGCATCCAAAATAAATGTTCATTTTTCAACCAAATTTTTAAAATTTTTTTGCTTAAAGTGATTCATTTTACGGTATAATGTAAGATAATATATTATATGAAAGCATATTGAAATATAATGCACATAACAATATAACTTCACATATATATATATGTTATTGTACATTTTAGTATGTTTTAATTTATAATACATTGGGTCAAAACTCACAAAAATGTTAATTTGAATGGAAGATGCAACACCAAAATTATGCTATTTTTTATAATTTCTAATAGAAAGATAACAATTTTACATCCAAAATGAACATTATTCATATTTTGAGAAAATTTTATTATTTGTTCCTTTTAAGTGATTCTAATGAGGTGTAATGTTAGACAATATATTATATTTTAGAAAATTATAATATAACATCATGTATTATAATATAGTATAGTGTGTTAATTCACACTATAATATGTTTAGCATGATATTGTATAGTTAGTTTGAGCACCATCACAAATCATAAAATGTTGATTACAATGTTAAGATGATGTAATTTTAATGAATACATTATTAGGCTTTTTTGAAGTATTAAAGGTGTGCATAAGAGAAGAAATAAGATTTGATGAGAATTCCATGTCAAGGACATGGAGGGAGATCCGCTAGGGGATCACACATGCATTGGACATGACATGAGAGGGGTCTATGTCGAGGGCATAGAAGAAGAAAATTTGTTGGGGATAAGGTTTGAATTTGATTTGATTATATGATTTGTGAAAAGAAGATCTGCTAGAGATATGAATCTATAATCCACTAGGGCTTAAGATTGAATTGACTTTAATTTATTCTATTTTAATTCAAGTGGAGGAATATCTACTAGATATATGGGCTCGAGTCCACTAGGGATCGGGCATATGAACCTTCCACTAGAGAAGCAGGTTTAGGCTCTTCGTTGGGGATTAGAATTTGGGTTTGATTTCATAGATTTGTTTACGAACGTATCCACTAGAAATAAGAGTTTGTTTGGCTTTCTTTGATTTAGACTCTATTGAGGGAGTTGATTTAATTTGGCTCCATTGGGGAGGTTGGTTTTTGAATTTGATATGTTTGATTGACTTATTTATATATGATTTTGGGAACCACTAAGAAAAATCAAATTGAGTTTAATTTAATACGAGTTAACGTATAGACCCTGTCGGTGTGCGATGGACTTATTGAGAAGGGCCTATATTAGCTTTGACTTTCCTCACGTTTACAAATCCAAAGGGATAGTCTACCAGCTATGGGGTAGAGTTAGTTAACCTAACAGGTTTCCATTCGATGTGCAACGAATGTGCTAGGAAGAAGGCATAGCAGACTTACATCTTCCAAATCATCAAACAACTGTTGGGGTGACCTGTTGAGTGAATGCACAACAAATTGAACCTGACCTAGGGCGACTATTGAGTGAATGCCGCTAGGGACTTATGTAAACTCAAAAGTAGTCAGGATTAATTTTATCTTAATTTTATGTGATTTGATATGGTTTATTTAGTTTAGTTTGATTTTAAATTGAGGGCATATCCGCTAGGGATGTGAGCTCGATCAAATTTGATAGATTTTTTTTATGGACCATGTTTGTGTGCGATGTACCCACTTAGAAGGGGCTATATTGGACTTGTCCTATCTCAGATTTACAAATCCAAAGGGATAGTCTATTAGATGTGGGGTAGAGCTAGCCAACCTAAGGGATTGCCTTTCATTGTGCAAAGATTGTGCTAGGAAGAAGGCAAAGTAGGCTTGCATCTTTTAAAGCAGGGAAAAACCATTGGGGTGACCTGTTGTTAGCACAACAAATCGAACGACAGGGATAAGCGAGAGTGAATCTTTGAGGACTTATATCAACTCAGAGTAGTCAATGATTTATATGGGAGTTTTCGACTCACTAAAGATGATATGCTTGGAAAAGATGCTAGGGTGTCCTCCTAATCCACAAGTGAATATATATTTTTTTTATATGTTTGTGTGGACCCTGTTAGTGTGTGAGGGACCACACTGAGAAAGGGCTATGTCGGCATTGACCTATCTTAGATTTACTAGATTAACGAAAGAATCTGCATATCCATAAGGGTGGTTACTAGGAAAGGGGAACTGTCCAATCTGATAGTAACCCAGGTAGTGTCTAAATTGGGTCACAAAGGATGTGATCCAAATATAGTGCCCACAGTGGAGGTGCTGCTAGGAGAATTATTCTGAGCCATGGAAAAGAAAGCCTATAGGTGTACGGTGGCCAACTCAAGGAGAAAGCATAGAAGACTTGCATTTTCCATGAGTGGTGTATTCTAAGGTGCGAGAGCCAACCAACCTAAGGTGTATTCATCAACATGAGTGGTGTATCCTTCAGCATAGTGAGAACCAACCAACTAAAGGTTCCCATCGGTGTGCAATGATCAATCTGGAAAGAAAGTGTGTAGGCTTACAACTTTTTAAGCAGAACTGATCATCAAGGTAGTCTGTCGTCGGTGGGATAGATGCTATTTGACCTAGAGTGACTACTAAGTGCGGAGCCCTAAGGAAGGATTGGACCCAAACTTGAAGCAATCAGGAGGGAAGGACCCACTAGGGGACTTATCCTAAACATCAAATATACTCGACCCAGTTAGTGGATGAAGGCTAATCCAAGAAAAAAGCATAAGAAACTCACATCCTCTTAAATGAAGCCAACATAAGGTAGCTTACCGACCAATCATTAAGGCCTACCAAACTAATAAGGCACTCATTGGTGTGCAGTGTCCAAGTAAGGAAGGAAAGCATAGCAGACTTAAATATTTCAAAGCAAGAAGATGACTAGGTGACACACTAGCAGGCTAGCACGTCAGCCCGACCTAGAGAAGTTGCTGAGTAAGTGTCGCTGAGCGCGTTATCTCAACTCAGAGTTACACGAGATAAATAATATGTGTTTATTTTATATGTTTGACTGTAGTTTATATTTTTATTGTGTCGATGACTGATAGGATGCCACTCGAGTTTTTTACACCTACCCAAAAAACATCATGGTAGATTCACAAACAAGAATACTTACAACATGGAAGAGATTGAATTTGAAATGGAATTTTCAATGATGATAATTATTTTCAAACATGATTTATAATTTTTCTTTAAGTAGAGCCCATTGATTAGAAGTATTGAGTGCTCTCCCTTATGATTAATAAGCTGATAAGATCCTCCTTGGTAGGCCATCTTTATGGCAAAAGGGCCTTCCCAAGTGGGTTTAAACTTGCCTCCAATCTTACGATGGGCAATAATCGTTCTCATTAGAACTAAAATAAGCTCTGCTACTTGAAAAGCTCTAGGATAGACCAACTTGTTGTGAGCTTGAATTATTTTAGCTTTGTACAACTTGAGGTTTCAGCATGCCCATAGGCATCTCTCCTCCAAACCTTCGAGCTCTTCTAACCGCAACTTGGTGTTATGCTCCGTTGTGATCTTGCTACCCACAGCTATCCTAAGTGATGGGAGTTGGAGTTCTAATGGTAGAATGACATCAGACCCATACACTAAGGAGAAAGGAGTAGACTAAGTTGGAGTTCTATATGTGGTGCGGTAGGCCCATAAAGCTTTAACTAACTGCTCATGTAACTATCGCTTGTTGTTGTTAAGTGTCTTCTTCAGTATTTGGATGAGAGTTTTTTTGAAGGCTTCTACTAAGCCATTTTCTCTCAGGTAGTTGATGCTAGAATATCTCCAATCTATGATGTGTCTCTGGGAAAAGTTGTTGATTTTCATACTCTTGAATGCAATAATATTATCAGATATAATTCATCAAGGCACTCTGAACCAATATATGATATGGTTCTTAAAAAATTGAAGCACATGCTGAGCTGTGACCTTTCTATGAAGAATTGCTTTTGCCCATTTAGAAAAGTAGTTAGAAGCAGCTAAGATGAACTGATAACCCTTGGAAGAAGCAGGATTAATTAGACCCACTATATTAGTACCCCAACACTTGAATGGCCATGAGGCCAATATAGGATGTAGAATGTTGGGTGGTTGGTGTAGGACCACACCATGTATTTGACATTGGTGGCATCGCCTTGCCAAATCCATGTAATCTTCGATCATTGAAGGTCAATAGTATCCTAGTCTCTTGATCTTGGCTTTCATCTTTGGATCGGATTGGTTGGCTCTACATAATCCTGAGTATACCTCGATCACGATCTTAAGGGCTTCATGCTTGTCTAAATAACAAAATCACATATGATCAGAAGACTGCTGATATAAGACACCATCCTTAAGAGCATAAGAAAGTACTCTCTACTTCATCTGATGGGCTTAGGACTTATCTTAAGGTAGTTTGCATTTATTTAGGTAATTCATGAATGGTTGACTCCAATCTAACTCCTCATCCTTCTTAGCAATGGCAACCTCCCCTTCAAGAGAGTACTTTTTGATGAGTTTAATATCAATAAGGGATAAGATTTGTCTATTTTGGACCTTTATTGATATGAACTCATCCTCTAGACATGCCAACTCTTTGGCAAGCTTGGCTAAAGCATAAGCTACGACATTCTCTCCTCAAGAAATCTTATAAATGGTAACCTCTAGGATTTGGGGCAACAACTCCATGGTGTACTTATGGTAGTGATGGAGCTTAGGCATTTTAAAGTTATAGGACCCAGCAATTTGGTTGATAACTAGCTGAAAATCTTCAAAGATGTTGATGTTCTAGATGCTTAGAGTAACGACTAACTCCAGACCAGCAATCAGAGCCTCATATTTAGCTTCATTATTGGTATAAGAATTGGATAGATGATATGAGAATCTGATCACATCATGGTCCAGAGTTAAGAGAACTATTCCTACCCTTTCCTTTCTTGGAATAGTAGATTATGATTCTTCTCCTCTTTGAGAGGAAGCTGCATCATCAAAGTACATATCCTAGCAGTGAACGCTAGTATCCCCTAAGTTCATGATTTATTCATTAGGGAGATCATCACTAAGTAGAGAGTCAGTAAGAAGTGGGAGTGCTGCTAAGATATCCACTAGTGCTTGTTCTTTCACCGCACAGAGGGGTATGAAGGTAATGTTGAACTATGAGAGGATCATGGACCATCGTGCCAACTGTTCGAATAGCATCGATCATGTCATGAGATGCTGTAATGGATTAATCCTAGAGATTAAGTTCATCTTATGAGAAAGCATGTAGTGTTGTAGCTTTTGGGATGCAAAGATTAAAGCTAGAGAATAATTCTAAAAGAGTGGATAATTAGCCTCAGCAGGGATTAAATTGTGGCTGAGGTAGTATAGTATATTTTCCTTCCCTTTGTCATTGGCTTGGGCCAAAAAAGCACCAAGGGAGTCATCTAATGCAGTAGTGTAAAGTATGAGTGGCTTGCCCAAGATAGGGGCTACTAGAACTGGCGATGTCATCAGGTAATGCTTGATATTTTTGAAGGCATGCTCACACTTATCATCCCACTTGAACTTGACATCCTTTTGACAAGTGCTGAGAATGGCTGACATCTTCCTAAGCATCATAAATATGCCAACCACCCTTGGAATGATCTTAGTTGAGTTAAACTTTTAGAGGTTGGCATTTATAATATTGCCTTGATCTTCTCCAGATCAATTTCAATTCCCTGGTGTTGGACAACAAACCCAAGGAATTTCCCTAAAGCTACTCTGAATGCACACTTCAAGGGGTTCATTTTGAGGTTAAATTATCTTAATTGTTTGAAAACTACTCTCAAGTCAAAGAGATGGTCTTCCTTTTCTCTACTTTTGACCATGAGATCATCGACATAGCACTTGACTTGATGATTAATGAGTTCATCAAAGATTTGAGTGATAGCCCACTTGTATGTAGCACCAACATTTTTAAGGCTAAAAGGCATGACCATATAGCAATAAATTCCAATAAGGATTCTAAAAATAGTGTTTATTTCATCTTCAGGGGCTATCTTTATTTGGTTATATCCAAATGAGCCATCCATGAAAGAGAAGACTGCATGAGATTAGGCAATGAACGCTCTCAGCTCCGGGATTGGTAGTGAAAATTTACCTTTTAGACATGCCTTATTTAAATCCCTAAAATTGATGCATATGTGAATTTGGCCATTCTTTTTGTAACTAACATGATGTTGACTAACTAGGTAAGGTATTGTTCTTTCTTGGATGAAGCCATCATCAATCAATTTCTTGACTCCATAAATGACCAATTGTTCTATGTCTAATCATATGCATCTAGGAGCTTTCTTGATAAGGTTAGTAGTATGCTCTTTTACTAATTTATGGACTGCTATGTCAAGAGCCAATCTAGACATCTCTTCATAACTCAAAGCAAAGTACTCATTAAACTCTATGAATAGCCCAATAAAGTCATTAGTTTCAATTTCATTCAATAAAGAATTAATGTATATCAGGTGTGGATCTTCTTCAGTTCCTAAGTTGATTTCCTTGAGCTCGTCAATGGTTAACTTGATCTCTTCTTTGGACTCTGGCAGTGCATCTTTTACTTCAAAATCATCTGGACCATCAGTCATATCTATCATTTTATATGAGTTATGATTTGAGAATTCAAAATTTTGATAGCGAAATGAAATGAAAAATCTAGTCGATCGATTGGAGCTTTTATTATTCATCATATTCTCGAGATTGAGAGCTTTTGCATTTATTCTTCCATATTCTTTTGTAGTCTACCAAGTATGAGGGATTAACCCTTTTTTTGCTAAATTATGAACACAAGGCAATACCAATCAAAAGGTAATTCTATTAAATCTTTATTTGAATCATCCTCAAGTTCTATATCAACTTCATGGCTTGAGGATGATGCTCCCAAAAAGAACCTCTAAGTCTTCACACCTGTGGATGACTTAGGGGCTTCCTTAACTACCAAACCCTCAATTTTTTGAGAAAGTGGGGTTAGAGCTAAGGTTCCCATCCACTGCCTAACTGTTTCACATATAGACTTGAATAAACTTATGCTTTGCTTTGGAGCATGGTCTTCATTGTTATCTGGCTCAAGTGCCACCTCTAAGGGAATCTACTACTGAGAAGAGCTGGCTAGTGTGCTAACCATATAATACTCATACTATGAACTAGATTCTAAGTCTATATGGATACCAACTGTTATAAGGTTCCCATCGTAGGTATAGACTTGAATAAACTTATGCTTTGCTTTGGATGATGGTCTTCATTGTTATGTTTTCCACCCTTGGGAATCTTTAGCTGCTAACCATATTCTCATACTATGAACTAGATTAAGTCATGGATACCAATGTTCAGTAGATGATATATCTTCTAAAATGACTAATTGGGAGGATTTCCAATTGCCTTTGAAGTAGGTCAAGTAGTCTACCCATGTTCAAATCCTCCATTTTACTTCCTCCTCAGTCTATTTTTCCCTTTTATTATTATTTTTTTCTCTTTTCTTTTCTTTAACTTTTTCTCTTTCTTTTTCTTTTTCTTTTTCTTTTATTTTTAAACTTTGGCCAAGTTTGTGAGAATAGTCTTGTTGACTTTGAGGGAGGTAGCAAGCTGCATCCTCATATATGCTGACCTTATGAACTGTAAATGACTTGAGATCTCCTTTGACATAATAGACAATTCCACCTCTCTCAAATTTCATACACTGATGTAGAGAGGATGGAACCATGTTGTTATCATGTATCCATGGTCTTCCAAGCAAAGCATTGAAAGATATATCCTAGTCTATAATGTGAAACTTGGCTTTGATCTTCCAACTATCTATCTTCAAGGGTAATACTATAGAGCCTAAGGCTTGTTGACCTCACTTTTGGAGTGCGGATTCAATTTTCCCATCTTAGACTTAAGAGTCTTCTAGATACTAAGACTTCCATAGTCATATGACAGTTCCAAAAATTATGTAAACACTTAACATTAGCCTAAAGACTTAGAAGGGTTAACCATAGGGTTAGGTTATGCCTTAGGGATTAGGATAATTCACCTACCATACAACCCAAATCCAATCCATGTTCACCTTCTCAAACTTAACATCAAATTCAATTCAAACATCAAATAAAAATCTAAATACAAACCCAAATTACAAAACTAAATGATTGAAGCTCATGATCAAATCCAAACTTCAAACCCTTCCTAAGCCATATGACCAATCCCGCAGACTTAGCCAAATCTTAATCTAAATCAATCAAAAATTAATTTATTTTCTCATAATCATTTTATATTTTCAATCATCTTTCTAAATATAAATCAAATCTACATTCAAATGATCATAACTAAATGAAACTAAATCAAATTAAATCAAAAGCATTTCTAAGCCATATGACCTATCCCATGGACTTAGCCAAATCTTAATCCAAATCAAGTCAAACTCAATTGATTTTTTGACAAATCAATCATATTTTTAATCATCTTCATAAGATTTAAAATTCATCAAAATTAAATCAAACCAAATTAAAATCCAAACTTAAGCCACATGACTCAACTCCATGGACTTAGCCAAATTCTTTCATTCCAAAACCCAAATTCAATTGATTTTCTCATGGATCAATCATACCTTCAATCATATTCATAAATATAAATGAAATCTATAATCATCAAGGCAAACCAAAATCAACCCAAATCAAACCCAACTTAACCCTTTGGACTTGAAATGTTCAAATGAACCAAAACTCATTTGAACCCAACCAAAGCCAAATTGAGCTAATTTGATTTATTCTATTTTTAGGTTCTAGTTTTTAGGTTTTTTGGGTTTAGAGTTTTAAGGTTAGGGTTTTATGGTTTAGGGTTTAGGGTTAGGGTTTAATGTTTAGGGTTTAGGGTCGAGTGTTTAGGCTTTAGGGTTTAGGGTTTTTAGGGGTTAGGGTTTATGGTGTAGGGTTAGCTTACGATTTAGAGTTTAAGTTTTAGGGTTTAGGGTTTAGGCTTTAGGGTTTTTAGGGTTTATGATTTAGGGTATAAAATTAGTTTAGGGTTTAGGGTTTAGGATTTTAGGGTTTATAGTTTAAGGTTTAGGGTTTAGGGTAAGGATTTAAGTTTTAGGCTTTAGGGTTTAGAGTTTAGAGTTAGTTTAAGATTTTAGGTTTTTTAAGATTTAGTGTTTAGGGTTTAAGGTTTAGGGTTTAGGGTTTTAGGGTTTTGGGTTTTGGGTTTTAGGTTTTGGGTTTAGGGTTTTAGTGTTTAGGGTTTAGGATTTAGGGTTTAGAGTTTCAGGTTTAGGGTTAGTTTTAGGGTTTATGGTTTATGGATAAGATTTTATTTTATTTTTTTATTTTTTTTACTTTTAGTTTTTTTTTAAATTAAGTAAATTGGAGGGTTTAGGTTTATTTAGTTTATTTTATTTTTTATTTTTATTTATCTTTATTTTCATTTTTATTTTTATTTTTATTTAGTTTATTTTATTTATTTTAATTTAGGTTTTATTATTTTATTCTATTTTATAGGTTTAGGTTTAGGTTTAGGTTTAGGGTACTTTCTTAGTTTAGTTTTATTTTTATTTTATTTTTTAGGTTTAGGTTTTATATTTTATTTTTAGGTTTAGGTTTAGGTTTTAATTTTATTTTTTTAGGGTTAGGTTTTCAGTTTTTATTCATTTTTTTAGGTTTTATTATTTAGTTTAGGTTTAGGTTTTTTTTAGTTTATTTTATTTTATTTAGTTTAGGTTTAGGTTTAGGTATTATTTATTTTAGTTTAGTTTATTTTAGTTTAGGTTTAGGTTTATTTTGTTTTTATTTTAGGTTTATGTTTTTTTTAGTTTAAGGTTTAGGTTTTATTTTTTTTATTTATTCTTAGGTTTTATTTTTAGGTCTATTTTTTAGGTTTAGGCTTTTATTTAGTTTTTATTATATTTTAGGTTTATTTTATTTTTATTTTATGTTTAGTGTTTATTTTATTTAGATTTTTAATTTTTTAGTTTGGTTTAGGTTTTTATCTATTTTATTTTAGTTTAGTTTTTTTTATTTAATTTTCTCTTTAGGTTTAGGTTTTAGTTTATGTTTTTATTTTATTTTAAATTTTAATTTATTTTGGTTTATATTTATTTATTTATTTTATTTTTAGGTTTTCCTTAATTTAGGTTTAGGTTTTTAGGTTTTTAGGGTTTATGGTTTAGGGTTTAGGGTTTAGGGTGTGTTTTAAGGTTTTGAGTTTTAGGGTTTATGGTTTAGGGTGAGGGTTTAGTGTTTAGAGCTTAGGGTTTAGTGTTTAGGCTTTAGGGTTTAGGGTTTTCAGGTTTAGGGTTTAAGGTTTAGGGTTAGCTTAGGGTTTACGGTTTGTTTAGGGTTTGGGGTTTAAGGTTTAAGCTTTAAGCTTTAGGGTTTTTAGCGTTTACTTTTTAGAGTATAGGGTTAGTTTAAGGTTTAGGGTTTAGAGTTTTTAGGTTTAGGGTTTAGCGTTTCGAGGTTTTGGGTTAGGGTTAGGTTTATTTTTTTAGTTTAGTTTTATTTTTATTTTATTTTTTTGGTTTAGGTTTTTTTTTTTTTTTGGGTTTAGGTTTAGGTTTTTTTTTTTTAGGTTTTAGGTTTTTAATTTCGATTTATTTTTTAGGTTTTATTGTTTAGTTTAGGTTTAAGTTTATTTTTAGTTTATTTTATTTAGTTTAGTTTTAGGTTTAGGCTTATTTTATTGTAGGTTCAGGTTTCGGTTTTATTTATTTCAGTTTAGTTTACTTTGGTTTAGGTTTAGGTTTATTTTCTTTTGTTTATTTTATTTTTATTTTTGGTTTTGGATTTTTTTAGTTTAAGGTTTAGGTTTATTTTATTTTTATTTTAGGTTTAAGTTTTACTTTTTTTAGTTTAGGTTTAAGTTTATTTTATTTTTATTTTAGGTTTAGTTTTTTTTATTAGTTTAGAGTTTAGGTTTTTTTTAGTTTTTTTTAGGTTTATTATTTAAGTTTAGGTTTTTATTTAGTTTGTATTTTATTTTCTTTTAGGTTTGTTTTATTTTTATTTTAGGTTTAGTTTTTATTTTATTTAAGTTATTTATTTTTTAGTTTAATTTAGGCTTTTATTTATTTATTTTTGTTTAGTTTTTATTTTTTATTTTATTTTTATTTTTATTTTTTTGGTTTATAGTTTTTATTTATTTTATTTTTAGGTTTTATTTAGTTTAGGTTTAAGTTTTTAGCTTTCTAGGGTTTATGGTTTAGGGTTAGTTCAGGGTTTAGGGTGTAGGGTTTAAGATTTAGGGTTTAGGGTTTTAGGGTTTACAGTTTAGGGTTTACGATTTAGGGTTTAGTGTTTAGCATTTTTAGGGTTTAGGTTTTAGGTTTAAGGTTCAGGTTCAAGTTTAGGGTTTAGGGTTTTTGATTTTTGTAATAGAGAACAAATTTAGATTCAACGTCTCTTCTTTTCAATTTCATTAGCTAAGTAGCACACCAAGTTCTCTAAGACACAAGAGATGACGTAAATATAAAATGAGTATGCATAGAGAAAATCAAAAACCTTAGATAACTAGTATCGTCTCTAATGTAAAGCCACAGTTCCATACGCAGTAGATAGGATCAGCCGTCCTTCAATTTCTCCAATTACCAATAGAACCACCTCGGCCTCTCGGGTAGCGGGATCAACCATCATATCCCTGATCTCTTTCTCTGACACCACCATTCTTAGGGTTTAGGTTTAGGTTTAGGCGTTTTAGATTTTAGGGTTTAAGTTTATTTTTAAATTTATTTAGTAACTTTAGGTTTAGGTTTAGGGTTAGGGGTTTAGTATTTAGGGTTTAGGATTATGGTTTAGGGTTTAGGGTTTAGAGTTTAAGGTTTTTGCGTTTCTAAGGGTTTAGGGCTTAGGGTTTAGGGTTGTAGGTTTAGGGTTTAAGATTTACGATTTAGGGTTTAAGGTTTTTTTTAAAAAAAAAAATTAAGTAAACCGATAGGTTTAGGTTTATATAATTTATTTACTTTATTTTTTATTTCTTTTAAGTTATTTTATTTTTTATTTTTATTCAATTTCATTTTTTATTTTTATTTAGTTTAGTTATTTATTTTAGTTTAGGTTTTTTATTTTAGTTTATTTTTTATGTTTAGGTTTAGGTGTAGGTTTATTTTTTAGTTGAGATTTGTTTTTATTTTATTTTTTAAGTTTAAGTATTTTTTTTATGTTTAGGTTTAGGTTTTTATTTTTTATTTTTAGGTTTTTATTTTAGGTTTATTTTTAGGTTTTCTTTTTTAGTTTAGGTTTAGTTTATTTTAGGATTAGGTTTAGGTTTTGGTTTATTTTATTTTTATTTTAGGTTTTGGGTTTTTTTAGTTTAGGTTTTAGGTTTTATTTTTTATCTATTTTTAATTTTAATTTTAAGGTTTATTTTTTAGGTTTAGGTTTTTAATTAGTTTTTATTTTATTTTATTTTAGGATTATTTTATATTTATTTTACATTTAGTTTCTATTTTATTTAATTTTTTTATTCTTAGGTTTATTTTATTTTATTAGTTTAGTTTAGGTTTTATTTATTTTATTTTACTTTATTTTAATTAGTTTATTTTATTTTATTTTAAGGTTTAGGTTTAGGTTTTAGTTTAGGTTTTTATTTTATTTTTTTAAGGTTTAAGTTTTTTATTTATTTTATTTTTAGGTTTTATTAGTTTAGGTTTAAGTTTTTAGGTTTTTAGGGTTTAAGGCTTATGGTTTAGGGTTTAGGGTTTAGTGTTCAGGGTTATAGGGTTTTAGGGTTTAGGGTTTATTGCTTAAGCTTTAGGGTTTAGGGCTTTTAGGGTTTAAGGTTTAGGGTTTAGGGTTTAGGGTTTAGGCTTTAGGGTTTAGGGTTTTAGGTTTAGGTTTAGGGTTTATGGTTAGTTTAGGTTTAGGGTTTAGGGTTTTAGGGTTTAGGGCTTAGGGCTTAGGGTTAGGGTTAGGGTTTAGGGTTAGTGTAGGGTTTAGGGTTTAAGGCTTAAGTTTTAGGGTTTAGAGTTTAAGGTTGTAATTTTATGGTTTAAGGTTAGTTTTATGGTTTAAGGTTTTTTTTAATTAAGTAAACCGATAGGTTTAGGTTTATTTAGTTTATTTAGTTTTTTTTTTTTTCATTTTTGTTTATTTTATTTTTTATTTTTATTTAGGTTTATTTTTTATTTAGTTTAGTTTATTTATTTTAGGTTTATTTATTTTATTTTAGATTTTTATATTTTAGTTTATTATTTAGGTTTAGGTTTATGTTTTTTTTAGTTTAGTTTTATTTTTATTTTATTTTTTATGTTTATGTTTTATTTTTTATTTTTGGGTTTAGTTTTAGGTTTTTATTTTATTATTTTTAGGTTTAGGTTTTAGTCTTTTATTTTAGGTTTATTTATAGGTTTTTTTAAGTTTAGGTTTAGGTTTATTTTTAGTTTATTTTATTTTATTTAGTTTAGGGTTTAGGTTTAGTTTATTTTAGGTTTAGGTTTAGGATTTATTTATTTTAGTTCAGTTTATTTCAGGTTATGTTTATGTTTATTTTATTTTGTTTATTTTAGGTTTAGGTTTTTTTTATTTTTAGGTTTAGGTTTTTATTTAGTTTTTATTTTATTTAGGGCTTTGTGCCACCATCCTTCAAGATCTTTGATGGCAGTGGGAACTTAAGATAACATATTGCACAATTTAGAGGCAGCTGTTGCAACACCGGTGGCTGCAATGCACTCCTCTTCCGCCTTTTCGTTAGTCGTCTGTCATGTGTTGCATTTGATTGGTGCAGTGACCTTGGATTGGTAAGACTTTTGGGCGAGGGAGCACCTCTTCATCAAGAGGTTTGTTGGAGTTCAGCAGAGGGTGATGGTAGGTGACCTCATTATAGAGAAACAGAAACTCAACGAGTCCCTTGTTGACTACTTTCTCAGGTGGCGCAACCTGAGCATGAAATGTGAACCACAGCTGTCCGAACAACATGCCTTTGAGATTCTTCTCAAGAATATCCATGGCCCAGTCACCTTCATGCTTAAGGGATTTACCATCAAAACATTCAACAAATTAATCGACAAGGCAGCTAGCCTACAAGAAGAAGCTAAATAGTTGCCATTTCCTGACCAATCATCCAGACCCAAGCTGCAGAAGGTGTTTGAGAAGAAGTCGGACAGTTGTGTCAGTAAATAGAGGGAAGCAGCCAACTAGAGTTTAGTATGAGAGACTACGAGCTCAAGCCTCCTTGGCCACCTCTTCTTCCACTACCATCAACCATAATATGCCATAATGACCATTTCCACCACCTTAGTAGCCTACCTACCAGCAGTATTCATATCCATTGCCAGGTAGCTACTTTCCACCTACTCTTGTCGATAGATTGAATAAGCCATATTCATTCAAGAGGGAGGTAGTTAGGAAAATCTTTAAGAATCTCTTAAAGAAATGACTTTCGTTGGAGCTTGAGAGGCCGGAGGAAGTGGGCAAGAGTGATGA
This sequence comes from Cymbidium sinense, assembly GCA_021442155.1. Classification (NCBI taxonomy): domain Eukaryota; kingdom Viridiplantae; phylum Streptophyta; class Magnoliopsida; order Asparagales; family Orchidaceae; genus Cymbidium; species Cymbidium sinense. The sequence goes on along the minus strand of CM038222.1, from coordinate 40,984,371 downwards.
TCCTTGCTATTGCCCCTACCACCGCATGTTAGGCCATGTCTTAGAGGATTGTATCACTTTTAAAAACTAGCTTAAGCCCAACTATAAGTTATGAGCCATAGTTATCCCTAAGGAACACTTATTAGAACAACCATCTAGATCTGTTAAAGTAATCATTGGGGATACCTGTGAACCTCTTAAGACTAAAGAAAGTTAGGATATCTCCCTATCCCAAACCTCTAAGAAGATCATTTCTAAGATCAAGAAGCTTTCCTTGCAGGTGCCTGAAGTAGCTCAAACCTCTAACACCAAGAAAGGTTTGCTAGTTACAAAGGACAACTCAGAGAGGGTGACAGCCCAAAAATAGCAGTAGCAGCAGGGATAGTCTAGTAGCCCTCCACCGTTGCAGCTAAGACCTCTTCTGCTAGCTCCTCTTCCTATAGGAGTATTGTATGTGGATAAGGGCACTAAATCCCTTACTCGCTTACTTTATTTGATTTTATCATATACCTCCACCCAAAAAAAGAAATTAATGAAGAAAGTTGATTCTACTTATATATTGTTTACTTCTAATGCTCTTGATTTTTTCCTATTGAAAGCTCTCCGAGTCTAAATAAAAATAATAGCTCTAGTAGTTTTGATCCATTTTTTTTATGATTTAGAGTTAGACTATCCTTCTCTGAATCAATCAGGTTCACCTCTTGAGATTGACTTGGAGTCAACTGACTTTGAGGATCCCATAAGAGAAGCTGTAGGTATGCCCGATGAGAAGGTAGAATTTTCCACAAGCTCATCATTCCAAGAAGTCACTAAAGTCAACCAACACAATGAAAAAGTTTTACCTCCTAGGGTAACACCTCATGATAAGGGTAAGTAAGTCATTGGTTCTAGTAAGCAGATAGCCCCTCCATAGGATGCTCCACCCATGGATATTCTTATGGACGACCAAGCTAGAGTTGATAATAATGTCCTAGCTCACCTTAGAAAGTTTTCAACTAAGTTAAGCATATATGACACCCTTGTCTTATCCAAAGAAATGAGGGAATCTCTAATGAGGGCCTTACTTGATCTAGAGATATGCTTGGCTCAGTTGATAACTACTAAAGAGGAGGCATGCCACTAAAAGGACATCTTAAGAGTTATATTCAGCGATGAAGACTTACTCCTAGGGATGACCGAGCACAATCACCTCTTTACATTATAGTGGATGAAGATCTGGCTATCTAGAGTTCGCTTGACCTGTGTATCAATCAAGAATATGAGTCTAAGAACCCTTGCCTACTTGAGGATTGACATCTCCAAACTCTAAAAATAAAGAATGATGTTAAGAAGATTTAATGAACAAAGCAAGAAGGCCTTGTGGTGTTTATTTTTAGATGTATTGGGGGAGGGGACACCACGTAGATCATGGGGGGGGGATACTTTTTAAGGTAAAATATTGAGGTATGATGTATATGATGTACTTTCTCAAAAGATAAAGGCATCACCCTACAATAGACCTAATCACATAATAAGGACTCCTAAGGCATGATGGGTCTTTGAATGTACTTGAGATTTTTCCCCTACTTTACATGGATTAATAAAGTAGGGTTTATATTAAACCATGTTCTTAAGTTCCTTATGGAGGCAAGCCTCCATAGTAAATTACATCTTAAGAAATGAAATTTCCTAAGAATACTCTCGATTAAAGTAGACAATTATTATCTCCAAAGATTTAAAGGTTAGACTATCAAAGGATTGGTTGTATTTTGGAAAATCAATTGGGAAAGTTCAAGGAGAAGACTTATTTTGGACTCCAAATGAAATAATTAAAAAATGCTCACGATACTAGGAAGCCTAGTGAACATTCCAATCTATCGTATGGTTGGGATTTATAATTTTTAAGTTGAGGAGATTTATATATTTTGAGTTGAAATTTAATTTGATTACTAGGGCTTATAATCCACCAACAAAAGGTTGTGGGAATGCTTAAGAGGTGAGGATTTATGCTCGTAGCCTGAAGGAAATAGCTTCCTCGGATCCTAAATCTAGGGAGCTTTAGTATGAGCTAAAGCATTACCTAAATCTAAGTGACAGGTGGACATAAAGGTTTACCTCCATAAGAAAGAATAAATTGTTCAACTTCTGGACTTATAACCGCCTGGAGTGGCCGCCAATTAACTCCTCCTACGATTTTAAAACCATGTAGTTTGGTGTTATGAATTGTAAGATAGCTAGGATAGTTATTTAATTAGAAAGAGACTAAAGTCCTAAACACATTCCCTAAGAAACTAGAGCATGACTGGTATGAGCATATAACTTAATCTATAGATGCAAAATCTTTTCAAATTTTATTTCATTTTAGACACATCATTTTGACAAAGGCTTTAGGATTTCTTATGCCTAAATGCTTGATGAAATAGGTTATGGGTCAAATCAGCTAGAAGAAGGTGTTCTCCACCATAAGGGATGCCCTCATAGGTCAAACATTCCTTTATTGTGCAAGAATGGAGATCCTTCATGTTCGAGAGAGAAAGAATATGCATGCATGATGTGAAACATACAACCATACAACTAAGGGGTTGCAAAATCTTTTAATTATTTTATTTATGTCTTAGGCTTTATGATGAGGTTATGAGTTGTTTAAAATTTAATTATGAGTTATTAGTTGGGTAGAAAAGTTATTTTTATCCTAAGAGCCTAATCATATCCAATCCGAACATTAAAGCATCAATCATTTAAGAAATTATAAAAATCATGCAATCCTAATGCACAATGTAAACATAACATCAAATAATTATATAAATTATCATAAAGAATAAAAGGCCAATGGGTACCATGTAAACCCAAAGATAGAAAAGATGGGTAGCGAGCTCCCCTTATACAACATAGAATATGAAAGAATAATTATAATTGTATTAAATGTTATGTGGGTCTTCTTTCATCATATCTCTATTTTGATTTGGTTCCTTCTTTGATTTGGATGCTTGCTTCAAAGGCATCACATGGCACCCTAAGACAAAGCCTTCTAACCACCGCTCATCCTAATCCTTCATAGCACTAACCCTAATTCCTATTGCAAAAATTACATTTATGTAGGAAAAGTAAATCTAACTACACCTACAAAATAGAGGTTAGCTAAATATAAATATAATCCCAAGCAATTGTATTTATAATTTGGACTTAGCACCCTACACATGGGTAACTAAGCCCACCTATCCTAACTTGGATTATGGATAAGGATTTAAGCAACCTACAGAAAGAGCATTCACATTTATTTTTAAGCATCCCTTAAGCATAATCCCCTATAGAAAATATGATTAGGTTAATATTGTCCTATCATCTAATCTATGAAGCATACACCCTAACATCCAATCTAAAATAATACATTATAAAACAAAACATACATCACATCATGCACTGTCCTAACTTAGAGCTAGAAGTGGTGACTTAATTCTAATGTGTGTATTAAGGCTTGTGTGGTAAGTCTTGTTAGGCATTAGTGTTGTATTTTCTAAGTGTAGAAGTATTCAATTTAACATGAAAGGTTGATTTCACTTGAAGTAGTTTAATTGATTTGAGAATTTTAATTTGTGTTTTCTTTTGTTTCATTTGATTACACTTAGCAACTAAGTGTTATAAAGAGAGGAAAAGAGGATTTCCCCTTTCATCCCTACCTTAAGTTACTTTCTAAAGTATATTAATTTGATTTAATTCTCTTTAGTGAATGGCTTACTAAATGATTTAATTAATCCTAAGTTTAGGTTCACTTTAAATAATTCTATTCAAATTGAAAGGCATCTTAAGATTAATTTAATTGAATTACTACATGACATATATTAAATCATTCCTTTCCATCACATGTAACATGCATATGATTTAATCCTAAGTGTATCTATACATGCAACATATTTTAGCACACTTAAATGATGAATGTATGTATATGTTTAGAATTTATATTTTATTTGATTGAATCATTTAAACATATTAATTTAAAACTTTATCCAAATTCTTATACAAAAATGACATAAGAATGAAATTAAATAGGCATGTGCTATTATTAAATCATGGAAGTGATGTAATCAAATTACCTCCTTGGAGCTAGCTGAAGCCTCATATTTTTGGGATGTCCAAACTATATACCCATTTGCATTCAAACATATGTAAATTCGTATACATGAACATAAGATGTCAGCTCCAAATCATATGGCTAATTAATTCAAGCACTTAGTCAATTATGAATGCATGCAATTTTAATGTAAAATGGGATTTTCATTCACTAATCACATATACATGTACATGTATAAAGATATAGGCAAGTATATGTAGTTGTTAAACCAGGGAAGTGAGGCAATAAAATGACCTCCTTGGGGCTAACTAAAGCCTTGTATTCCCAGGATGTCAAGACTATATACTTGGTTTTCTTGGACACACATGGATGCATACAAAAATGAGGGAAAGAAAACAACACAAAGATTGTATATTTTTTTTATTGAATCATTTATATGTATGAATTAAAGCACTATCCAAATTCTAATGTTGAAATATATATGAATGAAATCAAATGGGTACGTGACATTGATAAACCAAGGAAGTGAGGTAATCAAGTGACCTTCTTGGGGCTAACTAAAGCCTTGTGTTCCCGAGATGTCCAGATTATATACCCATTACCATTCAATCTTATATAAATCAACACATGAATAGAGGAAAGAGAACTCAACATTCATACACTTAAGCTATAAGCACATGCAATATTATTATTCATTTATAAGCTTTTGAAAAATACATTTGGATTCAATAGTGATAATAGCGATTCATATATTAAATTAAATCAACATGTGCAAGCTTACATAAAGGAAATACATTTTATTTTACTTGATTTTGAAAAGATGGATGCATGAATTTAAATGACATACCAAATTTAACATGATTGGAAAGAGGGCAGTCAAATATAAGCATGTGATTCATTCTACCAAACTAGTTCATAAGGATAATCAAATCAAATAAGATTATTTAAAGCAAACCAAAGCTTCTTTATTTATTAAGTTTTGAATTTGATTTGATTTAAATAAGAGAAGAGAAATCATCACTTGTTATTTTAAACCCATTCCTATATTACTGATTTGAATTAATTTAAGGAAATATAATTAAGTTTATTTTATGGGTCAATTAAGTTGAACCCTTAATTAGATGAATTAATTACCCTTACATATGTCACCTTAAATCAATTAACTAAGTAATTATGAGCCAACATGATATGCATGGAAATTAAACTTGCAATGATCCTATGAAGCAATTGGCTCATGATTAATATTTAATTATATTAATGGACTTGATTAATTACTCTTATGGTTTTCCCACACATGTGGACTAACCATAATTTCATTAAACTCCTTAAGGTTATTAAAGACCTAAATATCTACCACATCATTTAATTAATTAAGGTCTAATGTGATTATGATTTCAATTTGATTAAGTGATTTAATTAAATAATTAAATCTTAATTAATTTCATTTTTAAAAAAGGGTGAAATGAACTTAGGGAAAGGGGTCCCAACCCCATTCCTTAGTTCAAGAACTATTGAATAATGATTAAGAAACTTAATTAACCAATTTGTTACTGTCCATGGGATTAATTAATTATTAATTAACTTAATAGAGTAGTTAAGGTTTAATTAGTCAATTTTTCTAATTAAGTGAGCAATAAATCCCAAGAAAATCATGGGAGGTAGAGGTCATCCCATTAAATTAACTCACAAAATTTGGGATTAATTTCTCAAGTAATTAAGCTAATAAATTTCTGAATTAAACCTTAATTTCTGTTCAAAATTAGTTAAGATCATTTTTAATTAATTCTCCTCTAGAAATACCTTTAAAATGAGTATTTATTTGCATTTTTTATTTCTCTATGATTTTTATGATTTTTAGAAGTTTCAACCATTATAAAATGATTAATTTAGCCTAATCCTCTTAGAACCACGTGGCACCCTGACATTGCATGCTTTCCATGTGGCACTACGAGATTGGTTATTTAAAACTTATCTGACTCAGTGCCTACGTGGCATCGGTGGATGCGCTTTCTCGTCTACCATCTGATCTAAGATCGAATGGCTATGATTAATCCCATAGCTAAATAGGATTAAATTAGATTAATCTAGTTGATCTACTCATGACCGTCCATTCCAATCATGTCAAATGGATGGTGCGTGATCTAATTTCATGCGAGTGAGGGAGAATGGAGTCTATCCATCATTGATCACTTGATCTGAGCTTACTTAAGCTTGGATCAACTTAAAAAGGGTCTCACACCTTCATGACATTGATCGGAGGGGATCCAATAGTCAAAATCACATTTTTTGGAAGCATACATCACTGGAGCTCAAGACCAGTTGCTCGAATGATTAAGGAAGCTTCATCTAGTAGAGATGAAGCTCTGTTGAGTAGAAATTGGATCAATTCCTTAACGTTCGCTCATAAGGCCATGAATCGATGATTTGGAGTTCAGCTTTGATCAAAGTCCCACCTCCAGTGCTTGGGAAGCTTGGGAGATGGTTTGTTCTTACTCGATGAGGCCTAGGAAAGGTGTGTGAAAAGTTAATTTGAGTTTGATGGAGAAATGGAGAAGTTAGGTCAAAAATTAGAGTGTCCTATTTCGAGATAGACGGGAATGGTATTTTCTGATCAAGGAAAAAACTTGGGAGCATAGGGAATGGCTCTATCGGCTCATCTTGAGTAGCTAAGTCTTTGAGGAATAATTTTTGTGTGTGTTTGAGTGGAAATGAGGGGGTGTATACCCCCTTTCATCTTGATCTGATGGTGGGATCAGGTTTGGCATGTAGCGGCCATCCGACATCTCAGGGAGTTGTGGGTGGCAGGGAGGAGGTGAGTTAGCTTGGCTTGGTTGGTTGAAGGTGTGGAGGTGGCTACCAAGGAGGAATCATGGGTGTCCTATGGGTTTCAGATGCTCCAATATGGAGGGTGAGGTTATTTTACTTCCCATAGGTCATGGCAGACCCAACCACCCCTTGGGTTAGGTTGGGCAGTGTCCTAGGTGCCTAGGTGGACCATTGGGCGAGTACCAAGTGGCCAAGTAATAGAAATGACCACTTACATGGGTGATTTATCTCATGTGCTGCCCTTCACCCAATGGTAGAATGATCATTTAGTATTATATTTAATTTGGGTAGATTTGAAATGAGCCAAAAGTTGGTTTGCCCAAATTTCAAGTCAATTGGAATTGATTTGGTTAGGTTTGGCTCAATTTGACTCATTTAGGTCAAATTGGGTTAGGTTGGGTCAAGTTGACCAATTGGTCAAATTAGGTCAAACTAAGAGTTTGGTCAAGTTCATATGATCATTTGGGATGTTTTGGTTCAATTGGTTTGGTTTAGTTTGGCTTAGATTTGATTTTGTCTCATTTGAATTCATTTGGGTCAAATGGGTTAAGTTAACCAATTTGACCAAATTGGCCAAATTGGCTTGGGTTGGGTGTTTTTTGGGTTTAGTTGACCAATTGAAGATGATTGTAGGCTTTGGTTTCAATTAATTTGGATTTGGTTTTGATTTAGGCCAACTTGAACCTTTAGGTCAATTTGGGCTAAGTAGGTCAATTCATTAGGTCCAATCATGGCTTTGGTCAAGTTCAACAATCAATTTGTATTGAACTTGAGCCATTGGTTATCAATTTGGTTTATATTTTGATTTGACATAATTGGTCTTTTAGGTCAATTTGGGTCAACTTGGGTCAAGAAGGGGTTTGGTTTGACTCATTGAAGGTCAAGTCATATTCAAATATTGATTTTGAGTATGAATCATTAGTTTCATGGGATTTGGCTTAGGTTTGCAATTTGGCTAGTTTGGGTTCATATGTTGGTTGACTTGGTCAAATGACTGACTTGGTTTACCAATTTGTGACAACTGATCAACCTAGGGTGATCAATAATCATGATGGGAGGTTTTGTTGGGGTTGGTTCAATTAAATTTGGATAGGATTAGAACTTGGCTCAAATAGGTCAAATTGGCCACTTTGCATCAAATGGACCAATTGGGTTTAGTTGGCTTGATTGTGGGTTAAGTTTGATTTAGTTGAGTTTATATATGGATTTGAGATTGATATATAAATTCAATTGCAATTTGTTTGGGTTTTGGTTCATTTGAATATTTCAAGTCAATAGGGATAAGTTAGGTTTGACTTGGGTTAATTTTGGTTTGGCTTGATGATTGTAGATTTCATCTATATTTGTGAATATGATTGAAGGTATGATTGATTCATGAGAAAATCTATTGAATTTGGGTTTTGGAATTTTGCTAAGCCCACGTAGTTGGGTCATGTGGCATAGGTTTGGATTTGATTTGGTTTGATTTAGTTTTGATGATTTAAATGTATATTTCATTTAAATTTATGAAGATGATTGAAAATATGAATGATTTGTGAGAAAATCAATTGAATTTGACATGATTTGGATTAAGAGTTGGCTAAGTCCATGGGATATGTCATAAGGCTTAAGAAGGGTTTTAATTTAGTTTGATTTAGTTTTGATCACTTCAATGTAGATTTTATTTATATTTAGGTAGATGATTGAACATATAAATTAATATGAGAAAATTAATTGATTTTGGATTTATTTGGATTAAGATTTAGCAACGTCCATGGGATATGTCATATGGCTTAGGAAGGGTTTGAAGTTTGGATTTGATCATGGGCTTCAATCATTTGGTTTTGGAATTTGGGTTTAGAACTAGATTTGGATTTGTTGTTTGAATTTGAGGTTTGGAGAAGATGAACATGGATTGGATTTGGGTTGAAGGGTAGGTGGATTATCATAATCTAAGGCATAATCCTATGGTTAACCTTCTAAGTCTTTAGGCTTAAGTTAAGTGTTTACCTAATTGTTAGAAGTGTCTTATGACTAGGAAAGTCTTAGTGTCTAGAAGACTCCTAAGTTGAAGATAAGAAATTGAATTCGCACTCCAAAAGTGAGGTCAATAGGCCTTAGGCTTTATAGTGTTTCCCTAGGAGATTGATGATTAGAAGACCGAAGCCAAGTTCCACATTATAGACTCGGATACATCTTTCAATGCTTTGCTTCAAAGACCATGAATATATGAGAACAACATAGTTCCATCTACTCTACATCAGTGTTTGAAGTTTGTGAGAGGTGGGATTGTCTACTATGTCAAAGGAGATTTGAAGCCATTTATAATTCAAGAGGTTGGCATATATGAGGATGTGTCTTACCACCTCTCTCAAAGTCAATAAGTCTATTCTCGTAAACATGACCAAAGTTCAAAAAAAAAAGGAAAAGAAAAAGAAAAAGAAAAAGGAAGAGAAAAAGAAAAAGAAAAAGAAAAGAAAAAAATAAGAAGAAAATAAAAGGGAGCGGAAATAGACTTGGAGGAGGAAGTGGAGCCTTACATTAGATTACAATTCATTACTCCATTTGAACATATGGGTAGGATGACGACCTACCAGAGGAAGAGGCGGTTCAAAGGCAATCCCAGGTGGAAAACCTCTTATTGGCCACCCAATAGAATATATGTCCCATACAAGGTACACTTATCCTTATAAACTTAGAATCTAGTTCATAGGATGAGTCTTATATGGTTAGCACACCAGCCAACTCTTCTCAGTAGTAGATTCCCTTGGAGGTGACACTTGAGCCAGATAGCGATGAAGATCGAGCTCCAAAGCAAAGCATAAGTGTATCCAAGTCTACATGTGAAATAGTTAGGCATCAGTTAAGAACCTTAGCTCTAACCAAAATTTCCTCTCAAAAAGTTGAGGGTTTGGTAGTTATGGAAGCCCCTAATTCATCCACAAGTGTAAAGACTCAGAGGTTCTTTTTGGGAGCATCATCCTCAAGTTATGAAGTTGATGTAGAACCTGCGGATGATTCATATAAAGATTTAATAGAATTACCTTTTGATTAATACTTGCCTTGTGTTAATATTTTAGCAAAGAAAGGGATAATCCCACATACTTGGTCAAAGCATAAGTCAAACTACTTAGAAAGAATATGGAAGAACAAATGCAACAGCTCTCAATCAAAGATTTTGGGATAGTGGGTCCATTCGATGATGATGATTATTTCTTAGTTAACTCAATCATTTGAAATCTAATATGTTCTTTTCAAATCACATTCATATGAAGGCGTGCTTAAAAGATGATCCAAATGATTTTGAAGTCAAAGATGCACCACTAGAGTTTGAAGAAGAGATCCAGTCAACCATCGATGAGATCAAAGAAATCAACTTAAGAATAGAAGAAGATCCACGCACGACATACATCAATTTTTTTATTGAATGAAATTGAATGCAATGACTTAGTTAGATTATTGACTGAGTTTAAGGACTACTTTGGATGTTGTTATTAAGAGATGCCTTTATTGGCTCCTGACATAGTGGTCCAAAAACTAGTAATAGAGCCTACTTCTAACCCTATCAAACAAGCCTCTAGACGCATGCAATTAGACATAGAACAACATGCCAATTATGAAGTCAAGAAATTGGTCAATGCTGGCTTTATTTGGGAAGAAAAATACCCTACCTGGTGAGCCAGCATCATCCCTGTTAAGGAAAATAATGGCAAAATTCACATATGTGTCAATTTTAGGGACTTCAATAAGGCATGTCCAAAAGATGAATTTCCACAACCAATCCCCAAGCTGATGGTAGGCATTGCCTCATCTCATGCAGTCTTCTCTTTCATGGATGGCTCATCTAGATATAACCAAATAAAGATGGCCCTGAAGATGAAAGAAACATTGCTTTTAGAACCCCGATTAGAATCTATTGCTATAATGTCATGCCTTTTAGCCTTAAAAATGATGGTGCTAAATACTAGTGGGCTATGACTTGAACCTTCGATGAACTTATTCATCATCAAGTTGAGTACTATGTCGATGATCTCATGGTTAAAAGTAGAGAAAAGGAAAACCATCTCTTTGACTTAAGAGTAGTTTTCGAATAGTTAAGATAATTTAACCTCAAAATGAACCCCAAAAGTGTGTACTCAGAGTAGTTTTAGGGAAATTCCTTGGGTTTGTTGTTCGACACTAGGGAATCGAAATTGATCCGAAGAAGATCAAGGTGATATTAGAAATGCCACCCCCTAAAAGTTTAACAAAACTCATATCATTCTAAGGGCGGTTGGCATATTTAGGACACTTTATATCCAACCTATTAGGAAGATGTCAGCCCTTCTCAGTACTTTCCAAAGAGGATGCCATGTTCAAGTGGGATGATAAGTGTGAGCAAGCCTTTAAAGACATCAATCATTACCTAATGATGCCACCAGTTCTAGTAGCCCCTATCCTAGGCAAGTCACTCATACTTCACGCTGCTATGTTAGACGACTCCCTTGGTGCTTTATTGGCCCAAGCCAACAATGAAGGAAAGAAAAATGCACTCTACTACCTCATCTAATCCCTCGAGGCTAATCATCCACTCATTGAGAAGCATTGCCTAGCTTTAATCTTTGCATCCCAAAAGCTACAACACTACATGCTTCCTCATAAAACTTAATCTAGGATCAATCCACTCTGATATCTCATGACATGATTGGTATCACTACTGATTATCTCATTACATTCGTACTCTTTCGTGTGGTGAAAGGACAAGCGCTAGTGGATTTCTTAGTAGCACACCCAGTTCTTGATGACTCTTTGCTTAGTGATTATCTCCTTGATGAACAAATCATAAACTTAGGGGATACTAGCATTCATTGCTAGGAGATGTAATTTGAGGGTGCAGCTTCCTCTCAAAGAGCAGATGAACCATAATCTACTATTCCAGGAAAGGAAGGGGAAGGAATAGTTTTCTTAACTCTAGACTGTGATGTGATGAGATTCTCATATCATCTGTCCAATTCTTGTACTAACAATGAAGCTGAATATGAGGCTCTGATTGCCAATCTAAAGTTAGCCATTACTCTAAGCATCAAGAACATCAACATCTAATTATCAACCAAATTATTGGGTCCTATAAAGTTATAAAGCCCAAGCTCCATCACTACCATAAGTACACCATGGAGTTGTTGGCCAAAATCCTAGAGGTTTATAAGATTTCTCAAGGAGAGATTGTCATAGTGTATGCTTCAGCCAAGCTTGCCAAGGAGTTGGCATGTTCAGAGGATGAGTCCATATCAATAAAGGTTCAAAATAAACTGGTCTTATCCCTTATTGATATTAAACTCATCAAAAAGTACTCTCTTGAAGGTAAGGTTTCCATTTCCAAGAAGGATGAGGAGTTAGATTGGATGCAACCATTCATGGATTACCTAAATAAAGGCAAACTACCTCAAGAGAAGTCCCAAGCCCATCAGATGAACCAGAGAGCACTTTCTTATGCTCTTGTGGATGGTGCCTTGTATCGACGATCTTTCGATCTTATGTGGTTATGTTATCTAGACTAGCACGAAGCCCATAAGATCATGACATAGGTACACTCAGGATTATGTGGAGCCAACCAATCTGGTCCGAAGATGATAGCCAAGATTAAGAGACTATGATACTACTGGCCATCGATGATCAAAGATTATATGTATATGTATATGGCTAGGCGAGGCCACCAATGTCAAATACACGGTGTGGTCCTACACCAACCACCCAATATTCTATATCCTACATTGGCCTCATGGCCATTCGAGTGTTGGGGTCTCGACATAGTGGGTCCGATTGATCCTCCTTCATCCAAGGGTCATCAGTTCATCTTAGCTGTTACCAACTACTTTTCCAAATGGGTGAAGGTGATTTTGATCAGAGAGGTCACAACTCAGCATGTACTCCAATTTTTTAGTAACCATAATGTATATAGGTTCGAAGTGTCTCGACAAATTTTATTTGATAATGGTACTGCATTCAAGAGCATCGAGATCAATAACTTTTCCTGGGGATACAAAATAAATTGGAGATATTATACCATAAACTACTCGAGGGCAAACAGCTTAGCAAAAGCCTTCAATAAAACTCTCATCCAAATACCATAGAAGATACTTGATAATAATAAGCGATAATGGTATCTGCAGTTGTTGAAACTTTATGGGCTTACCGCACCACATGTAGAACTCCAATTCAGTTTACTCCTTTCTCCTTAGTGTATGGGTCTGAAGACATTCTACTATTAGAAGTCCAACTCCCATCACTAAGGATAGCTGTGGATAGCAAGATCATAAAGGAGCAGAATGCCAAGTTGTGATTAGAAGAGCTCAAAGGATTAGAGGAGAGATGCCTATGGGCATGCCAAAACCTTGAGTTGTACAAAGCTAAAATGATTCAAGATATCCATAAGTTGGTACTTCTTGGAGCTTTTCAAGTAGGAGAGCTTATTTTAGTTCTAAAAAGACTGATTGTTGCCCATCGTAAGATAGGAGGAAAGTTTGAACCCACTTGGGAAGGACCTTTTTCCATAGAGAAGGCCTACCAAGTAGGATCTTATCAGCTTATTAATCATAAGAGAGAGTACCCAATGCTTGCAATCAATGGGCTTTGCTTAAAGAAATATTATAAATCATGTTAAAAAATAATTATCATCAATAAAAATTTCATTTTGAATTCAATCTCTTCCATGTTGAAAGTATTCTTGTTTGCGAAGGCCCGATGATGTGTTTAGGGTAGGTGTAAGGAACTCAGGTGATCTCCTATCTATCATTGACACAACACAAACACATTCTACATGAAAACATATATAATAAACACATATATGTTATCTCAGGCTACTAACAGTTGAGATAACAATCTAGACACTCACTCAGTAACTACTCTGGGCCAGGCTGACGTGCTACCCTGCTAGTGTGTCACCCAAGTGGTCTTCTTGCTTTGGAGGATGTAAGTCTGCTACACTTTCCTTCTTTACTTGGACCCTGCACACTGATGAGTGCCTTGTTAGTTTGGTAGACCTTACTTTATGGTCGGTAAGCTACATTATGTTGGCTTCATTTAATATAATGTGAGTTTGGTACACTTTCTTCTTGGATTTGCCTTTGCACACTAACTGATTGAGTATATTTGAGGTTTACAATAAATCCCCTAGCAGCTCCTTCCCTCTTGACTGCTTCAAGTCTAGGTCCAGTCCTTCCTTGGGGCTCCTCGCTTAGTAGTCGCTCTAGGTTAGATAGCATCTATCCCACTGATGATAGACTATCGATGATATTCACTTGGAAAGTTGTAAGCCTACACGCTTTCTTTCCGTGATCATTACCTGACACCTTAGGTTTGTTGGTTGTCTCACTATCTTGTGGATACACCACTCATGCTGACAAATACACCTTAGGTTGGTTAGTTCTTGCACCGTAGGATACACCACTCATGGCAGATGTAAGTCTTCTATGATTTCTTTTTGAGTTGGCCAACGTACACCTATAGGCTTTCTTTTCTAGGGCAATACTCCTAACAGCACCAACCCTGTGGGCACTATAGTTGGATCACATCATTTGCAAGCCCATTTAGACACTACTGAGATTACTATCGGATTGGATAGTTCCCCTTTTGTAGTAACCATCCATATGGTTGGAGAATCCGTCCTGTGGTTGTGCAGATTCTCCCTGGGTCTAGAAAATATAAGATAGGTCAAGGCCAATATAGCCCCTCCACAGTGTGGTCCCTTGAACACCAACAGGGTCCACATAAACATTTAAACAAAATATATATTCACTTGTAGATTAGGAGGACACCCCTACTGGTACCATTTCCCAAGCAGGTATCCTATCTTTAGGCCAGTATCAGCAAAACTCCCTATAGGAATCGCCTGACTACTATAGAGTTGATATAATTCCCTAGTGGAATTCACTCAGTAGTAGCCCCTAAGTCTGGTTTGATTTGTTATGCTACCAAGAAGTCACCCCAGTGGTTATTCCTTGCTTTAGAAGATGTAAGTCTGCTATGCTTTCTTTCTAGTATAGCCATTGCACACCGAAAGGAAACCCCTTAGGTTGGCAAGCTCTACCCCACAGTTAGTAGACTATCCCTTTGGATTTGTAAATTTGAGATAGGACAAGTGTGATATAGCCCCATCTCAGTGGGTCCATCGCACACCTACATGGTCCATAAATTAAATCTATCAAATTTAATTGAGCTCACATCCCCAATGGATATGTCCTCAATTCAAAATCAATCTAAACCAAACAAACCATATCAAATCATATGAAATTAAGATAAAATTAATCTGGACTACTTTTGGGTTGACATAAGTCCCCGACGGCATTCACTCAGTAGTCACCCTAGGTCAAGTTTGATTTATTTTGCAACCAACAAGTTACGATAGTGATTGTTCCTCTCCTTAAAAGATGTAAGTCTACTAAGCCTTCTTCCTAGCACAACTATTACACACTAAAAGGCATCCCCTTAGGTTGGCTAGCTCTACCACGTAGTTGGTAGACTATCCCTTTGAATTTGTAAAGTTGAGGTAGGTCAAGGCTGACATGGCCCATTCTCAGTGGGTCCATCACACATGGATAGAGTCCATTCATTAACTTAGATTAAATTAAACCCATTCTAATTCTCCTCAGTGGAGTTAAATCACACCCATCTCCCTATTAGAGCCCTAAATCATATATAAAGAAGTCAAGAAATTAAATCAAATTCAAAACCAATCTCCCTAGTGGAGCCAAATTAAACTAACTCCCCTAGTAGAGTCCAAATCAAAGAAATCCAACCAAACTCTTATTCTCAGCAGATACATCCCCAAACAAATCTATGAAATCAAACTCAAATCCCAATCCCCAATGGATAGCTTGAACCGGCCTCCCTATTGAAATGCTCATATACCCGATCCCTAGCAGACTCGAGCCCATATCTGTAACAAATATGCCTCCATATCAATTTGAATAAAATAATTTAAAGTCAATTTGATATTATTCCCTGGTTGATTATAGATTCTTATCCTCAGCGAATCTTCTTTCCACAAATTATATAATTAAATCAAATTCAAACCTTATTCCCAGCAGATTTTCTTCTTCTATTCTCTCGACATAGACCCCTCACATGTCATGTCCAATGCATGTGTGATACCCTAGCGGATCTCCCTCCAAGTTTTTGACATGGAATTCTCATCAAATCTTATTTCTTCTCTTATGCACACCTTTAATACTTCACCAAAATTAACAATGTATTCATTCAAATTACATCATCCTAACATTATAATCAACATTTTATGATTTGTGATGGTGCAAGGTTAAACTAACTATACAATATCATGCTAAACATATTATAGTGTGAATTAACACACTATATTATCTTATAATATATGATGTTATATTATAATTTGCTATAATATAATATATTGTCTAAAATTACACCTCATTAGAATCAGTTAAAAGGAACAAATAACAAAATTTTCTCAAAATGTGAATAATGTTCATTTTGGATGTAAAATTGTTACTTTTCTATTAGAAATGGTACAAAATAGTATAATTTTTGTGTTTCTTATTCATGTGTGCTGTGAATTTGGCCAAATTCTTCCATCTCAACCTTCAAATTATTATTTTTTGTGAGTTTCAACCCAATGTATTATAACAAAAGTAAAACATACTAAAATGTACAATAACATTTAGTAACACACCACCACATTCATCTATATGTGAAGTTATATTATTATGTACATTATATTTTAATATGCTTTCATATAATATATTATCTTACATTACACCTTAAAATGAATCACTTTAAGCAAAAAATTTATAAAATTTGGTTGAAAAATGAACATTTATTTTGGATGCAAAATTCCATTCTTTTGATTAAATGACACACCATAGCACACCCCCAATGATGTTCCCTAAAGCTTACCTTAAATTTTGCCAAATCCCATCATCTCAACCTATAAATCAGTATTTTTATGAATTATACTAGTAGAAATTCTACTACATCATACTAAAACAAACTAAAATATGCTAAACAACAAGTACTAATACACAATAGTATGCTATAATGCATGATGGTACACTATGTTATAGCATCCTATATTATAATATATTATAACTTATTATATTATACTATGTTGCATATCACATCACAAGGGATTTCTTAAGATAAAAAAATCATAAAATTGGTCTAAACAATAAAAATAATATTTGTAGTCATATCACTTACATATTTTAAATTGAAATAATATATTATGATGCCATACTTTACCTATTATGAATTTGGCTAAATTCCACCATTTTAAAGTCTAAATCAACATTTTTTATAAATAATGCTAGTGTAGGCTCGACTGCATGATTGTAAAACACTAAAAGAATTTAAAATGCATAGAATAATATATTATGATATATGATGCTATACTATACTACAACATATAATATTCATTTAGAACATAAAATCTTACTTTTTAGACTACAAGTGGCGTGGCACACCTTTGGTATTACAACCTAATTCCCACTTCAAATTTAACAAATTTCATCATCTAATTTATTAAATCAATATTTTTATGATTTATATTAATATAGACTATAGTGAACAATACCATAATATACTAAAACATTTCAAAACATCTTATAACATCCAAAAACACATCACTACATGCTCAAATATATGATGCTACATTATACTATAATATATGGTATTATAATATGATTTAGGGTTAGGGTTTATGGTATTCAAATCTATAATAGTCAAGGGAAAGTCTCTTAAAGACATATTCTTTAGCTGCCATAACTATGTTAGGATTATGTCATTCATTAGATCTACTCCTAATGACATCTTTATTCAATGTTTAGCATTAATTTATTATTTAGTGTTTAGGGTTTAGGGTTTATGGTTTAGGGTTTAGGGTTTATGGTTGTAGGTTTTATGGTTTAGGGTTTATGGTTTTAAGGTTTAAGGTTTAGGGTTTAGGGCTTAGGTTTTTAGTGTTTAGGGTTTTTAGGGTTTAGGGTTTAAAGTTTAGGTTTTAGGTTTAGGGTTTAAGTTTTTTTTTTTAACAAAGAACAAATTCAGATTTACATTTTTTTCTTTTCAATTTTATCAACCAAGTAGCACCCCATGTTTTCTAAGACACAAGCAATAACATAGTTAAAAAATGAGCACCCATAAAGCAAATTGAAAACCCTAGATAAGTAGAAAAATCTATACTGTAAATACATTGTTCCATAAGCAACAGATCAGATCGGTCATTCTTTAGCTTCTCCAGTTCCATCAAAACCACCTCGCCTCTCGAGTAGTGGTATTCTCCATCATATCCACATTTTATCCCTCCGCCACCACCATGGATGTAACCTCCATCACTCCTCCCACCTCCATAACCACCACTTCTCCGACCATAACCTCCATATCCACCAAAACCTCTAGATCTCCCACCACCACTGTGATATCCACTGCCTCCGCCTACGCCTCCACAACCAGATCTAGATTGAGCCTAGTTGATGGTGATGTTACTACCATCAAGGTTATGCCCATTCTTAGGGTTTAGTGTTTATGGTTTAGATTTTGGGGTTTAAGGTTTAAGATTATCGATTTTAGGGTTTAGGGTTTAGATTTTGGGGTTTAAGGGGTTAGGGTTGTAGGTTTTAGGGTTTAGGGTTTAGATTTTAGGGTTTAAGATTTATGATTGTCGGTTGTAGGGTTTAGGGTTTAAGGTTTAGATTTTGGGGTTTAAGGTTTAGGGTTGTAGGTTTTAGGGTTTAGAGTTTAGGGTTTAGGGTTTAGGGTTTAGGGTTTTAGGTTTAGTTTAGTAAGGTTTAGGGTTTAGGGTTTAGGTTTTAGTTTTATAGTTTAGGTTTAGGGTTTTAGGTTAGGTTTAGTGTTTAGGGTTTAGTTTTAGGGTTTAGGTTTAGGTATAGGTTTAAGTTTAGGTTTATTTTAGTTATTTATAGGTTATTGTAGGTTTAGGGTTTGGGGTTAGTTTTAGGGTTTAGAGTTTAGGATTTAGGATTTAGGGTTTTTTTTTAAATTAAGTAAACTAGTAAGTTTAGGTTTATTTAGTTTATATTTTATTTATTTAAGTTTTATTTATTTTATTTTTTATTTAGGTTTATTTTATTATCTTTATTTAGTTTAGTTTATTTATTTTAGTTTACTTTTTAAAGTTTAGGTTTATTTTTTAGTTGAGTCTTATGTTTACTTTTTTTTTAGGTTTTGGTTTTACTTTTTATTTATACGTTTAGGTTTAGGTTTTTATTTTATTTTCTTAGGTTTAGGTTTTAGGTTTTTATTTTAGGTTTATTTTTAGTTTTTATTTTTTTAGTTTAGGTTTAGGTTTATTTTTAATTTATTTTATTTTATTTAGTTTATGTTTAGGTTTAGATTTAGTTTATTTTAGGTATAAGTTTAGGTTTTATTTATTTTAGTTTAGGTTTAGGTTTATTTTATTTATTTTATTTTATTTTTATTTTAGGTTTAGGTTTATTTTGGTTTAGGGATTAGGTTTTATTTTTTATTTATTTTTAGGCTTTATTTTTAGGTTTATTTTTTATGTTTAGGTTTTTATTTAGTTTTTATTTTATTGTAATTTATTTTATTTTAGGTTTATTTTATTTTTATTTTAGGTTTTGTTTTTATTTAATTTAGACTTTTTTATTTTTTGATTTAGTTAAACTTTTTATTTATTTTATTTTTGTTTAGTTTTTATTTTTTTATTTTATTTTCTTTTTAGGTTTAGGTTTAGGTTTAGGTTTTAGTTTTTTTTTATTTAATTTTATTTTTTTATTATATTTTGGTTTAGGTTTTTTTTTACTTATTTTATTTTTCAGTTTTATTTAGTATAGGTTTAGGTTTTTAGCTTTTTAAGGTTTAGGGTTTAGGGTTAGTTTAGGGTTTAGAGTTTATTCTTTAGAGTTTGGGGTTTAGAGTTTAGGGTTTAGGGTTTAAGTTTTAGTTTAAATTTAACATCATTTTTTAACAGAGAACAAATTCAGATTCAACGTTTCTTGTTTTTAATTTCATCTACCAAGTAGTACATAAAGTTTTCTAAGACACAAATGATGACATAGTTCATAAATGAGCACCCATAGAGCAAAACAAAATCCATAGATAAGCAGAACCATCTCTACTATAAAGATAGAGTTCCATAAGCAGGGTGGATTTAGTTCTTGATTTCTCTAGTTCTTCAGAACCACCCAGCCTCTTAGTGCAATCCATGCATCATATCATGATCTTTTCCCATGCCACCATGCCCATGCAGTTGTAACCACAATGCTCCTCCACCTCCAAAACCACCACTACTCGACCACCACATCCATATCCACCCGGCACCTCTAGATCCCACCACCACTTTGATAACCTCCTCCAGCTTCCTTGTCGATATAAATTGAACTTACTTGATAGTGATGTTCCTACAATTAAGGCTCTCCCCATTCTTAGTGTTAAGGGTTAGTTTAGTGTTAATTTAGGGTTTAGGGTTCATTTAGGGTATAAGGATTTAGGATAGTTTAGGGTTTAAGGATTAGGGTTGTAGGTTTTAGGGTTTAAGGTTTAGGGTTTAGGGTTTAGGGTTTTTGGGTTTAGGGTTTTAGGGTTTAGGGTTTAGGGTTTGGGGTTTAGGGTTTAGGTTATAGTGTTTTAGGCATTAGGGTTTAGGGTTTAGTGCTTTTTTTAAATTAAGTAAACTGATAGGTTTAGGTTTATTTAGTTTATCTTTTTATTTGTTTGAGTTTATTTTATTTTAATTTTTATTTAGGTTTATTTTATTATTTTTATTTAGTTTAGTTTATATACTTAAGGTTTATTTATTTTAGTTTTGATTTTTTATTTTAGTTTATTTTTTAGGTTTAGGTTTTATTTTTAGTTGATTTTTAATTTAATTTTATTTTTTTTAGGTTTAGGCTTTAGGATTTTATTTTTTGTTTATTTTTAAGTATTAGTTTTTAGTTTTGGTTTATGTTTATTTTTAGTTTATTTTATTTTATTTAGTTTAGGTTTAGGTTTAGGTTTATGTATCTTCATTTAGTTTATTTCAGTTTAGGTTTATTTTATTTTGTTTATTTTATTTTTATTTTAGGTTTAGGTTTTTTTAGTTTAGGGTTTAGGTTTGATTTTTTATTTTTATAGGTTTTATTTTTAGGTTTTTTTAGATTTAAGTTTTTTTTAGTTTTATTTTATTTTGTTTTAGGTTTATTTATTTTTATTTTATGTTTAGTTTTTTTATTTTATTTAGTTTTTTTATTCTTAGGTTTATTTTACTTTTTAGTTTAGTTTAGGTTTTTATTTATTTTATTTTATTTTATTTTGTTTTTAGGTTTAGGTTTAGGTTTAGGTTTTAGTTTAGGTTTTTTTATTTTATATTATTATTATTTTTTTAGGTTTAGGTTTTATTTCTTTATTTTATTTTTAGGTTTTATTTAGTTTAGGTTTAGGTTTTGAGGTTTTTAGGGTTTAAGGTTTAGAGTTTAGGGTTTAGGATTTAGGGTTTAAGGTTTAGGGTTTTAGGATTTATGATTTAAGGTTAGGGTTTAGGATTTAGTGTTTAGGGTTTAGAATTTAGGCCTTAGGGTTTAGAGTTTAGGGTTAGCCTTTATGGTTTAGGGCTTTTAGGGTTTGGGTTAGTTTAGGGTTTAGGGTTTAGGGTTTCTTAGGGTTAAGGGTTTAAGGTTGTAGGTTGTAGGTTTAGGGTTTAGGGTTTAGGGTTTAGAGTTTAGGGTTTAGGATTTAGGGTTTAGTTTTTAGGGTTTAGGTTTTAGGGATGAGTTTATTTTTTAAATTAAGTAAACTAGTAAGTTTAAGTTTATTTAGTTTATTTAGTATATTTTTCATTTTTATTTAGTTTAGTTTATTTATTTTAGTTTGGGTATTTTATTTTATTTTATTTTTTAGGTTTAGGTTTAGGTTTATGCTTATTTTTTAGTTTAGTTTTATTTTTATTTTATTTTTTAAGCTTAGGTTTTATTTTTTATTTTTAGGTTTAGGTTTTAGTTTAGGTTTAGGTTCATTTTCAGTTTATTTTATTTTATTTAGTTTAGGTTTAAGTTTAGGATTAGGTTAGGGTTTAGGGTTTAGGGTTTAGGGTTTACGATTTATGGTTTAGAGTTTTAGGAATTTTGGGTTTAGGGTTAGTTTTTAGGTTTAGGTTTAGGGTTTTTTTTTTTAAAAAAAAAACAATGTAAACATGTAGGTCAAGGTTTATTTAGCTTTCTTAGTTCATTTTTTATTTATTTGAGTTTAATTTATTTTTTATTGTTATTTAAGTTTATTTTTAATTTTTATTTAGTTTCATTTATTTATTTTAGTTTAGTCATTTTATTTTAGTTTATTTTTTAGTTTTAGGTTTATCTTCTAGCTGAGTTTTATATTTATTTTATTTTTAGGTTTAGGTTTTATTATTTATTTTTAAGTTTAGGATTTTATTTTATTTTTATAAGTTTAATTTTTAGGCATTTATTTTTGGTTTATTTTTAGGCTTTATTTTTTAGTTTAGGTTTATGTTTTTCTTTAGTTTATTTTATTTTATTTAGTTTAGGTTTAGGTTTAGGATTTATTAATTTTAGTTTAGTTTATTTTAGTTTAGGTTCAATTTTATTTTATATTTTATTTTAAGTTTAGGTATTTTAAGTTTACAATTTTGGTTTTATTATTTACTTATTTTAGGTTTTATTTTAGGTTTTTTTTATGTTTAAGTTTTTATTTAGTTTTATTTTAGGTTTATTTTATTTTTATTTTATGTTTAGTATTTATTTTAATTTGGTTTTTTATTCTTTGGTTTATTTTATTTTTTTAGTTTAGTTTAGGTTTTTATTTATTTTATTTTAATTTACTTTTATTTTTATTTTTATTTTATTTTTAGGTTTAGGTTTTACTTTAGGCTTTTTTTTATTCTATTTATTTTAGTTTGTTTTTGTTTAGGTTTTTTTTATTTATTTTATTATTAAGTTTTATTTAGTTTAGGTTTTGGTTTTTAGGGTTTTAGGATTTAAGGTTTTAGGGTTTAGGGTTTAGGGTTTGGGGTTAGGGTTTATGGTTAGGGTTTAGGGTTTATGGTTTAGTGTTTAGGCTTTAGGGTTAGGGTTTTGAGGGGTTAGGGTTTAGGGTTTAGGGTTAGCTTAGGTTTTAGGGCTAGTTTAGGGTTTAGGGTTTATGGTTAGGGTTAGGGGTTAGAGTTTAGTATTTTGGGTTTAATCTTTAGGGTTTAGGGTTAGTTTACAATTTTGGGTTTTGGGTTTTTAGGGATTAGGGTTTAAGGTTGTAGGTTTAGGGTTGTAGGGTCAGTTTAGGGTTTAGCATTTAGGATTTAGGGTTTAGGGTTTTTTTTTAATTAAGTAAACTAGTAGATTTAGGTTTATGTAGTTTATTAAATTTATTTTTTTATTTTAGTTTATTATTATTTTTATTTAGGTTTATTTTTTTATAGCTTAGTTTATTTATTTTAGTTTAGGCTTTCCATTTTAATTTATTTTTTAGGATTAGGTTTAGGTTTATGCTTATTTTTTAGTTTAGTTTTATTTTTATTTTATTTTTTTAGGTTT
Organism: Cymbidium sinense; assembly: GCA_021442155.1. NCBI lineage: Eukaryota > Viridiplantae > Streptophyta > Magnoliopsida > Asparagales > Orchidaceae > Cymbidium > Cymbidium sinense. The sequence continues at coordinate 40,961,031 of CM038222.1, read as the reverse complement.
AGGTTTTATTTTTTATTTATAGGTTTCGATTTAGTTATTTATTTTATATTTTTAGGTTTAGGTTTTAAGTTTTTATTTTAGGTTTATTTTTAGGTTTTATTTTTTAATTTAATTTATTTTATTTAGATTAGGGTTTAGGTTTAGTTTATTTTAGGCTTAGGTTTAGGTTTTATTTATTTTAGTTTGGTTCATTTTAGTTTAGGTTGAGGTTTATTTTATTTTATTTATTTTAGATTTAGGTTTTTTTTTTGTTTAGGGTTTAGTATTTATTTTTAATTTAATTTTTGGGGTTTTATTTTTAGGTTTATTTTTCAAGTTTAGGTTTTTATTTAGTTTTATTTTAGTTTTATTTTAGGTTTATTTTATTTTTATTATATGTTTTGTTTTTATTTTATTTTTTTTTAGGTTTATCTTATTTTTTAGTTTAGTTTAGGATTTTAATTATTTTATTTTAACTTAGATTTTATTTTTTATCTTATTATATTTTTACATTTAGGTTTAGGTTTGAGTTTGGGTTTTAGTTTATGTTTTTAATCTATTTTAATATTTTATTTTATTTAGGTTTAGGTTTTTTTATTTAATTTATTTTTAGGTTTTATTTAGTTTAGGTTTAGGTTTTTAGGTTTTTAGGGTTTAGGGTTTAGGGTTTAAGGGTTTAGGTTTGGGGTTTAGGGTTTAGGGTTTAGGGTTGTAGGTTTTAGGGTTTAGGGTTGTAGGTTCAGGGTTCAGGGTTTAGAGTTTAGGGTTAGTTTTAGGGTTAGGGTTTGTTTTATCTATTGCTTATTATTTATTTTTTATTTTAAATTAAGCAAACTCGAAGGTTTAGGTTAATTTAGCTTATTTAGTTTATTTTTTTATTTTAGTTTATTTTTTAGGTTGAGGTTTAGGTTTATTTTTTTACTTTAGTTTTATTTTTTAGGTTTAGGTTTAGGTTTATTTTTTTACTTTAGTTTTGTTTTTTAGGTTTAGGTTTTATTTCTTATTTTTAGGTTGAGGTTTAGGATTTTATTTTATTTTTTAGGTTTAAGTTTTAGGTTTTTTATTTTAAGTTTAATTTTAGGTTTTATTTATTAGTTTAGATTTAGGTTTATTTTTAGTTTATTTTATTTTATTTAGGGTTTAGGTTTAGTTTAATATAGGTTTAAGTTTAGGTTTTATTTATTTTAGTTTAGGTTTATGTTTATTTTATTTTTATTTTAGGTTTAGGTTTTTATTTATTTTTTCTTTATGGTTCTGGTTTTATTTATTTATTTTAGGTTTTATTTTTATGTTTATATTTTAGGTTTAGGTTTTTATTTAGTTTTAATTATATTTTATTTCTATTTTATTTTATTTTTATTTTAGGTTTAGTTTTTATTTTATTTATGTTTTTTATTTTTATTTCAATTTAAGTTTTTATTTATTTTATTTTAGTTTAGTTTTAACATTTTATTTTATTTTCTTTTTAGGTTTAGGTTTAGGTTTGAGTTTATGTTTTTATTTTATTTAATTTTTTATTTCATTATGGTTTAGGTTTTTTTATATTATTTTAAGTTTTATTTAGTTTTGGTTTAGCTTTTTAGCTTTTTCGAGTTTATGGTTTAGGGTTTATGGTTTAGAGTTTAAGGTTTGGGGTTTAAGATTTAGGGTTTAATGTTTAGGGTTAAGGGTTTAGGGTTAAGAGTCTAGGGTTAGGGTTTAAGTTTTAATGTTTTAGTTTTTAGGATTTAGGGTTTAGAGTTTAGGGTTTAGGTTTTAGGGTTTAAGGTTTATAGAGTTTAAGGTTTAGGGTTTAGGTTTTAGGTCTAGGGTTCAAGTTTGAGTTTAGGGTTTAGAGTTTTTATTTCTTTTTTAACAGAGAATAAATTCAAATTTGACATTTCTTCTTTTTGATTTCATCAATCAAGTAACACACCAAGTTTTCTAGGACATAAGAAATGAGATAGATAAAAAATGAGCACGCATAAAGCAAATTAAAAACCCTAGATAACTAGAGCTATCTCTAATGTAAGGACACAGCTCTATAAGCAATAGATCGGATCGACCATTCTTCAGTTTCTCTAGTTCCCATCAGAACCACCCTAGCCTCTCTAGTAGCTGGATCCACCATCATATCCTTGATTTCTCCCTCTACCACCACCACGGCTGTAACCTACATCGCTCCTCAAGCCTTCATAACCACCACTAATCTGACCACCACCTTCATATCCGCCAGCACCTCCATATCCCCCACCGCCATTATGATAATCACCGCCTCTACTTTGCCTCCACCGCCAGATCTAGACTAAGCCTGGTTGATAGTGATGTTCCAGCCATCAAGGTTCTACCCATTCTTAGGGTTTATTTTTTTAAGTTTTAGGGTTTAGGTTTATTTTTTAATTTATTTAGTTACTTTAAGTTTAGGTTTAGGGTTAGGGTTTAGGGTTTAATGTTTAGGGTTTAGGGATTTAGGGTTTATGCTTTTAGGATTAATAGTTTTGGGTTATAATTTAGGGTTTAAAGTTTAGGGTTTTAGGGTTTAAGGTTTAGGGTTTAGGGTTAGTTTAGTTTAGGTTTAGGTTTAAGTTTAGTGTTTTATTTAGGGTTTAGGTTTTGAGGTTTATGGTTTTAAACTTTAAGGTTTAGGGTTTAGTTTAGGTTTTGTATTTGTTTAGGGTTTAGTTTTAGGGTTTTAGTTTAGGGTTTAGATTTAGGTTATTTAGGTTTAAGTTAGTGGGTTTAGTTAGTTTAGATTTAGGTTTAGGTTTAGGTTTAGGTTTAGGTTTAGGTTAGGTTTTATAGTTTTTAGGGTTTAGGGTTTTTTAAACTTTAGGATTTTAGGTTTAGGGTTTAGGTTTAGTTTAGTTTGGGTTTATTTTTAGGTTTAGTTTAGGTTTAGTTTTAGGTTTAAGTTTAGGGTTTAGGTTTATTTAGGTTTAGTTTAGTTAGGTTTATAGTTTATTAGTTAGTTTATTGGGTTTATAGTTATTAGGGTTTAGGATTAGATTGGGTTTAGTTTTTTAGGTTTAGGTTTAGGTTTAGGTTTAGGTTTTAGGTTTTAGTTTAGGGTTTAGGGTTTTAGGGTTAGGTTATTAGGGTTTAGGTTTAGGTTTAGTTTTTAGGGTTTAGGTTTAGGTTTTTTTTTTAGGTAGTTTATGTTTAGGTTTTTAGTTTAGTTTAGGGTTTAGGATTTACGGTTTAGGGTTTATGGTTTAGGGTTTTTTTTAAAAATTAAGTAAATTAGTAGGTCTAGGTTTATTTTGTTTATTTTTTATTTATTTAAATTTATTTTATTTTTATTTTCATCAATTTATTTTTTATTTTTATTTAGTTTAGTTTATTTCTTTTTGGTTTATTCATTTTAGTTTAGGTTTTTAATTTTGTTTATTTTTTAGGTTTAGGTTTAGGTTTCTATTATTTTTTAGGTTTAGGTTTTACTTTTTATTTTTAAGTTTAGGTTTAGGTTTAATTTTATTTTCTTAGGTTTATGTTTTGTGTTTTAATTTTAGGTTTACTTTTAGGTTTTATTTTTTATTTTAGTTTTTTGTTTTTTTTAGTTTATTATATTTTATCTAGTTTCGGGTTTAGGTTTAGTTTATTTTAGGTTTAGGTTTAAGTTTTATTTATTTTAGTTTAGTTTATTTTTGTTTAGATTTTGGTTTATTTTATTTATTTATTTTATTTTTATTTTAGGTCTAGATTTTATTTTTAGTTTAGGGTTTAGGTTTTATTTTTTATTTATTTTTAGGTTTTATTTTTAAGTTTAATTTTTAGGTTTAGGATTTTTTTAGTTCTTTTTATATTTTGGTTTTTTATTCTTAGGTTTATTTTATTTTTAATTTAAGTTTAGGTTTTAGGGTTTGGGGTCTTTAGGATTTAAGGTTTGGGTTAGCTTAGGGTTTAGGGTTAGTTTAGGGTTTACGATTTAAGGAAAAGGTTTAGGGTTTTTATGATTGAGGGTTAGTTTAGGGTTTAGGGTTTTAGGGTTTAGTGTTTAGGGTTTAGGGTTTAGGGTTAGGGATAAGGTTTAGGCATTAGTGTTTACGGTTTACAGTTTAGGGTTTAGGGCTATTATAGGGTTTGGAGTTTAGGGTTTAGGGTTTATGTTTAGGTTTTAGTTTAGCGTTTAAGGTTTTTGATTCTTTTTAACATAGAATAAATTAAGATTCAACATTTCTTCTTTTGAATTTAACCAAGTAACACACCAAGTTTTTTAAGGCCTGGCAGACATAGATAAAATTGTGCATTAGCAAATTAAAAGCCCAAGATAACTAGAACCATCTCTACTTTAAAGACATAGTTCCATAAGCAGTAGATCAGATCGATAGTTCTTTAGTTTCTCCAGTTCTCATCAGAACTATCCCGGCCTCTCGAGTAGCAGGATCCACAATCATATCCCCGATCTCTCCCTCTGCCACCACCATGGCTGTAACCTCCGTCATTCTTCCTTCCTCCATAACCACCACTACTCCGACCACCTCCTCCATATCAACTAGCACCTCCAGATCCCCCACCACTATTATAATAACCGCCACCTCTGCCTTCGCCTACACCGCTAGATCTAGAATGAGTCTAGTTGACGGTGATGTTCCTGTCGTTAAGATTTTGCTCATTCTTAGGGTTTAGGCTAGGTTTATTAGGTTTTAATGTATAGGTTTATTTTTTAATTATTTAGTTACTTTAGGTTCAAGTTTAGGGTTTGAGGTTTAGGGATTAGGGTTTATGGTTAGGGATAGGGCTTAGGGTTTAGGGTTTAGGGTTTATGCTTTTAGGGCTTAGCGTTTAGGGTTAGGGTTTAGGGTTGTAGGTTGAGGGTTTAGGGTTTAGAGTTTAGGTTTTTTTTAAAAAAAAAAATTTAGTAAACCAATAGGTTTACATTTATTTAGTTTATGTTTTATTTACTTTAGTTTTTTTTATTTAGGTTTATTTTTTTATTTAGTTTAGTTTATTTATTTTAGTTTAAATTTTTTATTTTAGTTTATTTTTTTGGTTTAGGTTTAGGTTTAATTTTATTTCTTAGTTGAGTATTATTTTTATTTTATTTTTTAGGTTTAGGTTTCATTTTTTATTTTTAGGTTTAGGTTTAGGTTTTTATTTTATTTTATTTGTTTAAATTTTAGGTTTTTATTTTAGTTTATTTTATTAAGTGTTGGTGTAAGTTTAGGTTTAGCTTATTTTAGGATTAGGTTTAGGTTTTATTTATTTTAGTTTAGGTTTAGGCTTATTTTATTATGTTTTTTTTGTAGGTTTAGGATTTTTTTAGTTTAGGGTTTATGTTTTATTTTTTATTTATTTTTAGGCTTTATTTTAATATTTATTTTTTAGGCTTAGGTTTTTATTTTATTTTTAATTTACATTTAGTTTTTATTTTATTTAGGTTTTTTAATCTTAGGTTTATTTTATTTTTTAGTTTATTTAGGTTTTTATTTATTTTATTTTACTTTATTTTTGTTAGTTTATTTTATTTTATTTTTTAGGTTTAGCTTTAGGTTTAGGTTTTGATTTTGATTTTTTTTTATTTTATTTAGGTCTAGGTTTTTTATTTATTTTATTTTTAGGTTTTATTTAGTTTAGGTTTAAGTTTTTAGGTCTTTAGGATTTAAGATTTAGAGTTTAGGGTTTTAGGGTTTATGGTTTTTGGGTTTAGGGTTTACGGTTAGGGTTTAGGGTTTAGGGTTTAAGGTTTAGTGTTTAAGCTTTAGGGTTTTTAAGGTTTAAGGTTTAGGGTTTAGGTTAGCTTAGGGTTTAGGGTTAGTTTAGGGTTTAGGATTTAGGGTTTAGGGTTTAGGGTTTAGGATTTAGTGTTTAGGGTTTTTAGGGTTTAGGGATTAGGGTTTATTTTAAGGTTTAGGGTTTGCATTTAAGATTTAGGTTTATTAGGTTTAGGTTATTGGGTTTAGGGTTTAGGGTTTAGGGTTAGTTTTATAGTTTGGGGATTAGGGTTAAGGGTTTAGGTTTTAGTCTTTAGGGTTTAGTGTTTAGGGTTTAGTGTTTTTTTTTTTAAATTAAGTAAACTCATAGGTTTAGGTTTATTTAGTTTAATTTATTTTTAATTTTTGTTTAGATTTATTTTTTATTTCTATTTAGTTTAGTTTTATTATTTTAAGTTTATTTATTTTAGTTTAGGTTTTTTATTTTTGTTTATTTTTAAGGTTTAGGTTTATTTTTAAGTTGAGTTTATTTCTATTTAATTTTTATTTTTAGGTTTTATTTTTTATTTTTAGGTTTAGATTTAGGTTTTTATTTTATTTTTTAAGGTTTAGGTTTTAGGATTTTATTTGAGGTTTATTTTTATCTTTTTTTAGTTTAGGTTTAGGATTATTTTTAGTTTATTTTATTTTATTTAGTTTTGGTTTAGGTTTATTTTATTCTTATTTTAGATTTAGGGTTTAAGTTTTATTTTTTATTTACTTTCAGGTTTAATTTTTAGGTTTATTTTTTAGGTTTAGATTTTTATTTAGTTTTTATTTTATTTATAGTTTTAATTTTATTTAGGTTTTTTATTAATTAGTTTAGTTTATCTTTTTACTTATTTTATTTTAGTTTATTTATATTTTTTATTTTATTTTACTTTTAGGTTTAGGTTTAGGTTTTAGTTTAGGTTTTCATTTTATTTATTTTATTTTATTTAAGTTTTAGTTTTTAGATTTATTTTATTTTTAGGTTTAGGTTTAGGTTTTAGTTTTTTTATTTTATTTTATTTAGGTTTAGGTTTTCTAATTTATTTTATTTTTAGGTTTTATTTAGGTTTAGGTTTTGGTCTTTAGGGTGCAGGGTTTAGGGTTTAGTGTTTAGGCTTTAAGCTTTAGTCTTTAGGGCTTAGGGTTTAGGGATTTAAGTCAATTTAGGGTTTAGGGTTTAGGCTTTAGTATTTTGGGTTTTTAGAGTTTAGGGTTTATGGTTTAGGGTTTTAGGGTTTAGGGTTTAAGGATTAGGGTTTAGGGTTAGGTTCGGGTTTAAGGTTTAGGGTTTAGGGTTTATGGTTAGTTTAGGGTTTAGGGTTTAAGGTTACTTTATGGTTTAGGGTTTCGGGTTATGGGTTTAGGGTTTTAGGGTTTAGAGTCTGGGGTCTAGGGTTTTGGTTTCTATTATTTAGGGTTTAGGGCTTTGGGTTTACGGTTTGGGGTGTAAGGTTTATAGTTTACGGTTTGGTGCTTAGGGTTTTAGGGTTTAGGGATTAGGGTTGTAGGTTTAGGGTTTAGGGTTTAGGATTTAAGTTTAAGGTTTTTTTTTTAAAACTTAAGTAAACTGGTAAGTTTAGGTTTAATTAGTTTATTTAGTTTATTTTTTAATTTATTTTAGTTTATTTTATTTTTTATTTTTATTTAGGTATATTTTTATTTTTATTTAGTTTAGTTTATTTATTTTAGGTTCATTTATTTAGTTTATGTTTTCTATTTTAGTTTATTTTTTAAATTTAGGTTTGTTTTTTAGTTGAATTTTTTATTTTTATTTTTTAAGTTTAGGTTTTATTTTTTATTTTTTATTTTTATGTTTAGGTTTAGGTTTAAATTATATTTTTTTAGGTTTAGGTTTTAGGTTTTTATTTTAGGTTTATTTTTAGGTTTTATTTTTTTTATTTTAAGTTTAGTTTTATTTTTAGTTTATTTTATTTTATTTATTTTAGGTTTAGGTTTAAGTTTAGTTTATTTTAGGTTTAGGTTAAGGTTTTATTTATTTTAGTTTAGTTTATTTTAGTTTAGGCTTAGGTTTATTTTATTTTGTTTATTTTATTTTATTTATTTTAATTTTGTTTTAGTTTTAGGTTTTCTTTTAGTTTAGGGTTTAATTTTTTATTTATTTTTAGGTTTTATTTTTTAGTTATTTTTTTAGGTTTAGGTTTTTATTTAATTTTTATTTTATTTTATTTTAGGTTTATTTGATTTTTATTATAGGTTTAGTTTTTATTTTATTTATGTTTTTTATTTTTTTAGTTTAGTTTAGGTTTTCATTTATTTTATTTTAGTTAATTTTTATTTTTTATTTTTATTTTCTATTTAGGTTTACGTTTAGGTTTAAGTTCAGGTTTATGTTTTAGTTTATGTTTTTATATTATTTGATTTTTTATATTTTATTTTGTTTTTGGTTTATTTATTTATTTTAATTTTTGGATTTATTTAGTTTAGGGCTAAATTTTTAGCTTTTTAGGGTTTTGGATTTAGGGTTAGTTTAGGGTTTAGGGTTTGGTGTTTAGGGTTTAGGGTTTAGGTTTTAAGTTTAGGGTTTAAGGGTTTTTTTTTAACAGAGAACAAATTCTGATTCAACATTTCTGTTTTTGATTTCATCAACCAAGTAGCACCCCAAGTTTTCTAAGAAACAAACGATGACATATGTAAAAAATGAGCACCCATAGAGCAAACCAAAAACCCTAGATAAGTAGAACTGTCTCTACTATAAATACAGTTCTATAAGCAGCAGATCAGATCAGTCGTTCTTTAGTTTCTCAAGTTCCCATGAAAACCACCCTGGCCTTTCGAGTAGCGTGATCCACCATCATATCTCAGATCTCTCCCTCCACCACCACCACGGCTGTAACCTCTGTAGCTCCTCCTGTCTCCATAACCACCATTGCTCTGACCACCACCTCCATATCCACTAGCATCTCAAAATCCCCCACTACCACCGATATACAATCACCTCCGCCCCTCCATCACATCTAGGGAGCTTGGTTGGAATGTTCTTGCCGTCCAGGCATTCTTAGGGTTTAGATTTATTAGGTTTTAGGGCTTAGGTTTATTTTTTTAATTAATTTTTTTACTTTAAGTTTAGGTTTAGGGTTAGGGTTAGGGTTAGGGTTAGGGTTTAGAGTTAGGATTCAGATTAGGGTTAGGGTTTATGGTTTAGTGTTTAGGATTTAGGGCTTAGGATTGTAGGTTTAGGGCTAGTTTTAAGGTTTAGGGTTAGTTTTAGGGTTTAGGGATTTTTTTAATTAAGTAAACCGGTAGGTTTAGGTTTATTTAGTTTATTTATTTAATTTTTTATTTATTTTAGTTAATTTTATTTTTTATTTTTATTTAGGTTTTTTTTATTTAGTTTATTTTTCTGGTTTAGGTTTAGGTCTATGTTTATTTTATAGTTTAGTTTATTTTTTTACATTTAGGTTTTGGTTTAATTTCTTTTAGTTTAGTTTATTTTAATTTAGGTTTATTTAATTATATTTATTTTAGGTTTAGGTTTTTTTTAGTTTAGGGTTTAGGTTTTATTTATTTTCAATTTTTAGGTTTTATTTTTTGTCTTATTTTTTAGGTTTAGGTTTTAATTTAGTTATTATTTTATTTTATTTTATTTTATTTTATTTTAAGTTTATTTTTTTATTCTACATTTAGTTTTTATTTTATTTAGGTTTTTTGTTTTATTATATATTTTTAGTTTAATTTAGGTATTTATTTATTTTATTTTAGTTTACTTTTATTTTTTATTTTATTTTATTTTAACATTTAGGTTTAGGTTTAGGTTTTAGTTTAAGTTTTTATTTTATTTTATTTTTTATTTTATTTAGGTTTAGGTTTTTTATTTATTATATTTTAAAGTTTTGTTTAATTTAGATTTAGGTTTTTAGGTTTTTATGATTTAGGATTTAGGGTTTTGGGTTAAGGGTTCTGGGTTATAAGTTTTAGAGTTTAAGGTCTAGGATTTAGGGTTTAGGGTTTAGGGTTTAGGGTTTATGGTTTAGGGATGTAGGTTTAGAGTTTATAGTTTAGGGTTAGGGTTTAGGGTTGAGGGTTTAGGATTTAGGGTTTTAGGTTTAGGGTTTAGTGTTTAAGGTCTAGGGTTGATGTTTTAGTTTAGGGTTTAGGGTTTTTGGTATTGTTTTTTCACAAAGAACAAATTTAGATTCAACAATTCTTCATTTTGATTTCATCAACCAAGTAACACACCAAGTTTTCTAAGACACAAGCCATGACATAGATAAAAAATGAGCATGCATAGAGCAAATCAAAAACCCTAGATAAAATCATCTCTAATGTAAAGACATAGTTTCATAAGTGGCAAATCAGATCTGTCATTCTTTACTATCTTCAGTTCCCATCAAAACCACCTTGGCCTCTCGAGTAGCGTGATCCACCATCATATCCCAGATCTCTCCCTCCTCTACCACTTTTATTATAACCTCCATCGCTCCACCCATCTCCATAACCGTCACTACTCCGACCACCACCACAACTATGATAATCACCACCTTCACCTTTGCTTCCACCACCATGTCTAGATTGAGCCTAGTTGATGGTGATGTTCCTACCGTCAAGGTTTTGCCCATTCTTAAGGTTTAGGTTTATTAGGTTTTAGGGTTTAGGTTTATTTTTAATTTATTTAATTACTTTAGGTTTTGATTTAGGGTTTTGGGTTTAGGGTTAGGGTTTAGGGTTTAGGCTTTAGGTTTTAGGACTTAAGGTTTAAGGTTTTAAGGTTCAGGGTTTAGGGTTTAAGGTTTTAGAGTTTAGGGTTTAGGGTTTAGGGTTTAGGGTTAGTTTCGTGTTTAGGCTTTAGGCTTTAGGGTTTTTAGGGTTTAGGGTTTAGGAATTAGGGTTTAAGGTTTTAGAGTTCAGGGTTTAGCGTTTAGGGTTAGGGTTAGGTTTTAGGGTTTAGGGTTTAGGGTTTAGGGTTTAGGGTTTAGGGTTTAGGCTTAGAGTTAGTTTAGGGATTAAGGTTTTTTAGGGTTTAGGGTTTAAGGTTGTAGGTTTATGGTTTAGGGTTTAGGGTTTAGCGTTTTTTAGGTTAGGGTTTAAGGTTTAGTGTTTAGGTTTCAAGATTTAGGGTATTTTTTTAAAATTACGTAAATTGGTAGGTTTAGGTTTTCTTTTTAGTTTATTTAATTTATTTTTTATTTATTTTAGCTTATTTTATTTTATTTATTTTTATTTGAGTTTATTTTTTATTTTTATTTAGTTTATTTTAGGTTTATTTATTTTACTTTAGGTTTTTTATTTTAGTTTATTTTTTAGTTTATTTTTTAGTTGAGTTTTATTTTTATTTTATTTTTTAGGTTTAGGTTTCTAGGTATTTAGGGTTTTTTTTTTGGGAACCTCATATAGGAGAATTTTATTGCTACGAAAGAAGGGTTACAAGATCCTTAAGAGGGGAGAGTGAATCCCTTATCTAAATATAACCAAAATATGTAAAGAAAAAGAACAAAGATAAAAAAAAGTAAGAGATACAAAGGCAGCAAAAAGGAAAATCCATAGGTCAGACAGCTGCAGAAAGCTTGAGAAGATGAGAGAAGCATATGCCACCTCTAGAATTGGAAACCTATAAGGAAACAAAAACAGAACCTGCAAATAGCTAGAAAAAGGAATTAGCACAGCTAGAGAGATATAAGCAAAATAAACTAAAAAAGACTAAAGAATGAGATAAAATTTAGAGAAGTGTGAGAAGGAAGGCTCAAGCTTGATCACACATGAATGGGGCAACCACAAACGTGAGCATCCAGACTTCAAAGGAAGGTGACAACACAATTGCTGCTACCGACCAAAATATGAGTGAAATCATCCCAGCCATCAAAGCCTACACACCTGTGGAAAGGCAGCCGCCAATGGGTGGAATTTATATTGTCTTTAATACCTGCATACCAAGCAATAAAAAAGAAAAATATAAAAGAAACAGATCCACTATTCAGCAAGTCAAAGAAATGTCACCAATCCCATGAGAGAATAGCATAAACAAAAATACTCCAACATAGATCGATAAGGAGCAGCTAACAAAACCCCCACCCAGAGGGATCACCATGGCAAGGAAACCAACCCATCAGTGTTGAAAGCCAATCACTAGTAAATGCCTAGGGTTAAATATCCACCTACTAATAGCAGTACTAAAAGCATTAATCTCAGCCAGATCATAGAAGTAATTATACAAGGCCAATAGAGCCAAGAATAACCTCAGCCAGTAGTCTAACCCATACAACATAGGCACAGGTAAAAAAGCTAACCAAGCAGCAATCAATAGTTCAGTAAGAAAAATAATAAGCTAAATAGAACTACAACATAATGATTCAGCCTACTCAACAAAATAACCCAATAAGCCATCCAGCCTATTGACAAAACAACAAATGAAATAAACCAGATAGTGGGACAAGCAGAGCAGAAGGGAGACAGTGCCATTACTGAAGGGAGCCATAGTAGAGTTCAAAAAGTAAACAGCTGAAGCATCCTTCAAATTAAGGGTAAACAGCCCAACTGCTAAGCAACTGAAGCTAGAGAGGGGCACATTACAAGCAACAACCAAACCAAAAGGAAAAGGAGACCAAACGAAGGCCCAACTGAAAAAAGAAACTGTACGAATCACAACAATAATAGGGGAATGAAAACCAGCAACCATATATAGCAAATCACCTAATCCATCCATGAGGGATGAAAAAGAGAGTAGCATAACCCAACAGGTCCAATAAAATAGCTGACAGTCCCATCTAAGATGGCTAACAATAGGTAAATACATACCAATAGATGAGGCTAATGAGCCAAACACCACCAGAATAGAAAAACTAGATAATTGTATCAGAAAATCGAGTAGAGAATAGAGTAGAACAAGTAAAATAGAAAATGGAAAGGACATACATAGAAAACAATTACACCAAGCAGAAAATAAAATAATGCAAGTTAATTTCTGAGATAAGGTAGACTAGAGTTAACCAAATTAACCAAACCAAACAATTGTTTAGGAAGATTAAAATAATAAAAAAGGGTGAGCTCATCTAATCTAGCACCTAGATTAGCAAGATAGTCAACATAAGCATTTCTTTCATGCCAAATGTGAGTGATTTTAAAATAGACTTGAGAGAGGAGAGCTCTAGTATGGTTAAGAAGGTAGTATAAATCTATGTTTCCCTCCCTAGTGGAAATCAACATGTTAATGAGCGAAAGAGCATCCACTTTGATCCAAATATTGAACTAACCTTTTTGCAAATAAATATCAATATCTTTGTTAACATCCATTAATTCAGCAAAGATAACAGAACAAGCTTTAAGGGGATAGGCAAAAGAACAAATGACATTACCTTTAAAGTTTTTGAAAATGCCACCACAACCAAAAGCATTCTGAGAGATAGAGCCTTCAATATTAATTTTGATAGTATTGTTGTGTGGTTTTATCTAATAGATAATCCTATCTTCTTTACAATTGGTGATCTCAGGCAAGCTAAGCCCCAACTTGTTGGCCATAAATTTGCAACCTCTAGAATGGGTGTTAGTAATTAAGCTAACATTAAATAAAGCACATATTTTTTTCTTTAGTTTTAGCACTAATCCTTTTATGGTTCATAGGGATTCCACAATGTTTGGCATCATCTCTGTCCATCCATATGAACCATATAAGAGTGATGGAAATTATCACTTTAATGTGACCTTTCATAGTTTTTTGAAAATAAACATCAAGAAGTTGATATATAGATAAAGAGCCATGGAAATGGTTAGTATTGAAGAGATCATCATACCAAACCCATAATTTGGAGGCAATAGCACCATTGACAAAAACATGATTCACATTTTCAATGTGAAAACAACAATAACATTTGGAAGGCAACTGAAAGCCTTTACCCCACATCAAAGAATGAAGAGGAATGAAGTTTTTCAAAAAATCTCCAAGTAAGGATAGAGTAAGAGATAGGGATAATGTTATTCCAAAGTTAAAAAAAAACATTAGAGAAACCATGAGCATCTGTAATATGATTCCAGACCTCTTTAAGGATAAAATCACCATTATGAGACAACTTAAAAAGAATCTGATTCGGCTTGTTAGAAGTGATAGGAATGTTAGTGAATTTATCCAAAAGAGAAATAGGAATATAATTAGTAAGTTTACTATCATTCCAATTATTATTAATCCAAGAGGAGTTCACTTTAATAGTAGTAGTTGAATGAGTAGATAATAAATCATCAATAGAACCACTACCAATCAAGTTTTCTTGTTAAATAAAGGATGATCCATAATTTATACCCCAAGAAATTAGGGATTTAGCTTCCCATTTGATGGAGCAAAGTCTTTTCCAAACTGGGGAGTCACCCACTTTATAAGGACAAATAAGAGGATACTTACCCTAGCAGAATTTGACAGTCATGAAGTTAGCCCAGAAACTATATTTGCCCCTAAAATTCCACCAAAGTTTATGAGAGAATGCAATAATGGCTTCACGAATAGACTTACAGCCAAGCCCACCTTCAGCTTGGGTGCCCCAACATTTATGCCAAGAAGTCCAATGCATGCTTTTAGGAGAATTGTTAGAGCCCCAAAAAAATTTATTAAGGAGACGTTCTATTCTATTTAAGGTAGAATTAGTGGGGATGATGGATTGAATAAGATATAAAGGCATCAAATTAAGGGTACTCTTAAGCAAAGTAAACCTGCAACCAAAGGAGAGCAAGTGAAATTCCCAAACTAAAATTTTATTAGCAATTTTTTGATATAGGTCATGAAAAAGATGGGATCTTTTTTGACCTTTGTATAGAGGAGCACCTAAATATTTAATAGGGAGTTGTTGGTGTTTAAAATTAGTGATTCTGAAGATTTGAGTTATTTTTTTATTGAAGATTTTAGAGGAAGTAATGAAATAACTTTTGCCTTCATTGATAGAAATACCACTTTCCTTACCAAAATTATTTAAGAAAATCTTAAGGCTTTAATGTGATGGATGGATGCATTATAAAAAATAATGAAATCATCAGCAAAACTAAGATGGGAGATAGGTATACCGCCAAGAATTCTAAAGTACATGCTAGGATTGTTGTTGAAAAGGTCGTTTAAGCTCCTAGATATATATTCCATAGCAATAATAAAGATGGAAGGGGATAAGAGATCACCTAGTCTCAACCCATCAGAAGATGGTAAGAAACCTAAGGCCTCACCATTATGAATATCTGAAAACAAAGAATTACTAATCAAAATTTTTAATTAGATAAATGAAATTATCAAAAAATCCAAACAAATGAAGGATCTGTAAAAGGAAATCCCAGGAGATATTATAAAATGCTTTAGAAATATCTAATTTAAAGAGGATGTTACCACCTATAGTAGGAGCATCCAAATCATGAATCAGCTCTTAAGCAAGAAGAATGTTATCAGATTTAGATCAACCTCTAACCAAGCCAATTTGGTTGAGAGAGATAATTTTTTGAAGCACAGGACTAAGTCTATTAGCAAGCATTTTAGCAATCAGTTTATGAAAGAAAGCACAAAGACTAATAGGTGTGAAATCACTCTCGGATTATCAATTTTAGGTGTAAGGACAATGGAAGTGCTAGGAAAATGTCTAGGAAAAGGATTACCAGTAAAGAAGTCAACAACAACATCAACTAAGTCATGCTTAATAATAGGCCAACAATGCTAGAAAAATTGAGTAGTATAGCCCTCTGAACCAACAATAGAATCAATGTTCATGTTATTAATAATTTTACCAATCTCATCCTCCGTAGGAAGCCTAGTAAGCAACTGATTATCATCACTAGTAATAGTCAAGGGGATCAAATGAGAGTTAGAAATAACATCTAAAGTGTGGCTCTTGTTAAGAATATTTCTAAAATGGTTAATAATAGATTCTTTAATCTCATTAGTCTCAGTGATCCAATCTTCAGAATCACTTTCAATTTTTTGGATAGAGTTTAAAGCTCTCTTTTAATTAAATAAAGCATGAAAGTACCTGGTATTTTTGTCCCCATCAGCAATATGTTTACTAGCAGCCTTTTGTTGCCAATAAGTTTCTTCCATATTCTGATAGTTAACCAGATTATCTTTGGCTTCATTCAACTCCTTCAGCTTCGAAGAATCAGTCAAAATAGCATTTTCAAGATTACAAACCAAAAGCTCCATATTTTTTATATTAGTAAATATATTTTTAAAATAATGTTGTTCCACCAAACTTGGTTTTGTTTAAACCTTTTAAGCTTAAACTAGAATCTATTCATGCTCATAATCGAGTTGTCAGGTTGTAAGGGGGAAACCCAATTAGTGGCAGTAACTTTTAAAAAATTGAGGTACTAAATTCACATATTTTGAAATCTAAAAGAGGAAGAGGAAGATAATTAGGGTTTAGGATTTTAGGGTTTAGGGTTTAGAGTTAAGGTTTAGGGTTTAGGGTTTAGGGTTTAGTGTTTAGACTTTACTGTTTAGGGTTTTTAGGGTTTAGGGTTTAGTGTTTAGGGTTTAAGGTTTAGGGTTTTAGGTTTGGGGTTTAACATTTCTAAGTTTAGAGTTTAGGGTAGGTTCAAGGTTTAGGATTAGTTTTAGGGTTTAGGGTGTAGGGTTTGGGGTTTTTTTAAGGGTTTAGTGTTTAGGGTTTAATGTTTAGGCTTTAGGGTTTTGGATTTTGGGTTTAGGGTTGCAAGTTTATGGTTTATGTTTTAGGGTTTAGGGTTTAGGGTTATGGTTTTTTTAGTTTTTTTATTTTTAGGGTTTAGGATTTAAAGGTTTGGTTTTCGATGTAGGGTTCAGGTTTTAGTTTAGGGTTCAGGGTTTTTGGGTTTTTTTAATAGAGAACAAATTCAGATTCAACATTTCTTTTTTTTTTTAACACTAAGTTTTCTATGGAACAAGTGATGAAATAGATAAAAATGGGCACGCATAAAGCAAATCAAAAACCCCAGATAACTAGAATCATCTCTAGTATAAAGACATAGTTCCATATGCAGTAGATCGGATCGGCCATTCTTCAGTTTCTCTTGTTCCCATCAGAACCACCCTGACCTCTCGAGTAGCAGAATCCACCATCATGTCCCTGATCTCTCCCTCCGCCGCCACCATAGGTGTTACCTCCATTGCTCCTCCCGCCTCCATACCCACCACTGCTCTGACCACCACCTCCATATCCACCAGCAGCTCCAGGTCCCCCACCACCACTATAATAACCATCACCTCTGCCTTCACCTCCACCACCTGATCTAGAGTGAGCTTGTCTGACGGTGATGTTCATGGCATCAAGGTTCTGCCGATTCTTAGGGTTTAGGTTTAGGTTTGAGTTTATTAGGTTTTAGGGTTTAAATTTATTTTATCATATATTTAGTTACTTTAGGATTATGTTTAGTGTGTCATGATTAGGGTTTATGTTTTAGGGTTAGGGTTTAGGGTTTTGGGTTTAGAGGTTAAGGTTTAGGGTTTAGGGTTTAGGGTTTTAGGGTTTATGTTTTTAAGGTATAGGGTTTAGGGTTAGGCTTTAGGGTTTAGGGTTTAGGGTTTAGGGTCTAAGGTATAGGGTTTAAGGTTGTAGGTTTAGTGTTGTAAGATTACGGTTTAGTGTTTAGGGCTAGTTTTAGGGTTTAGTGTTTAGGGTTTAGTGTTTAGGTTTTTTTTTAAAAAAAAAAATTTAAGTGAGCTGGTAAGTTTAGGTTTTTTTTAGTTTATTTAGTTTATTTTTTAATTTAATTTATTTTTTTATTTGTATTTAGGTTTATTATTTATTTTTATTTAGAATAGTTATATTAGTTTAGGTTTATTATTTTAGTTTAGATTTTTTATCTTAGTTTATTTTTTAGGTTTAGTTTTAGGTTTAGGTATATATTTTTTAGTTGAGTTTTATTTTTATTTTATTTTTTAGGTTCAGGTTTTATTTTTTATTTTTAGGTTTAGGTGTAGATTTTTATTTTATTTTTGTAGATTTATTTTTTATGTTATTTTTGTTTTGGTTTTTTTATTTATTTTATTTTTAGGAAACATTTAGTTTAGGTTTAAATTTTTAGGTTTTTAGGGTTTAGGGTTTATGGTTTAGGGTTTAGGGTTTAGGGTTGTAGATTTTAGGATTTAGGGTTTGTGGTTTAGGGTTTAGGGTTTTAGGGTTTAGGGTTTTGGGTTTGGGGTTTTGGAATTTAGCATTTAGGATTTAGGGTTTTATTTTTTGTTTTTTCATTATATTTTTAAATTAAGTAAACTGGTAGGTTTCCATTTATTTAGTTTATTTACTTTATTTTTTATTTATTTTAGTTTATTTTATTTTTTATTTTTATTTAGGTTTATTTTTATTTTTATTTAGTTTAGTTTATTTATTTTAAGTTTATTTATTTTAGTTTATTGTTTAAGATAGTTATATTTTTATTTTATTTTTTATGTTTAGGTTTTATTTTTGATTTTTAGGTTTAGGTTTTTATTTTATCTTTTTATGTTTAGGTTTTTGGTTTTTTTTTAAAGTTTAATTTTAGGTATTATTTTTTAGTTTAGATTTAAGTTTATTTTTAGTTTATTTTCTTTTATTTAGTTTAGGGTTTTGGTTTAGTTTATTTTAGGTTTAGGTTTAGCTTTAATTTATTTTAGCTTAGGTTTAGTTAATTTTATTTTGTTTATTTTAAGTTTAGATTTTTTTTATTTTGGGTTTAAATTTTATTTTTTATTTATTTTTAGGTTTTATTTTTAGGTTTAATTTTTTACTTTAGGTTTTTATTTGGTTTTTATTTTTTTATTTTAAGTTTATTTTATTTTTATTTTATGTTTAGTTTTTATTTTATTTAGGTATTTTATTTTTAGGTTTATTTTACTTTTTAGTTTAGTTTAGGTTTTTATTTATTTTATTTTAGTTTAGTTTTATTTTTTTTAACTTTTTACTTTTTAAGGTTTAGGTTTAGGTTTAGGTTTTAGTTTAGGTTTTTATTTGATTTTATTTTTTAATTTTATTTAGGTTTAGGTTATTTATTTATTTTTTTAGGTTTTATTTAGTTTAGGTTTAGGTTTTTAGGTTTTTAAGATTTAGGGTTTAGGGTTTGGGGTTATGTTTTTAGGGTAGAGAGTTTGGGGTTTAGGGTTTAGGGTTTAGGGTTGTAGGTTTTAGGGTTTAGGGTTTAGGGTTTTAGAGTTTAGTGTTTAGGTTTAGGGTATAGGATTTTAGGGTTTAGGATTTTAGGTTTAGGGTTTAGGGTATTTTTTATAGGGAAATTAGGGAAATTTTTTTTGCCACAAAGAAAAGGTATAAAGTCCTTAGAGGGGGCGAATCTGTAAGCTAATGCTCAAAGAGCTACAAATAGTCCTAAAGAGATAAGCCCCCTAACTAATACAATAGTTAAGAAAAGCAAGCAAAGGAAAATAGAAATAGTAATCCATAAAAGAAAGTCCATGTAAGCAGCAGCAAACTTCCTCGGCTCCTTTTGAAACCAACACGATCAACCATCAATAGTCTCCCAACCTATAAAAGAGATCTGCAACATGCTTTTAAAGGAATGAGTACAAATAACAAAATAATTAACCAAGCATAAAGAGTAAGTGCAGATTAAAGGAATAAGATAAAGAAATGTCTCAGGCTCAATTATAATCATCTCAAGGAGCAACACTATATAAAAGCATCCAGACTTTAGGTGAAGGGTTACAATTACATATAGCACTACCAGCAAAAAGATGAAAGAGTGGGAAACATCAAGGCCATCATTGTCAGCATACCTCTTGTAGCATCTTATCTAAGGACGATCATCGCATGAACTTGTATAAAACTTCAAACAATAAATATAACCTCCAAACACCCAGCACTGATCAATATTAAGTTCAGTATAATAGATAAGGAGGTAAACCATCAGGATAGTACCAGACCAGAGGGAGCACCACCAAAGCCACCACCAAGAATGGCTAACAAAATCACTAGGAGCAAACATCAAAATATGAGAAAAAGAACTAAACAAATACAAGACGAAGGAAAAAGTAAACACATAGGTGGTAGGATCCTCCATTAAAAGGATATGCAAAGACCCCAAAGAAATAATACCCAATCTAACAGTAAGACTAATACAATAGGGTTAAGGAGCAAGGAATCCATCCAAACAGGAAAGCGAAGAGGTTTAGCCACAACCCAGAATGGCAAATCCCAACAGGATGAAACCAGGAGAAAAGAATGATAGAAAGATAAGCAGTCGATTCCCAGCATAGTGTCCAAAGGAGTAGGAAAATTTTACCAAAATAAATACTCCTTTAACCAACCCAGCCAGCCAGAACAACCAATCCAACAAACCAATATGGAAGACCACCCTGCAAGCCATCATAACAGTCAGGGATACAAGTCATGAAACCCAGTACCATCAGTAAAAATTCCAACAATAGTCATCCAGTCACAAACATGAAAAATATCCCTGGGGATAGAAATAGTTAGCAACCACTAATCCCAATCCAAGGAAAGGAGAATCCAGTCCAGAATGATAGAGATAGTAGCCAATGAAAAAAAAAGAAATGCCCATTAGGACCAAATACGATCCAACAAACAAAAATAATAGCAAAATAGAAACCCAATAGAACCATCATCACCCAAGGCCAAAAAATAGCTCACCAGTAGTCTTCAGCCTGCCCGTTCAGAATAAAAACCAAAACCAAAACCTCAGTAATATAGGGGGAGGACAAACCTATATTTAGAAGATATAACAATACAGTTATGTCCATCCTCAAATTCATCTAGAACAAAAACAAAGTATGGGTAAAGAGCCACAAAAATATAGTTCTCCAAGCTACAATAAAGCTGCAAAAAACCCTCAAGGGCACCCAATCCCTCTTAGTAGTAGGGGTAATAATCACATAAACATGGATGCTAAAAGCCATAATCCAATTATCAAACCCAAACCTAGAAAACCACACCTTAAACAACACAGAAAAAACCCATAAGGACAAGAGTAGGAGAGAAGGGTGAAACTCATGAGAGAATGGACAACCTAAAGCACCATGAATAACCACCCTAATCAGCAAATAACTAAGAAACAAGTCATCCAACCATAACCATTCTCAAAAAACTTACAAGAATGGCCACCAAAAAAGAGAGCTAGAACCAAAGGCAGGTAACAAATCCAGAGTGACCAACACCCAAGAAAGGTAAAAACCCACATCCAGACAACACTAGCAACCAGCCAACCAGAAATTCCAAGACAAATAAACTAGGTTGCTGAGAGATCCAACCAATAACCACACCAACTAGAAGACAAGAAAAATCCAATAGCCTCCACTTGCTACAAACACATCCACCAGTGTGGGAGAGAAAACAAACCAAAAACCAAAAACTACAAGAGAAAGCCAAAAAGAAAACAACACCAACCAATCCAAAGATAGAAGAACTCAAACTAGAGAATAAAAATAGATTTAGGTGAAGAGAAAACAAGTCAAACCAGGAAATAACCAGTTCTAAGAAAAGAAAACCACCATAGAGAAAGCCAAAGCCCCAAAGGAGGAAGGAAAAGCCAAAAGCCTCTAACGTAAGGCAATCCAGTTTTATCAAGATTTACAAGACCCCTTAAAAGGAAAGGTATGTCATCATTAGAAAACATTTGCGAACAAGAAGACTTGGCCAGAAAATCAGCATAAGAATTGCCTTCCCTATAAATATGAGAAATTTGAAATTCTAGGTTAGCAAGAAGAGTCCTCGTATGATTAAGTAAATAAAACACTTTAGCATTACCATGGGAATTAGATTTAAGTAAATCTAAAAGAAGGAGAGCATCAACTTCAAACTAAATCTTATGAAATCCTTATCGTAAACAAATTAAAATGCCATGATGAATGCCTTTAAGTTCAATAAATAAAACAGAACAAGACTCTAAAGGGGCAGCAAAAGTAGAAATAATCTTGCCACCATGATCTCTCAAAATCCCACCACAACCATAATAAGAAACTGAGCCGTTAGTGTTAACCTTAATGTAATGATAATTAGGTTAAATCTAATATATAATTTTTTGGGTAGGAGAGACATTACAAGGAGTAAGGTTAATCTCAAATTTCAAGGCCATAGACTTGTACCCTTTAAAATTGGAGCGAGTAAGAAGATTGGCATTGAAAAGAGAAAAAATTTTATATTTGGATCTAGCAATGATACGATTATAATTCATAGAAATATTATGGTTCTTTGCATCATTTCTATCCATCAAAATATACCAAAGTATAGTAATAGCTAATACAATTTTAACATGACCCTTAGAAGTACGAGAGAATCATGCTTCAAGGAGTTGCATAATAGAAAATGAACCATTAAAGTGGAAAGTATTAAAAATATTATCATACCAGTTCCACAATCTAGTAGCAGTATGATCATTCATAGAAACATGTTCCACACTTTCAATGTGATAGGAACAGTGACATTTAGAGGGGAGTTGGAAACCTTTTTTCAAAATTGTAGCATCCTAGGGATATAATGCTTAAGAATGTGCCAAGTTAAGGTCGAGAACAAAATATGGATACTATTATTCTAGATTTTAGTAAAAACCAAGGACTCTTGATATTTAAATCTAATAAAATGCCACACATGCCTAAAAATAAAATCTCTAGAAGAAGAAATTTTGAAAAGAATTTGGTCAGGTTCATTAGGGTGAGGAAAAATTTTAAGGATTTTATTGATGATCACATTAGGGACAAGGTTATTTAATTGAGCAACATCCCAATTATTATTAATAATTAACTAATGAACTTTAAGCACCACAGTGGAATGAGTATTGAGAAGGGAATCAACAGAGCCCTGACTAAGCCAATTATCTTGCCAAAAGAATGAGGAACCAGAATTGATACCCTAAGAAATTAAATTCTCAGCAATCCATTTGATACCACAAAGTTTTCTCCAAATAGGAGAATCCCCATATTTGAAAGCACTAATGAGGGGGTGTTTTCCCTGACAATATTTAGCATGCATAAACTTTGACCAAGAACTATCTTTATTTCTAAAGTTCCACCACATTTTATAAGAAAACAATTAATAGAATCCTCTAAGGTTTTGCAAACCCAAGCCACCTTCATTATTAGTACAATAACAAGTTATGCCAACTTTCAATGTAATCTTTTGGTAGATCTATTAGATCCCCAAAAGAATTTATTAAAAAGCCTATTAATCCTTTTAATAATAGAACGTGTAGGGACAATAGTAGACAAGAGATACATTGGCAGAGAGCAAATGTTACTTTTGATCAGGATAAGTCTAGCACCAAAGGAGAGCAAACAAAATTCCCAAGAGGAGGTTTTCTTATTTATTTTATGAATAACTTCATCAAATAAAGAAGATCTTTTTGTGCCTCTATATAAGAGAGTCCCTAGATACTTGATAGAGAGATTTTCATGAAATAAATTATGTAATATTTTTGATAACATTTATCTTAGATAAGGAGATAGAAGAGCTAGTAATAAAAAAAATTTTATTAAGATTAATATTCAAGCCACTCTCCTTACAAAAATGAATTAAGAACTTACATAATTTTTTAATGTAATGAGTGGAGGCATTGCAAATTATAATGAAATCATTCACAAAGCTAAGGTGAGAAATGGGAAACCCACTAATGGTTCTGTAGAACATATTAGGCATTAAACTAAACATATGTGCAAGACATCTAGAAAGATATTCCACTACAATAATGAAAAGAGCAGGAGATAGAGGGTCACCTTGCCTTAGCCCATGAGAAGAGGAGAAAAATTCATGCACTTCACCATTAAGAAGTATAAAAAACCAAGAATTCTCAATCCCATTCTTAATTAAAGTAATAAATTGATTAGAGAACCTAAATAAAGCCAAAATTTTATATAGGAAAACCCAACCAATATTATCATAGGCTTTGTAAATGTCAAGCTTAAAAAGCAGGTTTCCACCGCAAACTTTGGCATGCAAATCATGGATCATCTCTTTAGCTAAAAGAACATTATCAGAAATGGATCTCCCTTTAACAAGATTGGTTTGATTGGGGGAGATAATTTTAGGGAGCAAGATACTCAATCTTTTAGCCGAAATCTTAGAGATAAGTTTATTAAAAAAAGAGCAAAGGCTAATCGGTCTAAAATCACTCCAAACTTAAGGATTGTCTTTTTTAGGAATTAAAATAATGGTGGTACTAGAAAAATATTTGGGAAGATACTACCCTTAAAAAATTAGGAACTTCTTTAATTAGGTCCTCTTTAATGACAATCCAACATTTTTGGGAAAAAAAGGGTAGTATAACCATTAGGCCTAGCCATAGAGTCTTTATTTATACTCAGCAAAATATCAAAAATTTCAGTCTTAGAAGGAAAGGAAGAAAGCATATTGTCATCATCATCCGAAATAAAATTAGGAATAAGTTCAGGCCAAGAAATATCATCATAAGCAAAAATTTTATTCAAAATCTCTTTATAAAAAAAATAGTAGACTCAATAAGCTCCTTTTTATCCAAATACCAAACTCCATCATTAATTTTAATTTTTTTTTTCTTTTAACCATGACATGTAAATATTTGATATTGTGATCTCCATCAGTGATCCATTTCATAGAAGCTTTTTGCCGCCAATAAGTCTCCTCTATATCTTGAAAACATGTCAACCTATCTTTAGCTTGAACCAACATCTGAATTTTAGAAGGATCATTAACAACAGCATCTTCCAAGGCGATCACCTCATTCTCCATTTTATTAATATCGACAAAAGGATTCTTAAAATAGTGTTTATTCCACCAAGAAAGGCATTATTTTAAGTCTTATTAATTTGAACCACAATATCTTCATCCCAAAAATAGAGTCATCATGATGGAGAGGTTCTCCCCAGTTACTATCAACAACATTGAAAAATCTATCATCCATAAGCCCCATATTTTGGAAAAAAAAATGGATATGGGAGAAGAATTTGATAGCATTAAAATTAATATTAATAAGCAAGGGAGAATGGTTTGAAAGGGTTCTGCTTAAGTGCTCCACAGAAGTAATATGGAAAAGATTAATCCATGGATGATTAAAAAGAACCCTATCAAGCCTTTGCCACAGTCTATAATTATTCCATGTAAATTGAGACCCAATAAAGCCAATGTGAGTAAGATGAAATTTAAGGATCATGTTATTAAAATATTCCATAGAAAATAAGTTAGGAGCATTTTCACAACGTTCAGAGGAAGAAGAGATAGTATTAAAATCTCTACCCACAAACCAAGGAGCATCAACAGCAGAAGAAGAAAACTAATAAGTTTCTCCCAAAGAATGCATCTACCATTTCTATTATAAGATAAAATAAAGGAACCAAAACAACTAAATTTATCATAAGTAATCTTAACATTCACAACTTTGGATAAATCATCCAAAATCTACATAACATAGGGACTATTCTAAAAAAACCCAAATTTTATAGCTAAAGTTAGGGAAAAAAAATTACTAAAGCCAATGATTCTAGCAACATAAGAAATGTTAGAAGGAAGAACAAATGGTTCCAAGATAGCCAAGAAGGCAATGTTATGAGTACAAACTAAGTTTCTAATTCTATTTCTAATATAGAGGGTATCAATCCCTCTTACATTCCAAATTAAGAAAGAAACCATTTATATTTGGGTAGAAGAGCCAGATTTAGTAATTCTCGCAAATTAGGAAGTTTGGTTTTAGGAGTTTTGTTTTTCTTTCTAAAAATAGATTGGAACTTATTATTCATATCCACTACATCACCATTCAAGAGAGATTGTTCAGGGTTGTTTTTGGAGAAAATTTGCACATTTAAAGCATCATTGTAAGCCAATTCACCCTCTTCCAAATCCATGTTAGGTTGAAATGTCAAAATAGAAATCAGTTCAACATTAAAAGGGAAGTTAGGAAAGGGATTAGAGCCATTTAAAGCACAAGTGACCAAGTTAGAATTAGAAGCCTTTTCATTAGTTTGCTCTCCATTCAAACCTTCATCTAGAATCACATTCTCATCAATTAATAATGGCATAGAAGCTGGAATTGAATCATTGGAGACAAAATCATCATCCAAAGTTTCAAAAACATATTATTACCCATATTATTACCAATATCAAGGGCATTCAACTGTATAGAACCATTGAAGGGTAAGGCATCCTTATTAACATGACTGACATACAAAAATTGATCAGGCTTAAGAACTGTAGCATTCTCCATAGAAATAATGGGTGGATCAAGACAATGTCCCTCGATTTTAGGTAAAGAAATGCCCATAGGAGCAAAATTTTGTGCTTTAACCAAGGGCACCTTAAGGTTGGGATCCAAATTATTATTAACCAATTTTGGTTTATTAAAGTTAGGGTGAACCATAAAACAATCTGAAAACCTTGACCATGAAATTTACAATGGGAAAAAAAAAGAAAATTCTCAAATTCCACTTTTCCAAATATCCATATTTTTCTAATCCTAGCCAAATTTCCTTAGGAAATTTTGTAGTTATATCCAACTCGACTAGAATTCATGCAATAGAGGGCTGAGTATTAGAAGTATTCACCTGATCAACTTGAAGAGGAGGACCAACATCACACCCACAACAAAAAAAATCATGATTAATGATATGGACACACAGATTAGGAAGAGAGATCCAAACAAAATAATACGATATTCCTCCTAAATATCAAAAATAGGTGTCCATTTCAACAATCTTATGAAAATTAAATACAAGCAATGAGAAAAAACATGAGAGTAATCCAAATTGTTGGAAAGCTGGATCAATATATGATGGGAATCAATCAATCCTACAGGAAACATTCTAGGGAGTTTCAAGCTATGGAAGAAAGATCGAATATTCTACAAAGTAGGATGATGCAAAGTGAATTTACCCACCAACATAAATTTAAAAGGCTTCGCAAGCCTTTCCACAACCAAATTTGAACACATTATCGCGGGTACACCCTGGAAGGTAGTCGAAATAAGCTCAAGAGACTAACCAGCGTAATTAGCCTTACTAGCTAGAACATCCTTGAATGATTTTGAAGCCATGATTTAAGCTTTAAAACCCCAAAGATCCGAAACATTAGTGAGCAGCGGATTATCGATTTCCCATGGGGAAGCAAAATTTACAACCAGATCATGCATGACGGGACAAGCCGAATGTCGATAAAACTCATCAATATGGAAGCAATAGCCAAAATTGCCATAGAGGGGACACACCTCCACAAAGGAAATGAAATTCCCAAGAGCACAAAAAAATGGAGAGAGATGATGCTTGAACAAATGGGTTTCATTTTAGTTTAGGGTTTAGGGTTTAGAATTTTAGGGTTTAGGGTTTAGAATTTTAGGTTTAGGGTCAGAGGTTTAGGTTTAGGTTTTATAGTATTTAGGTTTAGGGTTTCAGGTATATTTGTGTGGTTTAGGGTTTAGGTTTTTAGTGGGGTGGTTACTTTATGGCTAGGTTACATTTATAGTTTAGGGTTCAGGGTTTTTTTTAATTAAGTAAACTGGTAGATTTAGGTTTATTTAGTTTATTTTATTTTTTATTTTTATTTAGGTTTATATTTTTTTTATTTATTTAGTTTATTTATTTTAGTTTTGGTTTTTTTATTTTAGTTTATTTTTTTTGGTTTAGGTTTATGTTTATTTTTTTGTTTAGTTTTATTTTTATTTTATTTTTTTAGGTTTAGGTTTTATTTTTTATTTTTAGTTTTAGGTTTAGGTTTTTATTTTATTTTTTTAGGTTTATGTTTTAAGTTTTTATTTTTGGTTTATTTTTAGTTTATTTTATTTTATTTAGGTTAGGATTTAGGTTTAGTTTATTTTAGGTTTAGGTTTAGGTTTTATTTATTTTAGCTTAAGTTTATGTTTATTTTATTTTATTTATTTTAGGTTTAGGCTTTTTTTTAGTTTAATGTTTTGGTTTTATTTTTTATTTATTTTTTATTTTTATTTTTTGGTTTATTTTTTAGGTTTAGCTATTTTTAGTATATATTTTATTTAGGGCTTTATGCCACCATCCTTCAAGATCTTTTATTATAGTGGAAACCAATGATAGCACATTACACACTTTAGAGCTGGAGGTTGCAACAATGGTGGCAGCAACACACTCGTCTTCCTCCTTTTTGTTAGCATTCTGTTAGGTCTTGCATTTGATTGGTATGCTGAACTACCCAATTGTTCGGTGAAGACTTTTACTGAGTTGGAGCACTTTTCATCAAGAAGTTTACTGGAGCTCAGCATAGGGTGACTGTAGGTGACCTCATTGAAGAGAAATAGAAAGTCAACGAGTCCCTTGTTGATTACATTCTCAAGTGGCACAACCTGAGCATGAAATATGAACCACAGTTGTCCAAACAGCATGCCGTTGAGATTTTTCTCAAAAATATTCATGGCTTGGTCCCCTTCATGCTTAAGGGCTTTACGATCAAAACATTCAAGAAATTAATCAACAAGGCAACTATCCTATATGTGGAAGCCAAACAGTTTCCATTTCATGACCAATCATCTTAGCCCAAGCTTTAGAAGGTGTTTGAGAAGAACTTAGGGACGGTTGTGTTAGTGGACAGTGGGATTCAGTCAGCCAGAGTTCAGTATGAGAGACTATGAGCTCAGCAGCCTCCTTTGCCACCTTGTCTTCCACCACCTCGACCATCATACCGGCCACCGCAGCTGCCACAATGACCATTTCCACCACCTCAGCAGCCTACCAAGCAGTGATATTCATATCCATTGCCATGTAGCTACTTTCTGCCAACTCTTACCAATAGATTGAATAAGCCATATTCATTCAAGAGGGAGATAGTTAGAAAATCTTTAAGAATCTCTTAAAGAAACTTGACTTTAGTTACCAAAGCCTAAGAGTCGGAGGAAGTGGGCAAGAGCAATGATCTTAGCTATTGCCCCTACCACTACATATTGTTAAGCATGTCTTAGGATTGTATCACTTTTAAGGACTAGTTGAGCACAACTACAAGTTGGGAGCCATAGTTATCCCTAAGAATACTTATTAGAAAACCATCCGTCTAGAGTAATCCTTGGGATACTTGCAATCCTCTTGAGACTAAAGAAGGTTAGGATATCTCCCTATCCCGAACCTCTAAGAAGATCATTTCTAAGATCAAGAAGTTATCCTTGTAGATGCTTGAAATAGGTCAAATCTCCAACACCAAGGAAGGTTTGCTAGTTGCAAAGGACAACTCAGGGAGGGTGATAGCACAACAGTAGTAGTAGGTCACCATGCTTTCCCGGGAGAGTCTAGTAGCGCAACCATTGTCCGAGTCCAGTACTCCCTCCACCGTCGTAGCTACCACCTCTTCTACTAGCTCCTCTTGTACCGACAAGAGCATTATATCTGTGGATAAGGGCACTAAATCCTTTACTTTACTTTCTTTACTTGATTTCTATTATGTACCTCCATCTAAAAAGAAATTAATGAAGAAAGTTGATTCTACTTATTTATTTTCTACTTCTGATGCTCTTGATTTTATTCCTATTGAAAGCTCTCTAAGTCTAAATATAAATAATTGCTCTAGTAGTTTTAACTCTTTCCTTTCTGATTTAGAGTTAGACTATCCTTTTTTGAATCAATCAGGTTCACCTCTTGAGATTGACTTGGAGTCAACTAACTCTAAGGATCCCATAGGAGAAGCTGTAGGTATGCCCAATGAGAAGGTATAACTTTCCACAAGCTCATCATTCCAAGAAGTCAATCTACACAGTGGCAAAGTCCTGCCTCCTAGGGTAGCACCTTAGGATAAGGGTAAGCAAGTCATTAGTTCCAGTGAGAAGATAGCCCCTCCATAGGATACTCCACCCATGGATATGCTTGTGGAGGACTAAGTCAGAGTTGATTATAATGTCCTAACTCACCTTAGAAAGTTTATAGCTAAGTTAAGCATATATGACACCCTTGTCTTATCCAAAGAGATGAGAGAATCTCTAATCAAAGCCTTACTTGATATAGAGATATGCCTAGCTTAGCTGGTCGCTACTTAAGAGGGGGCTTTCCACTCAAAGGACATCTTAGGAGTTACATTCAGTGATGAAGACTTACTCCTAGAGATGACCAGGCACAACCGCCTCTTTACATTACAGTGGATGTTGGCAGATATAGGCTATCCAGAGTTCTGGTTGACCCAAGTGTATCAATCAACATTATGAGTCTAAGAACCCTTGCCTACTTGAGGATCAACATCTCCAAACTCCAAAAAGAAAGGATGATGTTAAAATGATTCAATGAACAAGACGAGAGGTCCTTGTTGTGTTTATTTTTGGATGTAGTGTAGGGGGTGGGGGGGGGGGTACTTTTTGAGTTGATCGGGTATACCATTAAGGTATGATGTGTAATCTTGAAAGATAGAGGTATCACCATATAATGTACCTAATCACGTAATGAGGACTCCTAAGGCATGATGGGTCTTCGAATATATTAGAGATTTTTTCTCTACTTTACATGAATTAATAAAGTTGTTTTATATTAAATTAGGTTCTTAAGTTCCATATGGAGGCAAGCCTTCATAGTTAATTACTTATTAGGAAATGAAATTTCTTAAGATTAATCTCAATTAAAATAGACAATTATCATGTCCAAAGATTTCAAGGTTAGACTATCAAAGGATTGGTTATATTTGGAAAATCAATTGGGAAAGTTCAAGGAGAAGACTTATTTTTGGAATCTAAATGAAATAAGTAAAAAATTCTCATGATACTAGGAAGACTAGTGAGCATTTTAATCTATCTTATGGTTAGGTTTTATAATTTTGAAGTTGAGGAGATTTATATGTTTTGAGTTAAAATTTAAATAGAATACTAGGGCTTATAATCCACCAATGCAAGGTTGTGGGAATGCCTAAGAGGTGAGGATTTATGTTTGTAGCCTGAAGGAAATAGCTACCTCAAACCTTAAATCTATAGAGCTTTAGTATGAACTAAAGCATGACCTAAATCTAAGCGATAAGTCGACATAAGGGTTTACCTCTATAAGAGAGAAAAAATTGTACGGCTTCTGGACTTATAACCACCTGGAGTGGCTGCCAGCTAACTCCTCCTATGATTTTAAAACCATGTAGTCTGGTCTTATGAATTGCAAGATAGCCAGGATAGTTATTTAATTAGAAAGAGACTAAAGTCCTAAACACACTCTCTAAGATACTAGAGCATGAGTGGTATGAGCATATGACTTAAACTGTAGATACAAAATCTTTTCAAATTTTATTTCATTTTAGACACATCATTTTGACAAAGGCTTTAGGATTTGTTATGCCTAAATGCATGATTAAATAGGTTATGGGTCAAATCAGCTAGAAGAAGTTATTCTCCACCACAAGGGATTCCCACATCAGTCAAGCATTCCTTTATCATGCAAGGATGGAGATCCTTCATGTTCAAGGGAGAAAGAATATACATGCATTATGTGAAACATACAACCACATAGCTAAGGGGTTGCTAAATATTTTAATAATTTTATTTATGTCTTAGGCTTTATGATGATGTTATGAGTTATTTAAAATTTAGTTATGACTGATTAGTTGGGTAGAAAACTTATTTTTATCCTAAGAGCCTAATCGTATCCAAGCACACATTAAAGCTTCAATCATTTAAAAAACTATGAAAAGCATGCCATTCTAATGCACAATTTAAACATAACATCAAACAATTATATAAACTATCATAAAAGAATAAAATGCTGGTGTGGTCCGGTACCGTCATACAACCCGAAGAAAGAAAAGATGGGTAACCGAGCTTTACCGTTATACAACCTAGAATATTAAAGAATAATTATAATTGTATTAAATGCTATTGGGGTCTTCTTTCTTCATATCTTCAATTCTGATTTGGTTCCTTCTTTGTTTGGATGGTGCTTTCTTCAAAGGCTGGCAAAATAAAGCCTTCTAGCCACGCTCATCCTAATCCCCATAGCACTAATCCTAATTCCTATTGAAAAATTACATTTATGTGGAAAAGTAAATCTAACTACACCTAAAATAGAGGTTAGCTAAATATACATATAATCCCAAATAGTTGTATTTATAATTTGGACTTATACCTACACATGGGTAACTAAACTCACCTATCCTAACTTGGATCATGATAAGGATTTAAGCAACTTGCAAAAAGAGCATTCACATTTATTTTAAGCATCCTTAAGCATAATCCCCTAGAAAAATGATTAGTAATATTGACCTATCATCCATCTATGAAGCACCCTTACATCCAATCTAATAATACATCATAAAACAAAACATACATCATATCATACACCACCCTAACTTAGAGCTAGAAGTGGTGACTTAATTCTAATGTATGTATTAAGGCTTGTGTGGTAAGTCTTGTTAGGCATTCGTGTTATATTTTCTAAGTATAGAAGGATTCAATTTAACATGAAAGGTTGATTTTTGAAGTAGTTTAATTGATTTGGAATTTTAATTTGTGTTTTCTTTTGTTTCATTTGATTACACTTAGCAAGTGTTATAAAAAGAGGAAAAGAGGATTGCACTTTCATCCCTACCTTAAGTCACTTTCTAAAGTATATTAATTTGATTTAGTTCTTTTAGTGAATGGCTTATTAAATGATTTAATTAATCCTAAGTTTAGGTTCACTTTAATAATCCTATTCAAAATGAAAGGTCATCTTAAGATTAATTTAATTGAATTACTACCACATGACATATATTAAATCATTCTTTTCCATCACATATAACATGCATATGATTTAATCCTAAGTGTATCTATACATGCAAAATATTTTAGCACACTTAAATGATGAATGTATGTGTATGTTTAAAATTTATATTTTATTTGATTTAATTATTTAACCATATTAATTTAAAACTTTATCCAAACTCTTATACAAAAAGGACATAAGAATGAAATTAAATAGATATGTGTTGTTGTTAAACTAGTGAAGCAAAATGACCTCTTTAGAGCTAGCTAAAGCCTCGTATTCTCAGGATGTCTAGACTATATACCCATTTGCATTCAAATATATACAAATTTGTATACATGAACATAGGAAATAAGCTCCAAATCATATGGATAATTAATTCAACCACTTAGTCAATTATGAATGCATGCAATTTTAATGTAAAATGGGGTTTTCATTAACTAATCACATATACGTACAAAAATATAGGCAAGTATGTGTCATTATTAAACCAGGGAAGTGAAATAATCAAATGACCTCCTTGGGGCAAACTAAAGCCTCTTATTCTTGGGATGTCCGACTATATACTTGCTTTTCTTTTGACACACATGGATGTATACATAAATGAGGGAAAGAAAACCATGCAAAGATTGTATATATTTTTTTGATTGAATCATTTATATATATGAATTAAAGTTCTATCCAAATTCTAATGTTGAAATACATAAGAATGAAATCAAATGGGTACGTACCATTGTTAAACCAAGGAAGTGAGGTAATCAAATGACCTCCTTGAGGCTAGCTAAAGCCTCGTGTTTCTGGGATGTCCAGACTATATACCCATTACCATTCAATCTTATATAAATCAACACATGAATAGAGGAAAGAGAACTCAACATTCATACACTTAAGCTATAAGTACATGCATTTATTATGTATTTATAACTAGCATCATAACACATATTATTATTCATTTATAAGCTTTTGAAAAATACATTTGATTTAATAGTGATAATAGCCATGCATATATTAAATTAAATCAACACATGCAAGCATACATAAGAAATCTATTTTATTTTACTTGATTTTGAAAAGATGGATGCATGAATTCAAATGACATACCAAATTTAACATGATTGGAAAGAGGACAATCAAATATAAGCATGTGATTCATTCAACCAAGCTAGTTCTTAAGATAATCAAATCAAATAAGATTATTTAAAGAAAACAAAGCTTCTTTATTAATTAAGTTTTGGATTTGATTTGATTTAAAGAGGAGAAGAGAAAATCATCACTTGATGTTTTAAACCCATTCCCATATTAGTGATTTGATTTAATTTAAGGAAATGTAATTAAGTTGATTTTATGGGTTAATTAAGTTGAACCCTTAAATAGATGAATTAATTACCCTTACCTATGTCACTTTAAAGTAGTTAACTAATAATTATGAGCCAACATGATATGCATTGAAAATAAACTTGGAATGATCCTAGAAATAAAAGGGGCCTAATGCAATTTGCTCATGATTAATAGTTAATTAGATTAAGGGACTTAATTAATTACTCTTATGATTTTCCCACATATGTGGACTAACGATAATTTCATTAAACTCCATCAGGTTATTAAACACCTGAAGATCTACCCCATGATTTAATTAATTAAGGTCTGATGTGATTATGTGATTTAATTAATTAGTTAAATCTCAATTAATTTCATTTTAAAAAAGTGTGAAATGAAGTTAGGGAAAGGGGTCCCAACCCTATTCCTTAGTTCACTTACTATTGAACAATGATTAATAAAATTAATTAACCAATTTATTAGTATTCATTAGAATAATTACACATTAATTAACTTAAAAGAGTAGTTAAGGTTTAATTAGTCAATTTTCTTAATTAAGTGAGAAATAAATCCTAAGAAAATCATGGGAGGTAGAGGTCATCCCACTAAATTAACCAACAAAATTTGGGATTAATTACTCAGGTAATTAAGGAGTAATTAAGCTAATTAATTTTGTAATTAAACCTTAATTAAACTTTAATTACTGTTCAAAATTAGTTAAGATCATTTTTAATTAATTCACCTCTAAAATACCTTTAAAATGAGTATTTATTTGCATTATTTTATTTCTCTATGATTTTTTATAATTTTAGAAGTTTCAGGCATTAATAATGATTAATTAAGCATAATTAAAGCCTAATCCTGTTGGCGCCATGTGGCGCACTGATGTGGTGTGCTTTCCACATTGCGTCAAGGGATTAGTTACTTAAAACTTATCTGACTTAGCACCTATGTGGCGATGGCGAATGTGCTTTCTCGTCTACCGTTCGATCTATGATTGGATAGCTACAATTACTCCCACTGCTTAATAAGATTAAATCAGATTGATCTAGCAGATCTAACCATGATTGTCCATTTCGTTCATGCAGAATGGATGGTAAATGATCTAACATCACGCGAGTAAGGGAGAATGAAGTCCGTATGCTGTTGCTCACTTTATCCAAGATTACCCGATCTTGGATCAACTCCAAAAGGATCCCACACCTTCATGACATTGATCAGAGGGGATCTAATAGTCAAGATTACATGAGATGCAAGATTTCTTCAAAAAGCTCCAACCCATTTTTTCTTAAGGATAGGTTTTGAAAGCATACCTCGCTGGAGCTCAAGAAAGGCAGCTCAAATGATTGAGGAAGCTTCATCTAGCGGAGATGAAGGTTTATTGAGTAGTAATTGGATCAATTCCTTGACATTCGCTCGGAAGGCTATGAACTAATGATTTGGAGCTCAGCTTTGATCGAAGTCCCACCTCCGGTGCTCGGGAAGCATGGAAGATGATTCATTCTTGCTCGACGAGGCCTAGGGAAGGTGCGTGCAAAGTTAATTTGAGTTTGATGAAAAAAGGTGGAAGTTAGATTGAAAATGAGAGTGTCCTATTTTGTGATGGATGGGAATGGCATTTCTTGATTGAGGAACGAGCTTGGGAACTTAAAGAATGGCTCTCTTTGGTAGCTAGGGCTATGAGGAATGATTTTTCTGTGTGTTTGAGTTGAAATGAGGGGATGTATACTACTTTCATCTTGATCAGATGTTGGGATTGGGTTTGGCTTTTGGTGGCCGTCTAGCCATCTCAAGGATTCATGGGTGGCGGGGAGGAGGTGAGTTGGCTCTGCTTGGTTGGTTGAAGGTGTGGAGGTGGCTACCAAAGAGGAATCATGGGTGTCCTATGGGTTTCAAATGCTCTAATGGGGAGGGTGAGGTGATGTCACCTGCCATGGGTCTTGGCTGACCCAACTACCCATTGGTTCAAGTTGGGCAGTGTCCTAAGTGCCTAGGTGGACCATTGGGAGAGTACTAATTGGCCAAGGAATGGAAATGATCACTTACATGGGTGATTTATCTCATGTGATTCCCTTGATCAAAGGGTAGAATGATCATTTGGCATTGGATTTGATTTGGGCATATTTGAAATGAGCCAAAAGTTGGTTAGCCCAAATTTCAAGTCAATTGGAGTCGATTTGTTTAGGTTTAGCTCAATTTGACTCATTTAGGTGAAATTGGGTTAGGTTGGGTCAAGTTGACCAATTAGTCAAAATGGGTCAAACTAAGAGTTGGGTCAAGTTCATATGATGATTTAGGATGTTTTGATTGAATTGATTTGGTTTAGTTAGGTTTAGATTTGATTTTGGCACATTTAAATTCATTTGGGTCAAATGGGTTAAGTTAACCAATTTGACCAAATTAAATGGGTTGGGTTTGGGTTTAGTTGACCAATTGAGATGATTGTAGGCTTTGGTTTCAATTAATTTGGTTTTAGTTTTTATTTTGTCCAACTTGAACCATTTCAATTTAAGTAGGTCAATTGGGTTCAATTGTGTTCAATCATGGCTTTGGTCAAGTTCAACAATCAATTTGGAATGAACTTGAGCCATTTATTGAAATTAATTTGGTTTATATTTTTATTTGACCCAATTTGGTCTTTTAGGTCAATTTGGGTCAACTTGGGTCAAGAGGGTCAATTGGGTTTGGTTTGACTTAATTGAAGGTCAAGTCATATTCAAATATTGATTTTGATTTGGTATGAATCATTAGTTTCAATGGATTTGGCTTATGTTGTAATTTGGCTAGTTTAGGTTCATGTGGGTTAAGGGGTTGACTTGGTCAAATGATCAAGTTGGCTTGGTTTGACCCAATTTGTGATAATTGATCAACCTAGTGTAATCAACAATCATGATGGGATATTTTTATGGGCTTGGTTCAATCCAATTTGGGCTATGACTCAAATCAATACTGGTTTTATTTAGAAAAAAAAATACCCTATCTGGTTAGCAAGCGTTGTCCCAGTTAATAAAAAGAATGGATAAATTCACATATACATTAATTTTTTTGATTTAAATAAGGGATGTCCAAAAGATGAAATTCCACTACCAATCTCGAAGCTGATGGTGGACATTGCCTCATCTCATGTAGTCTTATCTTTCATGGATGGCTCATTTGGCTGTAACCAAATAACTATGGCCCCTAAAGATGAAAGAAACACTACTTCGATCAGAATCTATTTCTATAACGTCATTCCTTTCAACCTTAAAAATGTTAGTGCTACATACTAGCGGGCTATGACTCAAATCTTCAACGAACTCATTCATCATCAAGTTGAGTTCTATGTTGATGATCTCATAGTTAAAAGTAGAGAAAATAAATACCATCTCTTTGACTTGATTATTGTTTTTGAATAGTTAAGACAATTTAACTTTAAAATGAACAATCATCAGCATTTGAGTAGCTTTAGGGAAGTTATTTTAATGAATGAATTGGGTAAAGATCGGGGCGCTATTAGAGAAATTCCACCCCTAAAAGTTTAACTCAATAGATCATTCTGGTTGGTATCTAAGATGCTTTATATCCAACTTATCAGGAAGATGTCAGCCAATCTCAGCACTTGTTGAAAACGATGCCAGGATGACAAGTGTGAGCATGCCTTTAAAGACATCAAGCATTACATCACCATTCTAGCAATTTATCCTTGTAAACCCATATTTTACACTATTGCATTAGATGACTCCCTTGGGGCTTTGTTAGTCTAAGCCAATGATGAAGGGAAGGAAAATGCACTATACTTCCTCAGTCATCATCTAATCGCTGTTGAGGTTAATTATCCACCCATTGAGAAGCATTGTCTACCTTTAATCTTTGCATCCCAAAAGCTATAGAAGTACATGCTTCCTCATAAGGTGAATTTAATCTCTAGGATCAATCCACTATAGTACCTCATGACATATGACACTAGTAAATCCATGATCCTACAAAAGAAAGGGCAAACACTTGATTTTAATGCACAATTTCCCTCGATTCTACTTAGTGATGATCTCTCTGATGAATAAATCATGAACTTAAGGGATGCTAGCATTCATCGCTGGGAGATGTATTTTCATGGTGCAGCTTCCTCTCAAAGAGGAGAAGAACCATAATCTCCCAAAATGGTAGAATAGTTCTCTTAACTTTGGACAAGATGAGATTCATATCATCTATCCAATCCTTACACTAATGAAGTCATATGAGGCTCATTGTGAGGAGTTAGTCATTACTATAATCATCCGAACATCAACATCTGGATTCTAAGTTATCAACCAAATAAGTCCTAAGGTTATAAAGCCCAAGCTCCATCATACTACAACTAAGAGTTATTCTAAATCTTAGAGGTTTCCATTTATAAGATTCTTCAAGGAGAGGGCATCATAGTATATGCTTTAGCCAAGCTTGCCAAGGAGTTGGCATGTATGGAGGATGAGTCCATATCAATAAAGGTCCAAAATAGATAAGTCTTATCCCTTTTTGATATTATACTCATAAAAAGTACTATCTTGAAGAGGGGGTTGCCATTGCCAAGAAGGCTGAGGAGTTACATTACCTAAATAAAGACAAACTACCTCATAAGAAGTCTCAATCTCATCAAATGAGCACTTTCCTGCACTTGTGGATGGTGATAAGCCTTTTCGATCATATGTGGTTACATTTGATTAAAAGCCCATAAGATCATGACCGAGGTACACTTATGATTATATGGAGCTAACCAATCTGGTCCAAATATGAAAGCCAAGATCAAGGGACTAGGATACTACAAGCCATCGATGATCAAATATTTCATGGATATGGCAAGCCAATGCCACCAATGTCAAATACAGAGTGTGGTCATACATTAACCGCCAACATTCTACATCCATACACATTCGAGTTTGGGGACTGACGTAGTGGGTGATTGATCCTTCTTCTTTCATCTTAGCTTCAGCTCTACTTACTAGTTTTCCAAATCATGAGCGCTAGTCCTCAAAGACCAGGTTTATTTTATTTTGTTTATTTTATTTTTAGTTTAGGTTTAGGTTTATTTTATTTTGTTTATTTTATTTTTATTTTAGGTTTAGGTTTTCTTTTAGTTTAGGTTTTAAGTTTTATTTTTTTATTTATTTTTATGTTTTATTTTTAGGTTTATTTATTAGGTTTAGGCTTTTATTTAGTTTTTTTTTATTCTAATTTACTTTTATTTTAGGTTTTTTTATTTTTAGGTTTATTTTATTATTTTAGTTTAGTTTAAGTTTTGTTTATTTTATTTTAGTTTTCTATTTTATTTTTTGATTCATTTTAAGTTTAAGTTTAGGTTTTAGTTTAGTTATTACTCTTTTATTATTTTTATTTTTTAGGTTTAGTCATTTATTTATTTTTTATTAAGCTATTTGGTTAAGTAATATGTTTTAGGTGTTTAGGGTTTAGGGTAGGGGGGGGTTTAGGGTAGGTAGAGTTAGACTAGGGTTTTAGAGTAGGGATGAGGTGGTTAGGGTAGGTTAAAGGGATGATCACTGGGATCTTTTTAAGTCTTAGGATTAGGGAAGAAGGTTTAGGTTAAGGTTTAGGATTTAGTTAGGTTAGGGGTAGATCTAGGGTCATCATAAGAGGAGAGTAAAGCAAACCCACAGTGTGGTGATTATTTATTTAGTTTATTCATTTTTTTATTTTTATTTATTTATCTTTTAGTTTATTTTAGTTTATTTTAGGTTCATAACCTTATTATAGTTTAGTTTTATTTATTTATTTTTTAGGTTAGTTTTATTAGTTTAGGTTTAGTTTAGGTTTTAATTTTAGTTTTTTTGGTTTAGGTTTAGGTATTTTATTTTATTAGGTTTTAATAGTTTATTTATTATTTTATTTAGGCTGAGTCTAGTCTATTTTAGGATTTAGTTTATATGTTTAGCTTCATCTTTATTTATTTATTTAATATTTATTTAGGTTGTTAGTTTAGGGTTTATGTTTTATTTTTATTTATTTTTGGTTTTATTTTTAGGTTTAGGTTTTTTATTTTATTTTATTTTAGGTATATTATTTTATAATGATTAGTTTTATTTTATTTAGCATTTTATTCTTTATTTTATTTTATTTATTTAGTTTAGGTTTTTATTTATTTTATTTTTGTTCATTTTTATTTTTTTATTTTATTTTACTTTTTAGGTTTAGGTTTAGGTTTTAGTTTAAGTTTTTATTTTTTTCTTTAGGTTTAGATTTTATTTATTTATTTTATTATTAAGTTTTATTTACTTTAGGTTTAAGTTTTTAGGTTTTTTGGGTTTAGGATTTACGGTTTAGTATTTTGGGTTTGGGGTTTAGGGTTTAGGATTTAAGGTTATAAGTTTTAGGGTTTAGGGTTTAGAGTTTAGGGTTTTAGGGTTTAGAGTTTAAGGGTTTAGGGTTTTGGATTTAGGGTTTAAGTTTTAGGTCTAGGGTTCAATTTTTAGTTTAGGATTTAGGGTTTTTAGTTTTTTTTAGCATAAAAGAAATTTAGATTCAACATTTTTTCATTTCGATTTCATCAACCAAGTAACACCTGAAGTTCTCTAAGACACACGCAATGACATAAATAAAAAATGAGCAAAAATAGAGCAAATTAAAAACCCTAGATAACTAGAACCGTCTATACTGTATAGATAGTTCCATAAGCAATAGATTAGTTTTATTCTCCACAATCTAGCCTAAGAGTGATCCACATAATCTCTCCTGCCACCATATGACTTTCGCCACCTCCAGCCTCCCATAACTCCTACCAACTCCATATCCACAAACACCTATCCCCCCACCACCTGAAAATCGCCACCTCTGCCTAACCTGATTTTGATTCTGCCGATTTGATATTGCCATTTAGGTTTATTTATTATCTATGGTTTAGGTTTATTTTAAATTTATTAAGTTTTGGTTTTAGATTTATGGTTAGGGGTTTTGGGCTTTTTTTTTTTATTTAGTTAAGGTTTTAGGTTTTGGTAGGTTTTTTTAGGTTTAGGTTTAGTTTAGGTTTAATTTAGTGGTATTTGGTTGGGTTTAGTTTTAGGTTTAGTTTAGGGTTTGGTTATTAGAGTTTAGGGTCTTTTTAGTTTAGTTTAGCTATGGTATAGCTAGGTTTTGTGGTTTAGATAGAGGATTCTCATTAGTTTGATCTAAGATTAGGTTATAGTGTTTTTTAAGATTTTATTAGGGTTTAAGTTTTTTTAAAAAAAATTTTAGGTTTATTTAGTTTATTTTATTATTATTTATTTTATAGTATTTATTTATTTTTTATATTTATTTAGTATTAATTAGGATTTTAGTTTATTTTAGGTGTTGTATTTTATTTTATACATTTTTCGATTAGTTTATTTTATTTTTATTTGTAAGTTTATATTTCATTTATTTTATTTTATTTTATTTTATTTTTAGTGTAGTAGCCGGTTATTTTAATTAATTTTTTTATATTTAGGTCAGATTTATATCTTTTTTTTACTCAGTTTATGCTTTTATTTATTGTAGGCAAGCCTAGGGTCAGGGCCTAGGGTCTGGGGTCAAGAGTTTAGTGTTAGGTTAGGGCCCAGTCAGTTTAGGATGGCTCAGGCCTAGGCAAGGGTTAGTGGGGCCTTAGTAGTTTGGTTTTAGGTCAGAGTGGCCTAGGTTCAGGGTAGGGCCCAGGTGTAGGATCTGGAGGATTATTAGCTCAGGGTTTGTGGCCTTGTGGTATCATGGTACAGAAGGTGGGTTTAAGATTTAGATTTAGGCCTAGGGTTTAGGGTTTTTTTTAAAATAACTAAATGCATCAGTATTTATTTATTTTTATTTATTTTATTTATTTTAATCTTATTTAGGTTTTTATTTTATTTAGTTTAATTTATTTCTTGATTTAACTTATTTATTTATTTTAAGTTTTATTTTTTTTTGTTTATTTTGATTTTTAGTTTATGTTTATTTTAGTTTAATTCCTATTTTTTTATTAAGTTTAGGTTTTATTTTCTATTAGTCTCCAGGTTTAGGTTTTATTTTATATTTTAAGTTTAGTTTTATTTTTAGTTTAGTCCGTCTATTTTTTATTTTATTTTATTTTAGTTTAGAGTTTAGTTTATATCCAGGTTTCCTTTTACTTTATTTATTTCTTTAGTTCTTCATTTTATTTTATTTATTTTATTTAGTTTTTTTTTATTTAGGTTTAGGTTTATTTTTTATTTATTTTTTAGGTTTATTTTTTAGGTTTAAGTTTATATTTAGTTATTATTTTATTTTAATTTTACATTTGGGTTTTATTTTATTTATGTTTTTTATTTTTTAGGTTTATTTTATTTTTTTTATTTTAGTTTATGTTTTATTTATTTATTTAAATTAGTTTTTATTTTTTATTTTATTTTTATTTTAGGTTTAGATTTA
Organism: Cymbidium sinense; assembly: GCA_021442155.1. Taxonomy (NCBI): domain Eukaryota; kingdom Viridiplantae; phylum Streptophyta; class Magnoliopsida; order Asparagales; family Orchidaceae; genus Cymbidium; species Cymbidium sinense. The sequence continues at coordinate 40,919,208 of CM038222.1, read as the reverse complement.
GGTTTAAGTTTAGGTTTTATTTTAAGTTTTTATTTTATTTTATTATATTTATTTTATTTAGGTTTAGTATTTATTTATTTTATTTAGGTTTTATGGAGGTTTAAGAGAGTAGTGATAGGTTTTGTGTGGTAGGCCCAGTGCCTGGGGAGTCAGTGTGTCAGTCAGGTTAAGGTCAGTGGGTTTAGGCCTGTATTTAATTTTAGGGTTTAAGGTCAGGCCTTTAGGTTTAGGTTTGTAGTTGTGGGAGGTTGGTGGTTTTTTAATTATTTATTTATTTTAGGATTTAGGGTTTAGGGTTTAGAGTTATAGGTTTAGGGTTTAGATTAGTTGGGTTTAGGCCTAGTGTAGGGTGGTTTAGCATTTTGGATTTAAGGTTTAGGGTTTAGTGTTTAGAGTTTTTTTAAAAAATTAAGTAAACTAGTAGGTTTAGTTTTATTTAGTTTAATTTTTATTTATTTTAGATTATTTTATTTTTTTCTTTTATTTAGGTTTAATTTTTGTTTTTTATTTAGTTTAGTTTATTTATTTTAGGTTTATTTATTTTATTTTAGTTTTTTTATTTTAGTTTATTTTTTGGTTTAGGTTTTGGTTTATGTTTTTTATTGTTTAATTTTATTTTTATTTGTTTATTTATTTTTTTGGTTTAGGTTTTTAATTTAGGTTTATTTTTAATTTATTTTATTTTATTTAGTTTTATTTTAGTTTAGTTTATTTTAAGCCTAGTTTAGTTATATTTATTTTAGTTTAGTTTAGTTTAGGTGGGTTTAATTTTGTTTATTTTTAGGTTTAAGTTTTTTAGGGTTTAGTTTTTTCTTTTGTTTTTTATGTTTATGTTTATTTTATTTATTTAGTTTTTATTTTATGTTATTTTATTTTATTTTATTTTATTTTTTTTTTATATTTACTTTTATTTTATTTATGTTTTTATTTTTAAGTTTATTTTAATTTAGTCTTAGGTTTTAATTTATTTTATCTTAGTTTAATTTTATTTTTATTATTTTTTTTTAGCTTTAGGTTTATGTTTAGGTTTTAGTTAGGGGTAGACTCTTTTATTTAATTTTATTTAGTTTAAATTTTTTTATTTATTTAGTTTTAAGCACATTTAGTTTAGGAGTTTAGGTCAGGTTTTAGGGCCTGGGTCAGAGGGCCTAAGGCCCAGGTTAGAGCAGGGCCCACAGCCTTAGGGTTTAGGGTGTTTAGAGATCTGGGGTTTAGGTTTAGGGTTTAGCTTTAGAGTGGGGAGGGTTTAGGGTTGGGTAGATTTGAGGGGTGGGGTTAGTTTAGGTTAGTTTAGGGTTTATAAGCATAGGCCTGTTAGGTAAGGTTTTATGGTAAAGCATTTAGTGGTAGGATTTAGGATTTAGGATTTAGGTTTAAATGTTTTTTTTAAATTAAGTAAATCTATAAGTTTAAGATTATTTAGTTTATTTTTTATTTATTTTAGTTTACTTTTATTTAGCATTTTTTTAAATTAGGTTTAAAGGAGGTGGTTTAGGGTTATTTAGGCCTAGGTTTAGGATTTAGGGTTTATGTTTTTTTTTAATTTAAGTAAACCTAGTTTTACATTTAGTATATTTTAGTTTATTTTATATTTTCTGACTTTATTTTTATTTTTTATTTAATTTTTTTTTTATTTAGTTTATTTATTTATTTTAGTTTATTTTTTTGTTTTTTTATTTTATTTTTACTAGGTTTGGTTTATGTTTATTTTTGGTTTAGGGTTTAGGTTTTATTTTTATTTATTTTATGTTTATTTTTAGGTTTAGGTTTTATTTGGTTTTATTTTATTTTATTTTATGTTTATTTTATTTTTATTTTATGTTTAGTTTTATTATTTAGGTTTTTTATTTTAGGTTTATTTTTTTTAGTTTAGTTTAGGTTTTATTTATTTTATTTTAGTTAATTTTAATTTTGATTTTATTTTATTTTAGGGTTTAGCTTTAGGTTTAGATTTAGATTTTAGTTTATGTTTAATCAGGTTTTATTTTATTTTTAGGTTTTATTTTATTTTATTTTAGCTTTTATTTTATCTTTTATTTAGGTTTTCTAATTTTATTTTTGTATTATTTAGGTTTTAAGGTCAGCTTCATGGTAGGGTTTAGGTCAGTGGGTTTAGGGTGGGCAGGAGTCAGGCCTGGAGGTTTAGGGCTCTAGGATCACTACCCAAGTTTGGTTCACTTTAGTTTTATTTAGGAGTTTAGTGTTTAATATTGTAGGTTTAGGGGTTAGGGTTAGGGTTTTTTTATTTTTTTTCTTTTTTATTTCAGATTAGGATTTAGGGTTTAGTTAGTTTAGTGTTAAGCTGCATATCAATTTAGGGTTTTTAGGGCTTAGGGTTAGTTTATAGTTCAGGGTTTAGGGTTTTAGGATTTTGGGTTTAGGATTTAGGATTTAGCATTTAGGGTTTAATGTTTTTTTTTTTAAATTAAGTAAATCTATAAGTTTAGTATTATTTTGTATATTTAATTTTATTTATTTATTTTTTGTTTACTTTATTTTTTTTATTTTGGTTTATTTTTTTCTTAGTTTAGGTTTAAAAATAAAGGGTTTAGGGTTTAAGGGTTTTTGTTTATTTAGTATATTTAGTTTATTTTTTTTGTTAAGAAAATCGATAGGTTTAGGTTTATTTAGTATATTTAGTTTATTTTTTTATTTATTTTTGTTTACTTTATTTTTTATTTTTATTTAGTTCAGTTTATTTATTTTTGTTTAGTATCTTTATTTTAGTTTTTTTTTAGGTTTTATTTTAGTTTATTTTAAAGTGAGTTATATTTTAATTTATTTTTGTTTAAGATTTATCTTTATTTTAGGTTTAGGTTTAGGTTTTATTTAATTTTTTAGGTTTAGGTTTTAGGTTTTATTTTAGGTTTTTTATGTTTTATTTTTTTAGTTTAGGTTTAGGTTTATTTTTAGTTTATTTTATTTTATTTAGTTTAGGTTTAGGTTTAGGTTTTATTTATTTTAGTTTAATTTATTTTTGTTTTGGTTTAGGTTTTTTTTTATTTTTAAGTTTTGGTTTTTTTTATTTAGGTTTTAGGGGTTTAGGGGTGTGAGGTATTTGGGTTTACTCTGGCCTATGGTAGATTTGTGATTACAGGTTTATGGATAGTTTTAGATTTATAGCTTAGGGTTTTAGGGTTTAGGATATGGTCATGTTTTTTAAAAAATTAAATAAACCGATCAGTTTAGGTTCATTTAATTTTTTTTAATTTATGGGTTTTTTATTTTATTTTATTTAAGTATATTTACTTTATTTAGTTTAGTTTATTTTTTTAGGTTTATTTATTTTAGTTTTTTTTAGGTTTATGTTTATTTTTTAGTTGAGTTATTTTTAGGTTTATATTTTATTTTTATTTTTTGGTTTAGGTTTAAGTTTTAATTTTATTTTTAGGTTTAGGTTTTAGGTTTTTATTTTTTATTTTAGGTTTTATCTTTAGTTTAGGTTTAGGTTTATTTGTAGTTATTTTATTTTATCTTTTAGGCCAGGTTTAGTTTAGCTTTAGGTTTTATTTATTTTTTAGTTTAGTTTATGCTTTATTATTTTATATGTTTAAGTTTTAGTTTAGGTTTATTTTCCATGTTTAGGTTTTATTTTAGTTTATATTTCTTTAATTAATTTATTATTTTATGTATTTTATTTATTTTATTTTATTTATTCTTTACTTTATTTTTTTAGGCTCTTCATTTATTTTATTTTAGTTTATTTCACTATTTTATTTCTTTATATTATTTAGGTTTAGTTTAGATTTTATTTATTTATCTTTATTTAGGTCCAGGCCCATTCTTTATTTTATTCAGGCCTTATTTAGATTAGATTTAGGCCTCATGTTTTAGGGTTTAAGGATACCAGGAGTCAGTGGCCTGGGTTTAAGGCCCAGGGGCCTAGCACCCCAGGGTCTTTAAGGCTAGGGCCCAGACTTATGGCAGGTTTACAGGGCCAGTGCTCTGGCTTCAGGGCTCTTAGGCAGCCCAGGTCACTGGGCTCAGGTCAGTACCTGGCTGCAGCCTGGCCCAGTAGGGCCTAGGGCCCAGGCTCAGTCAGGCCTAATGCCCAGGGTCTGGGCTCATAGGGCCCAGGCTCAGTGGCCTCTCAGGTCAGCCAGGGCCTAGTCAGCCCAAGTCTCATAACCCAGTGGCCTAGGCCCAGTGGTCAGGCCTGGGTCCAGCTCAGGCCAGCCAGGGCAAGTCTGGGGTTTTGGATAGCCTCAGAGCCTAGGGCCTAGCCAAGGCCAGGCCCAGGGCCTAGGCTTTGGTCTCATTTCAGGGTTTAGGGTTTAGGGCTCCGACTAGGGTCAGGGTTTTTTTAAATCACAAACTAGTAGGTTTAAGTTTATTTAGATTAATTATTATTTATTTAGTTTATTTTATATTTTATTTTTATTTAAGTTTACATTTTATCTTTATTTAGTTTATTATATATATTTTAGGTTTATTTATTTTAGTTAAGGTTTTTTATTTTAGTATAGTTTTTTTTAGGTTTTGGATTATATTTATTTTTCATTAATTTTTTAGGTTTAGGTTTTTCTTTTTTTATTATTTAAGTTTTAGGTTTTCATTTTAGGTTCATTTTTAGGTTTTATTTTTTAATTTAAGTATAAGTTTATTTCTTTATATTTACATCATTTTATGGTTTTATGTTTAGTTTAGTTTAGTTTATTTATTTTATTTATTTTAGTTTTAGCTTATTTTAGTTTTAGGTTTTGGTTTATTTTATTTTATTTTTAGGTTTTAGTCTCAGTGGTTTAGGTTTTATTTTTTATTTATTTTTAAATTTATTCTTTAGGTTTAGGTTTTTATTTAGTTTTTATTTTATTTTATTTTTATTTTATTTAAGTTTTTTATTTTTAGTTTTATTTTAATTTTTATTTTAGTTTAGGTTTTCATTTATTATTTTTGAGCTTAGTTTTTATTTTATATTTAACCTTATTTTTAGGTTTAGGATTAGGTTTACATTTTAGGGTTTAGGGTTTAGGTTTTTATTTCATTTTATTTTATTTTATTTAGGTTTAGCTTTTTAATTTATTTTATTTTTTGGTTTTATTTAATTTAAGTTTTAGGTTTTTATGTTGTTAGGGTTTAGAGTTTATTATTTATGGTTTAGGGTTTAGGATTTAGGGTTTGGTGTTATTAAGTTTATTATTTTTAGTTTAGGGTTTAGGTTTTGTTTTTATTTATTTTTAGGTTTAGGTTGTTATTTTATTTTTATTTTAAGTTTATTTTATCTTTATTTTACGGTTAGTATTTATTTAATTTAGGTTTTTTATTTTTTGGTTTATTTTATATTTTAGTTTATTTTAGGATTTTCTTAATTTATTTGAGTTTAGTTTATATTTTTTATTTTATTTTATTTTTAGGTGTAGGTTTTTATTTTATTTAATTTTATTGAAGATTGTATTTTATTTATCTTTATTTTAAGTCTTATTTAGCTCTGGGCTTTGTGGATCTTAGTCAGTGCAAAAACCATGGTTGGGTCTTGGTCAGAGGCCTAGGCCCAGTCATGTTTAGGCCCAGTGGCTCAGTGGCCCAGGCCCAGGCTAGGGCCCAGTGGCTCAGCCCAGCTGCAGATCTTTCAGGGCTAGGGGCCCAGATGCCCAGATCAGCTCAGCCCCAGCCTCAGCCTGGCCTGGGCCAGCTCATGGCCTCAGTAGCCCAGTATTCAGTGGCCTCGCTTCTATCAGTGGCCCAAAGCCCAGTGGCAGGCCAAGATCCTAGGGTCTTAGTCTCTTAACGTGGCCCAGGCATGTGGGCTGCCTGCTCAGGTCACTGTGGCTCAGGCCTGTGCTCAGTGGCTTGGGCCTGAAAGACGAGGGCCCATGATCTCTGCCACTAGTCCTGTGGTTTGGTTTAGCGTGGTAGGGCTCAGGTCTTTGACTTAGGAGGCCCAGTTTGGGGCTCAGGGCTCAGTGCCTGCCCAAGATTCTTGGCTTTTTTCTTTTAAATTCATAAACCCAGGTTTTGGTTTATTTAGTTTATTCGCATCTTTATTTTTATTTATGTTTATTTTTTCATTTTATTTAGTTTTAGTTTATTTATTTTATGTTTATTTTATTTAGTTTTTATTTTAATTTTATTTTAGGTTTATGTTTAGTTTATGTTTATTTTTTTTTTAAAGCCAGTTTTGGGTTTTATTTTGGTTTATTTTAGTTTAGGTTTAGGTTTATTTTTATTTTATTTTATTTTATTTAGTTTAGAGTTTTGGTTTAGTTCATTTTAGGTTTAGGTTTAGGTTTTATTTGTTTTAATCTAGTTTATTCTTAGGCTTTAGTTTGGTATTTTTGTTTATTTTGTTTTAAGTTTTTCTTTAGTTTGGGTATTTTATTTTTTTATTTATTTTAAGTTTTATTTTAGGATTTTGTTTTCAGTTTTTAGTTAGTCTTTTATTTTCTCACTTTAGTTTAACCCACTTTATTTTAATGTGGTTTTATTTTATATAGGTACTTTAATTTTAGGTTTATTTTACTTTTCGAGTTTACTTTAGGTTTATATTTATTTTATTTTAGGTTAGTTTTTATTTTTTTAATTTAATTTATTTTTAGGTTTAGGTTTTAGTTTAGGTTGTTATTTTATTTTATTTTATTTATTTTAATTAGGTTTAGGTTTTTTATTTATTTTAATTTTAAGTTTTATTTAGTTTAGTGCCTTAGTTTGTGGTGGGGTTTTAGGGCTTAGGATTTGTGCTTAGCCCACGATTTGGGGATTTAGTGATTTGGGATTCATGGTCATGGTTTAGGCTTGTAGGTTTTTAGGGTTTAGTTTGTTTTTTTTTTTTTTTAAGATTATTTATTTAAATAAATAAACATAGTTTAGGGTTTATTTACTTTATTTTTATTTATTTTAGTTTATTTTATTTTTTATTTATATTTAGATTTATTTTTTATTTAGTTTAATTTTATTTCTTTTATTTTAAGTTTTTTATTTTTATTTATTTTTTAGGTTTATGTTTAGCTTTAGGTTTAATTTTTAGTGTAGTTTTATATTTAATTTTGTTTTTAGGTTTAGGTTTTATTTTTTATTTTATTTTCTTAGGTTTATGTTTTAGGTTTTATTTTTTAGTTTAAGTTTAGGTTTACTTTTATTTTATTTTATTTTATTTTATTTAGTTTTGTTTCAGGGCTTTAGATTTAGTCCATCTTAGCTTTTTATTTATCTTTAGCTCAGTAGGTTTATTTTATTTTATTTTAGGTTGTTTAGTTTTAGTTTAGCTTAGGTTTTATTTTTTTTATTTATTTTAGGGTTAATTTTAGGTTTAGGTTTTATTTAGTTTTATTTTATTTTATTTTATGTTTATTTTAATTTATTTTAGGTTTAGTTTTTCTTATTTTTTTATTTTTTAGCATAGTTTAGGTTTTTATTTATTTTATTTTATTTTAGTTTTATTTTTATTTTATTTTTATTTTAAGTTTAGGTTTTGGTTTTATTTATTTATTTTATTTTTAGGTTTTATTTAGTTTAGGTTTAGGCTAGTTAAGTGCTTAGGGCTTCTAGGTTTTTGGGTTTATAGTGAGTTTAGGTTTTAGTTTAGGTGATTTAGTAGGTTTATGATTTAGGGTTTAAAGTTTAGGTTTTATGTTTAGGGTTAAGATTTTAGTTTAGGGTTTAAGATTTTTTTTAATAGAGAACAAATTCAGATTCAATACTTCTTTTTGATTTCATTAACCATGTAACACACCAAGTTTTCTAAGACACAAGCGACGACATAAATAAAAAATGAGGACGCAAAGAGCAAATCAAAAACCCTAGATAACTAGAATCGTCTCTACTGTAAAGACACAGTTCTGTAAGTAGTAGATCGGATTGGCCATTCTTTAGTTTCTGTAGTTTCGTTCAGAATCATCCCGACCTCTTGAGTATCGGGATCCACCATCATATCCCCCATCTCTCCCTTCGCCACCACCACGACTGTAACCTCAATCTCTCCTCCTACCTCTAAAAAACACTGTCGCTCACCACCTCCATATCCACTAGCAATCTCCCCCACCACTATGATAACCCACCTGCCGTTAGATATAGAATGAGCTGACGCTGATGTTCCCGTCACCGTCCCAATGTTCTTCCATGCTTAGGCTTATTAGATTTTAAGGTTTAGGGCTCATTTCCTTTAATTTTATTTGTTACTATAATTTTTCAGTGGTTTAGATTAGTGGCTCAGGGTTTAGTGGTTTAAGGTTTGGCCTGCTGGTTTACATGATTTAGGTTTAGGTTGTAGGTTTAGGATTTATGGTTTAGGGTTTAGGATTTAGGGTTTATGTTTTAGGGTTTAGGGTTTAGTGTTTCTGGTTTTTTTTCTAAAAGAAATAAGTAAATCGATAGATTTAGGTTTATTTAGTTTATTTTTTATTTTTATTTAGTTTAGTTTATTGATTTTTGTTTTGGTTTTTTATTTTAGTTTTATTTTTATTTTTAGGTTTATTTTTTAGAAGATTTTATTTTTATTTTATTTTTTAGGTTTAGGTTTTATTTTTTAATTTTAGGTTTAGGCTTTAGCTTTTTTTATGTCATGTTTTGTGCTATTTTAGGTCTGTTTTAGGTTTTATTTTTTTTAGTTTTAGGTTTATTGTATCTTAATTATATGTAAAGTTTCAGGTTTAGGTTTAGGGTTTTATTTATTTTAGTCCGGTGCTAAGGTTTATTTTATCTTTATTTTATTTTATTTATCTTAGGGCTTCAGCTTTTTTTTAATTTTGCCTTTAGGATTTATTTTTATTTATCTTTAGGACTTTATTTTAGGTTTATTTAGTTTAGGTTTATTTAGGTTTAGTTTTTATTTAGTTTTATTTAGTTTTATTTATTTTATTTTAGTTTATTCTTATTTTATTCTTAATTTTATTTTATTTTATGTGTTATCTTTGGCATATCTTTATTTTATAGTTTAGTTTAGGTTTTATTAATTTATTTTAGTTAATTATTTTATTTTAGTCTGGTGCTTTAATTTTAGGTTTTTATTTTATTATATTTTATTTAGGCTTAGGTTTTTTTAGATATTTTATTTTTAGGTTTTATTTAGTTTAGGTTTAGTTTTTTAGGTTTTTTGGGTTTAGGGTTTAGGGTTTAGGGTTTAGGGTTTTTTTTTAAAATTATGTAATCCATTAGGTTTAGGTTTATGCAGTTTATTTAATTAACTTTTTATCTATTTTAGTTTATTTTATTTTGTATTTTTATTTATTTTTACTTTTTAATTTTCTTTATTTTAGTATATTTATGCTAGGTATATTAATTTTAGATTAGGTTTTTAATTTTACTTTATTTTTCAGGTTTAGGTTCATTTTTTAGTTGAGTTTTATTTTTATTTAATTTTTTAGGTTTAAGTTTTATTTTTTATTTTTAGGTTTTGGTTTAGATTTTAATTTGATTTATTTAGGTTTACGTTTTAAGTTTTTATTTTTAGTTTATTTTTAGGTTTTACATTTTACTTTAGGTTTAGGTTTATTTTTAGTTTATTTTATTTTACTTTGGTTTTTTATTCTTAGGTTTATTTTATTTTTTTTAGTTTTGTTAGGTTTTTATTTATTTTATTTTAGTTTATTTTTATTTTTTTTATTTTATTTTTTTTTAGGTTTAGGTTTAGGTTTTAGTTTTAGTTTTTATTTTATTTTATTTTATTTTATTATTTTATTTATTTTTAAGTTTTTTATATATTTTATTTTTAGGTTTTATTTATTTTGTACTCCAGTAGTCTCGTGTGGGTTTAGGCTCAGTGGTCTTGGGGTGCCCAGGTCAGTGGTCAGTATGTTTCAGGCCTAGGTTTAGTGGGTCAGGATCTTTAAGGCCTGTGGGTCTGGCTTAGGGTCATGGATGGTTTGTGGCTCAGGGCCTTTATTTTGGCTTTATTTTATTTTATTATTTTATTTCACCTTTACATTATTTTATGATCAGTTTTATTTTATTTGGTATTTTGGTTTATCTTTATACTTTTAGTTTAGTTTCAGTTTATTTATTTTATTTTTAGTTTTATTTTAATTTGATCTTATTTTAGGCTCAGCCTTAGTTTAGGTTTTTAATTTTATTTTATATTTAAGGTTTTTATTTTATTTTATTTTAGGTTTTATTTAGTTTAAGTTTAGGTTTTAGGGGTTTAAAGCCCGTTTAGTGGCCTAGCGCTTCCAGGGCCTCAGTGGCCTTTAGGGCTGTGGTTCAGTCATTGTACTAGTAGCATGCGCCCGTGTTTTAGGACTATGGTCTTGTGCCCAGGGCCTGTGGTCCTGGGGGGGGGGCCCAGTAGGCTTAGGCCTGTTCTGAGTCTGGGATTTAGAGTCAGAGCGCTTTTAGGGTTTAGGCCAGGGTTTTAATTTTATTTTATTTTAAATTAAGTAAACCAGTAAGTTTAGGTTTATCAAGTTTATTTTTATTTATTTTTAATATTTATATTTAATTATTTAAGTTTATTTTATTTATATTTAATTTAGTTTATTTATTTTAAGTTTATTTATTATGGTTTTCACATTTTTATTTTTGTTTATTTTTTTTAGGTTTAATTTTCTTAGCTTCAAATTTTAATTTTATTTTATTTTTTTGTTTTTAATTTTTTTTTCTGTAGATTTAGGTTAAGTTTTTATTTTATCTTTTGGGATGAAGGTTTTGGAAGTTTTATTTTAGTTTATTTAGGTTTTGTTTTAGTTTTAGGTTTAGTTTATTTTATTTGCTTTTTATTTATTTTAGTTTTGGTTTAAGTTTGTTTTTTTTTTCTTAGTTTAGGGTTTAGGTTTTATTTTTTTATTTTTATGTTTTATTTTAGTTTATTTTGTGTTTAGTTTTATTTAGTTTTTATTTTAATTTATTTTAGGTTTATTTTATTTTTTTATTTATGTTTTTTATCTTTTTTAGTTTAGTTTAGGGTTTATATTTATTTTAGTAAATATTTTAGTTTTTTTTTATCTTTTAGGTTTAGGCTTAGGTTTTAGGCTTTAGTTTTATTTCATTTTATTTTTATTTTATATTATTATTTTAATTCTTTATTTTTTTATTTTAGGTTTTATTTAATCTCTAGTTTTAGATTTTAGCCTTTTTGCAAGCCTAGGGGTTTAAGGTTTGGAGTTTAGGTCAGGGTTTAGAGTTTAGGGTTAAGGGGTTGTGGTTCTGGTTTTAGGGCTTATGGTTTTAGGGTTTTGTAGGGTTTAGGGTTTAGGGTTTAGGATTTTAGGGTTTAGGTTTAGATTCGTGTTTTGGTTTAGGTCTGTTTTGCTTAGATTTAGTGTTTTTGGTTTTTATTTTAACAGAGAACAAAATCATATTCAACATTTCTTCTTTTCAATTTCATTAAGCAAATAACACGCCATGTTTTCTAAGACACAACCAATGACGTAGATCAAAAATGAGCATGCATAAAGCAAATCAAAAACCCTAGATAATAATAACTATCTCTACTATAAAGATAGTTCCATAAGTAGAAGATCGGATCAACCATTCTTCAGTTTCTCCAGTTCCCATCAGAACCACCACCGACTCTTGAGTAGCGGGACCCACCATCATATCCCCGATCTCTTTCTCCGCCACCACCATGGCTGTAACCTCCATCGCTCCTCCCGCCTCCATAACCAACATTGCTCCGACCACCACCTCCATATCCACCAGAACCTCTAAATCCTCCACCACCATGGTGATAACCATCAGCTTCCTCTCCTCCACCGCCAGATCTAGCATGTAGGCCTGCTGATGGTGATGTTATCATTATCACTGTGCCAAATTGTACAATTTAGGTTTAGGTTTAGGTTTATTAAGTTTTAAGGTTTAGGTTTTTTTAAAATTTATTTCGTTGCTTTAGGTTTAAGTTTAGGGTTTGGGGTTTAGGGTTTAGGGTTAGGGTTTATAGTTTACGATTTAGGGTTTATAGTTTAGGATTTAAGGAATAGTGTTTAGGGCTTCAAGGTTTCTGCTTTTAGGGTTTAGGGTTCAGGGTTTTTTTAGGGTTTATGGTTTAAGGTTTAGGGTTTAGGATTTAGAATTTATGATTTTTTAAAAGAAAAATTAAGTAAATCGATAAGTTTAGGTTTATTTAGTATATTTTTTTATTTATTTTAGTAAATTTTATTTTTCATTATTTGGGTTTATTTTTTTATTTTAGTATATTTATTAGGTTTAGTTTTAGGTTTATTTTTTTAGTTTAGTTTTATTTTTATTTTATTTTTTAGGTTTAGGTTTTTTTTTAGGCTTTTATTTAATTTTTTTAGGTTTTGTTTTTTAGTTTAGGTTTCTTTTTAGTTTATTTTATGTTATTTAGTTTAAAGTTTATTTTTTATAGTTTAGTTTATTTTAGTTTAGGTTTATGTTTATTTTATTTTTGTTTTAGGTTTAGGTTTATAAAGTTTAGGGTTTAGGTTTTATTTTTTATTTATTTTTAGGTTTATTGTTTAGGTTTAAGTTTTTATTTAGTTTTTATTTTATTTAGGTTTTTTATTTTTTTTATCTTAGTTTAGGTTTTTATTTATTTTATTTTAGTTTATTATTTCTTTTTTATTTTTTTCGTTTTAAGTTTAGGTTTAGGTTTAGGTTTAAGTTTAAGTTTATGTTTTTATTTTATTTTATTTTTTTATTTTACTTTATTTTAAATTTTTTATTTATTTTATTTTTAGGTTTTATTTAGTTTAGGTTTAGGTTTTAGCTTTTTAGGGTTTAGGATTTATGGTTTAGGGTTGTTTTTTGGTTTAGGGTTTAGGGTTTTTAGGGTTTAAGGTTTAGGGTTTAGGGTTTAGGGTTTAGGGTTTAAGTTTTAGTTTAGGGTTTAGGGTTTTTGGTTTTTTTTATTAACGGAGAACAAATTCAGCTTCAACATTTCTTCTTTGGTTTATTAAGTTTATTTTTTATTTATTTTAGTTTATTTTATTTTTGATTTTTATTTATATTTATTTTACATTTTTATTTAGTTTAGTTTATTTATTGTAGGTTTATTTATTTTAGTTTAGGTTTTTTAATTGAGTTTCTTTTTTAGGTTTAGATTTTGTTTTAGGATTATTATTTTTTTTTCTAGGTGTAGGTTTTATTTTTTATTTTTAGGTTTGGGTTTAGTTTTTTTTTATTTTTTTAGGTTTAGCTTTTAGGTTTTCATTTTAGGTTTATTTTTAGGTTTTATTTTTTAGTTTTGGTTTATGCTTATTTTTAGTTCATTTTATTTTATTTACTTTAGGGTTTAGGTTTAAATTTTATGTTTTATTTATTTTAGTTTAGGTTTAGGTTTATTTTATTTTGTTTATTTTATTTTAATTTTATGTTTAGGGTTTTTTAAGTTTAGGGTTTAGGTTTTATATTTTATTTATTTATATATTTTATTTTAGGTTTATTTATTTTTATTTTATGTTTTGTTTTTTTTTATTTAAGTTTTTTATTCTTAAGTTTACTTTACTTTTTAGTTTAGTTTAGGATTTTATTTATTTTATTTTAGTTTATTTTTTTATTTATTTTATTTTCTTTTTAAGTTTAGGTTTATTTTTAATTTAGCATTTTATTTTATTTTATTTAGGTTTAGGTTTTTTATTTATTTTATTTTTAAGTATTATTAAGTTTAGTTTTAGGTTTTTAGATTTTTAGTGTTTAAGGTTTAGAGTTTAGGGTTTAGGGTTTATGATCTAAGGTAGTAGTATAGTTTTAGGGTTTAGGATTTAAGGAGTGCTAGGGTTTACATTTTTTAGCATTTAGGTCTTGTGGCTATTTAAGTATTCAGCCTGTTGATCTTTTTTTAGTTTTAGGTTTGTGTTTTTAGGTTTTAAGATTGGGTTTTAGTTTTAGTGTTTAGTTTTAAAGTTTAGTTTTGGTGTTTAGGTTTAGAATCAGAGTTTTAGGTTTTTGTGGCCTGTGAGTTTAGTGGATTAGATAGGTTTTAGGTTTAGTTTAGGGTTTGGAGTGCTTAGTTTTGTATTAGGTAGGTTTGGGTTTAGAGGTAGTTTATGGTTTATCAATTTTGTTTAGGTTAGGGTTTTTGTTTTTTTTAATTTATTTTTTTAAAATTAAGTAAATTGGAAGGTTTAGGTTTATTTAATTTATTTTTTTATTTATTTTAGTTTATTTTAATTTTATTAAGGCTTATCTTTATTTTATTTAGTTTAGTTTATTTATTTTAGGTTTATTTATTTTAGTTTAGGTTTTTTATTTTAGTTTTCTTTTGGTTTAGGTTCAGCTTTTATTTATTTTAATTTAATTTATTTTATTTTTTACCAATTTATGTATAGATTTAGGTTTTATTTGATTAGGGTTTAGGTTTTATTTCTTATTTCTTTTTCGATTTTATTTTTAGGTTTATTGTTAGACTTTATTTAGTTTTAAATTTATTTTATTTTAGTTTTAGTTTATATTTTATTCAAGTTTTTTATTTTTTAGTATAGTTTAGGCTTTTGTTTATTTTATTTTACTTTAGTTTTTATTTGTTATTTTATTTTCTTTTTGGTTTTGGTTTAGGTTTAGGTTTTAGTTTCTATTTTTATTATTTTTGTAGATTTCTATTTATTTTAGTTTTTTTTTTTTTTATTTTAGGGTTTAAGGTTTATGGTTAAAGTTTATGGTTAATTTAGGTTTAGGTTTATGGCTTAGTATTTTTTTTTTTAGGGTTTTAGGTTTTAGGCTTTTAGGATTTAGAGTTTAAGGTTTATTTTATGGTTTAGAGATTTTAGGGTTTAGGGTTTAGGTTTAGGTTTTAGGTTTAGGGTTTAGTTTAGAATTTAGAGTTTAAAATTTTTTTTTATTAATAAAGAATAACTTCATATTGAACATTTCTTCTTTTGTTTATTTAATTTATTTAGTTTATTTTTTCTTTATGTTACTTTACTTTATTTTTTCTGTTTATTTATGTTTAATTTTTATTTTATTTTATTTATTTAGTTTATTTAATTTAATTTTAGGTTGTTTATTTTATATTTTTTTTATTTAGGTTCATGTTTATTTTTTTGTTGAGTTTTATTTTATTTTATTTTTAGGTTTAGGTTTTTTTTTTATTTTAGGTTTAGTTTTTTTTTTTAATTTTTTTTTTTAGGTTTAGGTTTTAGGTTTTTAATTTAGGTTTACTTTTAGGTTATATTTTTTAGTTTATTTTAGGTTTTATTTATTTTAATTTAGTTTATTTTCGTTTAGGTTAAGGTTTTTTTATTTTGTTTATTTTATTTTTATTTTAGGTTTAGGTTTTTTTTTTAGTTTAGGGTTTAGGTTTTTTTTATGTTTTATTTTTTGATTTCTTTTTAAGTTTAGGTTTTTATTTAGTTTTTATTTTATTTCATTTTAGGTTTATTTTAAGTTTATTTTATTTTTATTTTAGGTTTAATATTATTTATAGGTTTATTCTTAGGTTTTAAATTTAGTTTAAGTATTATTTTAATAGTTTATCTTTATTTATTTTATTTTATTTTAGGTAGTTTAAGTTTAGTCAGTTTAGTTGATTTATTTTATTTAGTTTAGGTTTATATTTTTAAGTTATAAGTTTAGGTTGTGGATTTAGCAGTTTAGGGTTTTGGTTTAAGGTTTAAGTCAGTTTTAGGTTCAATTTGTGGCTAGGTTATGGTTTCAGTATGGTAGCTAGGTCAGTTTAGGGTTGTGGTTTAGGTTAGTAGAGGTTTTTAGAGTGAGTCAGTTAGTGAGGAGGTAGGCAGATTTCAGTGTTGGTTTGGGGTTAAGTTTGGCTCCAGGGGTTTAGTTTAGTTTTTTAGGGTTTATGGTTTAGTTTGTGATTTTAGGTTTAGGTCAGGGTCAGAATTAGTTTAGAGTTTAGGGTTTAGGGTTAGTTTTTGGGTTTAAGGTTTAGGGCTAGGGTTTTATTTTTTGTTTTTTTATTTCTTTTAAAATTAGGTAAAGTGGTAGGTTTAGGTTTATTTAGTTTATTTTTTATTTTTTTAGTTTATTTTATTTTTTATTTAAGTTTATTTTTATTTTTATTTAGTCTAGTTTATTTATTTTAGGTTTATTTATTTTAGTTTAGGTTTTTTATTTTAGTTTTCTTTTGGTTTAGGTTCAGCTTTTATTTATTTTAATTTAATTTATTTTATTTTTTAGTTCAATTTTATGTATAGATTTAGGTTTTATTTTCGGATTAGGGTTTAGGTTTTATTTCTTATTTCTTTTTCGATTTTATTTTTAGGTTTATTGTTAAGGTATAGACTTTTATTTAGTTTTAAATTTATTTTATTTTAGTTTTAGTTTATATTTTATTCAAGTTTTTTATTTTTTAGTATAGTTTAGGCTTTTGTTTATTTTATTTTACTTTAGTTTTTATTTGTTATTTTATTTTCTTTTTGGTTTTGGTTTAGGTTTAGGTTTTAGTTTCTATTTTTATTATTTTTTGTAGATTTCTTATTTATTTTAGTTTAAGGTTTTTAGCTTTTCAGGGTTTAGGGTTTAAGGTTTATGGTTAAAAGTTTATGGTTAATTTAGGTTTAGGGTTTATGGCTTAGGGCTTTTTTCAGTTTAGGGTTTAAGGTTTTAGGCTTTTAGGATTTAGAGTTTAAGGTTTAGGGTTTATGGTTTAGAGATTTTAGGGTTTAGGGTTTAGGGTATAAGGTTTAGGTTTTAGGTTTAGGGTTCAAGTTTTAGTTTAGAATTTAGAGTTTAAAATTTTTTTTTATTAATAAAGAATAAATTCATATTGAACATTTCTTCTTTTGTTTATTTAATTTATTTAGTTTATTTTTTCTTTATGTTACTTTACTTTATTTTTTCTGTTTATTTATGTTTAATTTTTATTTTTATTTAGTTTAATTTATTTACTTTAGGTTTATTTAATTTAGTTTAGGTTGTTTATTTTAGTTTATTTTTTTGGTTTAGGTTCATGTTTATTTTTTTGTTGAGTTTTATTTTTATTTTATTTTTTAGGTTTAGGTTTTATTTTTTATTTTTAGGTTTAGTTTTAATTTTTAATTTTTTTTTTTAGGTTTAGGTTTTAGGTTTTTAATTTAGGTTTACTTTTAGGTTATATTTTTTAGTTTATTTTAGGTTTTATTTATTTTAATTTAGTTTATTTTTTTATTTTGTTTATTTTATTTTATTTTAGGTTTAGTTTTTTTTTTTAGTTTAGGTTTATTTTTTTTATGTTTTATTTTGATTTCTTTTTAAGTTTAGGTTTTTATTTAGTTTTTATTTTATTTCATTTTAGGTTTATTTTAAGTTTATTTTATTTTTATTTTAGGTTTAATATTTATTTTATTTAGGTTTTTTATTCTTAGGTTTTTTAAATTTAGTTTTAAGTTTTATTATTTTAATTTAGTTTATCTTTATTGGTTTATTTTATTTTATTTTTAGGTTTAGGTTTAAGTTTTAGTTTAGGTTTTTAGTTGATTTTATTTTTTATTTTATTTAGGTTTAGGTTTATTTATTTATTTTATTTTTAAGTTTTATTTAGTAAGTTTAGTTTTTATTCTGCACAAGTTTAGATTTAGGGTCAGGTTTAAGGTTTTTAAGTAGGTTAGGGTTTAAGGTTTAAGCTTTAGGCTTATGGTCTGAGTAGGTCATTTAGTTAGTGTCACCAGGGTGTGGCTTGGGCTCAGTTTGGTGTAGGTTAGTGGGAGGAGTTTAAAGGTCAGTATAAGGCTAGGTTTAGGGCTGGTGGCCTAGTAGGGTTTAAGCCAGGCTCAGGGTAGGTTTAGGGTTTATGGTTAGGTTAGGATTTAGGCCTGTGGCTGTATCTCAGAATAGGGTTTAGAGTGGGGTCAGTGGGTTTGGGTTTAGTGTGTTTTATCTTTGTTTTTTATTTCTAAGGCAAAAGCAGTTTATTTTATATTTTTTTATTTTTAGTTTATTATTTTTTATTTAAGTTTATTTTATTTTATTTAGTCTAATTATTTTATTTTAGGTTTATTTATTTTACTTTAGATTTATCTTAATTTTTTAGGTTTATGTTTAGGTTTATTTTTTAGTTTACTTTTATTTTTATTTTATTTTTTTAGATTTAGGTTTTATTTTTTATATTTAGGTTTAGGTTTAGGTTTTTTTATTTTTTCTTTTTAAGTTTAGGTTTTAGGTTTTTAATTTAGGTTTATTTTTTGGTTTTACTTTTTAGTTTAAGTTTTAGTTTACTTTTAGTTTATGTTATTTTATTTACTTTAGGTTTAGTATTAGGTTTAGGTTTTATTTATTTCAGTTTAGTTTATGTTAGTGTAGGTTTAAATTTATTTTATTTTTATTTTAGGTTTAGGTTTTTTTTAGTTTAGGGTTTAGGTTTTTCTTTAATTTACTTTTATGTTTTTTTATTGTTTAGGTTTAGGTTTTTATTTTATTACATTCAACGATGAAGACATACTCTTAGGGAAGATAGAGCACAACCGCCTCTTTATATTACAGTGGATGTTGGTAGATATAGGCTATCCAGAGCTCTAGTTAACCCAAGTGTATCAGTCAACATCATGAGTCTAAGAACCCTCGCCTATTTGAGGATCGACATCTCCAAACTCCAAAAAGAAAGGATGTGGTTGAGAGGATTCGATGAATAAGGCAAGAGGGCCTTGTGATGTTTATTTTTCGATGTATGGAGGGGGGGTGGTACTTTTTGAGGTGATCGGGTACAACATTGAGGTATGATGTACTATCTGGAAAGATAGAAGCATCACCCTACAATGGACCTAATCACATAATAATGACTCATAAGGCATGATGGGTCTTCGAATGTACCAGAGATTTTTCCCTTACTTAACATGGATGAATAAAGTAGGGTTTATATTAAATCAGGTTCTTAAGTTCTTTATGGAGGTAACCCATCATAGTAAATTACGTCTTAGGAAATGAAATTTTCTAAGAATACTCTCGATTAAAGTAGACAATTATCATCTCCAAAGATTTCAAGGTTAGACTATCAAAGGATTGGTTGTATTTGGAAAATCAATTGGGAAAGTTTAAGGTGAAGACTTATTTTTGGAATTCGAATGATATTAGTAGGAAATGCTAATGATACTGGGAAGCTTAGTGAGCATTCCAATCTATCCTATGGCTGGGCTTTATAATTTCAAGTTGAGGAGATTTATATGTTTTGAGTTGAAATTTAATTAGATTAGTAGGGCTTATAATCTACCAACACAAGGTTGTGGGAATGCCTAAGAGGTGAGGATTTATGCTCATAGGCTAAAGGAAATGGCTACCTCGGATCCTAAATCTAGGGAGCTTTAGTACGAGCTAAAGTACGACCCAAATCTAAGTGACAGGTGGATATACGGGTTTACTTCCATAAGAGAGAAAATTTTTTGACTTCTGGACTTATAACTGTCTAGAGTGGCCGCCAGCTAACTCATCCTATGATTTTAAAACCATGTAATCCGATCATATGAATTGCAAGATAGCTAGAGTAGTTAATTGATTAGAAAGAGACTAATGTCCTAAACACACTCCCTAAGAGACTAGGGCATGAGTGGAATAAGCGTATGACTTAATCTCTAGATGCAAAATATTTTTAAACTTGATTTCATTTTAGACACATTATTTTGATAGAGGCTTTAGGATTTGTTATGCCTAAATGCATAATGAAATAGGTTATGGATCAAATCAGCTAGAAGAAGGTGTTCTCCGCCACAAGAGATGCCCTCACAGGTCAAGAATTCCTTTATCATGTAAGGATGGATCTCCTACATGTTCAAGAGAGAAAGAATATGCATGTATGACATGAAACATACAACGATATAGCTAAGGGGTTGCTAAATCTTTTAGTTACTTTATTTATGTCTTAGGCTTTATGATGCGATTTTGAGTTGTTTAAAATTTAGTTATGAGTGATTAGTTTGGTAGAAAAGATACTTTTATCCTAAGAGCCTAATCGTATCCAATCCACATATTAAAGCATCAATCATTTAAGAAACTATGAAAAGCATGTCATCCTAATGCACAATGTAAATATAACATCAAACAATTATATAAACTATCATAAGTGAATAAAAGGCTGGTGCGGTCGGGTACCGCCATACAACCCAAAGAGATAAAAGATGGGTAGTCGAGCTCTACCCTTACACAACCTGGAATATGAAATAATAATTATGATTGTATTAAATTCTATGGGGTCTTCTTTCTTCATATCTCCATTTCTGATTTGGTTCCTTCTTTGATTTAGATGGTGCTTGCTTCAAAGGCATCACAAGGCACCCATGATAAAGTCTTCTGACCACTGCTCATCCTAATCTCTTATAGCACTAATCCTAATTTCTATTAAAAAAATTACATTTATGTGGAAAATTTAATCTAACTACACCTGTAAAATAGAGGTCAGCTAAATATACATACAATCTCAACTAATTGTATTTATAATTTGGACTTAGCACTCTACACATGAGTAACTAAGCCCACCCATCCTAACTTGGATTATGGTTAAGGATTTAAGAAAACCTATAAAAAGAGCATTCACATTTATTTTTAAGCATCCCTTAAGCTTAATCCCCTGCAACAAATATGATTAAGCTAATATTGGCCTATCATCTAGTCTACAAAGAATACACCCTAACAACCAATCTAAAATAACACATCATAAAAAATATATACATCACATCATACACCGTCCTAACTTAGATCTAGAAGTGGTGACTTAATTCTAATGTGTGTTTTAAGGTTTGTGTGGTAAGTCTTGTTAGGAATTAGTGTTATATTTTCTAAGTGTAGAAGGATTTAATTTAACATGAAAGGTTGATTTCACTTGTAGTAGTTTAATTTATTTGAGAATTTTAATTTGTTTTTTCTTTTGTTTCATTTGATTACACTTAGCAACTAAGTGTTATAAAGAGAAGATAAGAGGATTGTCCTCTTTCATCCCTACCTTAAGTCACTTTCTAAAGTATATTAATTTGATTTAGTTCTCTTTAGTGAATGACTTATTAAATGATTCAATTAATCCTAAGTTTATATTCATTTTAAATAATCCTATTCAAAATGAAAGGCATCTTAAGATTAATTTAATTCAATTACTACCACATGGCATATATTAAATCATTTTTTTTCCATCACATGTAACATGCATATGATTTAATCCTAAGTGTATCTATACATGCAACATATTTTAGCACACTTAAATGATGAATGTATGTGTATGTTTAGTATTTATATTTTATTCGATTAAATTATTTAAACATATTAATTTAAAACTTTATCCAAATCAAAAAGGACATAAGAAGAAATTAAATAAGCATGTGCCATTGTTAAACCAGGGAAGTGAGGTAATCAAATGACCTCCTTGGAGCTAGCTAATGCCTCATATTCTCGGGATGTCTAGACTTTATATGTATTTGCATTCAAATATATGTAAATTCGTATACATGAACATAGGAAGTAAGCTTGAAAACATATGGCTAATAAATTCAACCACTTAATCAATTATGAATGCATGCAAGTTTAATGTAAAATGGGATTTTCATTCACTAATAACATATACATATAGATGTACAAAGATATAGTAAGCATGTCATAAACCAGAAAGTAAGGTAATCAAATGACCTCCTTGGAGCTAACTAAAGCCTCGTATTCTCGGGATGTCTAGACTATATACATGTTTTCTTGAACACACATGTATCTATACATAAATGAGGGAAAGAAAACCATGCAAAGATTGTATTTTTTTTTTATTGAATCATTTATATATATGAATTAAAGCTCTATCCAAATTTTAATATTGAAATACATAAGAATGAAATCAAATGGGTACATGCTATTATTAAACCAGTGAAGTGAGGTCATCAAATGACTTCCTTGGTGCTAGCTAAAGCCTCGTGTTCTGGAGATGTCCAGACTATATACTCATTACCATTCAATCTTATATAAATCAACACATGAATAGAGGAAAGAGAGATGAACGTTCATACAGTTAAGATATAAGCACATGAATTTCTTATGTATTTATAACTAGCATCATAACACATATTATTATTCATTTTTAAGCTTTTGAAAAATACATTTGGATTTAATAGTGATAATAGCCATGCATATATTAAATTAAATCAACAAATGAAAGCTTACATAAAGGAAATCCAATTTATTTCACTTGATTTTCAAAAATATAGATGCATGAATTCAAATGTCATACTAAATTTACCATGATTGGAAAGAGGACAATCAAATATAAGCATGTGATTCATTCAACCAAACTAGTTCTTAAGGATAATCAAATCAAATAAGATTATTTAATGATCCTAGGAAGTAAAAGGGGCCTAATGCAATCGACTCATGATTAATAGTTAATTATATTAAGAGGCTTAATTAATTACTCTTATGATTTTCCCACACATATGGACTAACCATAATTTCATTAAACTCCTATTGGTTATTAAACACCTAAAGATGTACCCCATGATTTAATTAATTAAGGTCTGATGTGATTATGATTTCAATTTGATTAAGTTATTTAATTAATTAGTTAAATCTTAATTAATTTTATTTTAAAAAAGGTGAAATGAACTTAGTTAAAGGGGTCCCAACCCTATTCCTTACTTCACTTACTATTAAACAATGATTAATGAACTTAATTAACCAATTTGTTACTATTAATGGGATTAATTAATCATTAATTAACTTAAAAGAGTAGTTAATATTTAATTAGTCAATTTTCCTAATTAAGTGAGCAATAAATCCAAAGAAAATCATGAGAGGGAGAGGTCATCCCATTAAATTAACCCACAAAATTTGGGATTAATTGCTCAAGTAATTAAGAAATAATTAAGCTAATTAATTTTATAATTAAACCTTAATTACTATTCAAAATTTTCTAAGATTATTTTTAATTAATTCTCCTCTAAAATACCTTTTAAATGAGTATTTATTTACATTTGTTTGATTTCTCTATGATGTTTTATGATTTTTAGAAGTTTCAGCCATTACAAATAATTGCTTAAGCATAATTAAAGCCTAATCCTATAGGTGCCATGTGACGAATGTTAAACACATTTTTCGATCGAGGAATGAGCTTGAGAGCTTAGGGAATGGCTGTAGCGGCTCATCTTGGGTAGCTAGGACTATAAGGAATGAATTTTGTGTGTGTTTGAGTAGAAATGAGGGGGTGTATACCCCCATTCATCTTGATCGGGCAGTGAGATTGGATTTGGCTTCTACTAGCAGTTTGGCCATCTCAGGGAGTCATGGGTGGCAAGGAAGAGGTGAGTTTTCTTAGCTTGGTTGGTTGAAGGTGTGGAGGTGGTTGCCAAGGAAGAATAATGGGTGTCCTATGAGTTTTAAATTCTCTAATGGGGAGGGTGAGGTGATTTCAGCTCCCATGGGTCATGGCTGACCCAACCACCTCTTGGGTCAGGTTGCGCTGTGTCCTTAGTGCCTAGGTGGGCCATTAGGAGAGTACTAAGTGGCCAAGGAATGGAAATGAGCACTTACATGGCCGATTTATCTCATACGATGCCCTTGACCCAAGGATAGAATAATTATTTGGCATTTGATTTGATTTGGGCAGATTTGAAATGAGCCAAAAGTGGTTTAGCCCAAATTTCAAGTCAGTCAGAGTTGATTTTGTTATGTTTGGCTCAATTTGACTCATTTAGGTCAAATTGGGTTAGGTTGGGTCAAGTTGGCCCATTGGTCAAATTGGGTCAAATCAAGGTTGGGTCAAGTTCATAAGATCATTTGTGATGTTTTGGTTCAATTGGTTTGATTTAGTTTGTCTTGGATTTGATTTTGGCTCTTTCAAATTCATTTGGGTCAAATGGGTTAAGTTGACCAAATTGACCAAATTGGTTAAATTGGCTTGGGTTGGGTGTTGGTTTGGATTTAGTTGACCAATTGAAGATGATTGTAGGCTTTGGTTTCAATTAATTTGAATTTGGTTTTGATTTAGGCCAATTTGAACCTTTAGGTCAATCTGGGCTAAGTAGGTCAATTGGGTTCAATTGGGTCCAATCATGGATTTAGTCAAGTTCAACAATCAATTTGGAATGAACTTGAGCCATTGGTTACAATCAATTTGGTTTATATTTTGATTTGACCCAATTTAGTCCTTTAGGTCAATTTGGGTCAACTTGGGTCAAGAGGGCCAATTGAGTTTGGTTTGACTCAATTGAAGGTCAAGTCATATTCAAATATTGATTTTTACTTGGTAAGAATTATTTTTTTCAAGGGATTTGGCTTAGTTTGCAATCTGGTTAGTTTGGATTCATATGGGTTAAGGGTTTGACTTGGTCAAATGACCAAGTTGACTTGGTTTGACCCAATTTGTGATAATTGATCAACCTAAGGTGATTAATAATCATGATGGGAGGTTTGGATCGGCTTGGTCCAATTTGGGTAGGATTAAAACTTGGCTCAAATAGGTCAAATTGGCCACTTTGGGTCAAGTGGACCAATTAGATTTAGTTGTCTTGATTTTGGATTGAATTTGATTTAGTTGAGTTTATATATGGATTTGGGATTGATATATAAATTCAATTGCAATTTGGCTTGGGTTCGAATGGGTTTTGGTTCATTTGAACATTTCAAGTCAAAAGGGTTAAGTTGGGTTTGACTTGGGCTAATTTTCATTTAGCTTGATGATTGTATATTTCATTTATATTTGTTAAAGTTATTGAAGGTATAATTGATACATGAGAAAATAAATTGAATTTGGGTTTTGGAATGAAGGAATTTGGCTAAGTCCATGGAGTTGGGTCATGTAGCTTAGGTTTGGATTTTGATTTGGTTTGATTTAGTTTTGATGATTTAAAGGTATATTTTATTTAAATTTGTAAAGATGATTGAAAATATGATTGATTTATGAGAAAATCAATTGAGTTTTACTTGATTTGGATTAAGATTTGGCTAAGTCCATAGGATAGGTCATACATCTTAGGAAGGGTTTTGATTTAATTTGATTTAGTTTTGATCATTTGAATGTAGATTTAATTTATATTTAGGAAGATGATTGAAGAAATAAATTGATTATGAGGAAATCAATTGATTTTGGATTGATTTGGATTAAGATTTGGCTAAGTCCATGGGATAGGTCATTTGGCTTAGGAAGGATTTCAAGTTTGGATTTGACCATAAGCTTCAATCATTTGGTTTTAGAATTTGGGTTTGGATTTGGATTTAAATTTGATGTTTGAATTGAACTTGAGGTTTGGTTTCATAAGGTGAACATGGATTGGATTCGGTTGCAGGGTAGGTGGATTATCCGAATTCCTAAGGCATAACCTAATCCTATGGTTAACCCTTCTAAGTCTTTAGGCTTAGGTTAAGTGTTTACCTAATTGTTAGAAGTGTCTTATGACTAGGGAAGTCTTAGTGTCTAGAACACTCTTAAGTCTAAGATGGGAAGAATGAATCTGCACTCGAAAAGTGAGGTCAATAGGCCTTAGGCTCCATAGTGTTGCCCTTGGAGATAGATGATTGGAAGATTGAAGCTAAGTTTCACATTATAGACTTGAATACATTTTTCAATGCTTTGCTTGGGAGACCATGGATACATGAGAACTACATAGTTTCATCCTCTACATGAGTGTATGAAGTTTGTGAGAGGGATCGTCTACTATATCAAAGGAGATCTCAAGCCATTTATAGTTCATGAGGTCCGCATATATGAGGATGCGGCTTACTACTTCCCTCAAAATCAACAAGTCTATTCTCGTGAACTTGGCTAAAGTTTAAAAATAAAAGAAAAAAAGAAAAAGAAAGAAAATGAAAAAGAAAAGAAAAGAGAAAATGAAAAAGAAAATTAAAAGGGGTGAAAATAGACTTGGAGGAGGAACTGGAGCCTAACATTAGATTCCACTCATAGTTTGTTACTCCATTTAAACATATGGGTAAGACAACCTGACCTCCACCAGGCATAGGAAGAGGCTAGTTTAGAGGTAGTCCCAGGGGTGGAAAACCTCCTTATTGGCCACCCAACAAAAGATATGTCCTGGCTACTAGGAGTACACCTACTATACCTATATACTTAGAATCTAGTTTATAGGATGAGTCTTATATGGTTAGCGCACCAGCATACTCTTCTAAATAGTAGATTTGCTTGGAGGTGACACTTGAGCCAGATAGCAATGAGGACAGGTCCCCTAAGAAAAACATAAGTGTATCTAAGTCTATATGTGAAACATTTAGGCATCAGTTGGGAACCTTAGCTCTAACCCTACTTTCCTATCAAAAAACTAAGGGTTTGGTAGTGAAGGAAGCCCCTAAGTCATCCACAGGTGTGAAGACTTAGAGGTTCTTTCTGGAAGCATCATTCTTAAGTCAAGAAGTTGATGTAGAACTTGAGAATGATTCATATAAATATTTAATATAATTACATTTTTATTGGTACTTTCCTTGGTTCATAATTTACCAAAGAAAGGGTTAATCCCACATATTTGATCAAAGCACAGGTTAGAGTACTTCGAAAGAATTTGGAAGAACAAATGCAAAAGCTCTCAATCAAGACCAAGACTAAGATTCAGTACAGTGGGTCAAGTCGATGATGACGATTACTACTTAGTCATTACCAATCATTTGGAATCTGATAAGTTCTTTTCAAATCACATTAACTCATATGAGGAGTTGTGCTTCGAAACTTTAGATGATTTAGATGATTTTGAAGTCAAAGATGCACCATCAGAGTTTGAAGAAGAGATCACATCAACCATCGACAAGCTCAAAGAAATCAACTTAGGAACTGAAGAAGATCCATGCCCAACATGCATCAGTTCTTTGTTGAATGAAATTGAAACAAATAATGTAGTTAGGCTATTGACTGAGTTTAAGGACTGTTATGCATGGAGTTACGAAGAGATTTCTGGATTGGCTCCTGATGTAGCGGTCCATAAACTAATAATAGAGCCTGCTGCTTACCCTATCAAGAAAGCTCTTAGATGCATGCGATTAAAAATAGAACAATAAGTCATTTATGAAGTCAAGAAATTGATCGATGTTGGTTTCATCTAGAAAGAAAAATACCCTAACTAGTTAGCCAGCATCATCCCAGTTAATAAAAATAATGTCCAAATTCACATATGCATTGATTTTAGAGATTTAAATAAGGCATTTCCAAAATATGAATTCCACTACCAATCTCAGAGCTGATGGTGAACATTGCCTCATCTCATGCAGTCTTCTCTTTCATGGATGGATCATCTAGATATAACCAAATAAAGATGGCCCCTAAAGATGAAAGAAATATTGCTTTTAGAACCCCGATCGAAATCTATTGCCATAAGGTTATGCCTTTCAAACTTAAAAATGATGGTGCCTCATACCAGCGAGCTATGACTTGAGTCTTCGACAAACTCATTCATCATCAAGTCGAGTGTTATGTCGATGATCTCGTGGTCAAAAATAGAGAAAAGGAAGACCATCTCTTTGACTTGAGAGTAGTTTTTGAACAGTTATACAATTTAACCTCAAATGGAACCCCCTGCAGTGTGCATTTGGAGTAGCTTTAGGGAAATTCCTTGGGTTTGTTGTCTGACACCAGGAAATCAAAATTGATTCGAAGAATATCAAGTCGATATTAAAAATGCCACCCCTAAAATTTTAACTCAACTCAGATTATTCTAAGGGTGGTTGGTATTTCTAAGATGCTTTATATCCAACTTATCAAGAAGATGTCAGCCATTCTTAGCACTTGTCAAAAAGGATGCCAAGTTCAAGTGGGATGATAAGTGTGAGCATTCCTTTGAAGACATCAAGCATTACCTAATGATGCCACCGATTCTAACAGCTCTTATCCCAGGAAAGCTGCTCATACTTTACATTGCTATGTTAGATGACTCCCTTGGTGCTTTGTTGGCCAATGATAATGATGAAGGGAAAGAAAATGCACTCTACTACCTTAGCTATCATCTAACCCCTACTGAGGCTAATTATCCACCCATCGAGAAGTATTGCCTAGCTTCAATCTTTGCATCCCAAAAGCCACAACACTACATGCTTCCTCATAAGGTGAACTTAATATCTAAGATCAATCCAATACAGTATCTCATGACATAGCTGATGTTATCCAAATGGTTGGCATGACGGTCCACGATCCTCTCTCAGTTTGACATTACCTTCATGCCCCTCCATGCGGTGAAAGGATAAGCACTAGCAAATTTCTTAGCAGCACACCCACTTCCTGCTGACTCTGTGCTTAGTGATGATCTCTCTCATGAACAAATCATTAACTTAAGGGATACTAGCATTCACCGCTGACAGATGTACTTTGATAGTGCGGCTTCCTCTCAAAAAGGAGAAGAACCACAATCTATTATTCCAGGAAAGGCTAGTGTAGGAATAGTTCTCTTAACTTTGGACCGTAATGTGATGAGATTCTTATATGATCTGCCTATAAGGTCATAATGCCCAAGCTCCATCACAACCATAATTACACCATGGACTTGTTGGCCCAAATCCTAGAGGTTAGCATTTATAAGATTCCTCGAGGAGAGAATGCCGTAGCATATGCTTTAGCTAAGCTTGCCAAAGAGTTGGCTTGTCCAGAGGATGAGTCCATGTCAATAAAGGTCCAAAATAGGCAAGTCATATCTCTTATTGGTATTGAACTCATCAAAAAGTACTCTCAAGAAGGGAGGTTGCCAAGAAGAAAATGAGTTAGATTTGAGAAACCATTCATGGATTACTAAAGGCAAAATATCCTCAAGAGAAGTCCCAAGCCCATCGATGAAGAGAGAGCACTTTCATATGCTCTTGTGGATGGTGTTCTTGTACTGTCTTTTATCATATGTGATTATGTTATTTTTGAAAAGCCCTATAAGATTGTGATCGATGTACACTCAGGATTATGTGGAGCCAACCAATTCGGTCCAAAGATGTAAGCCAAGATCAAGAGACTAGGATACTACTAGCCGTCAATGATCAACGATTGCATGGATATGGCTAGGCGATGCCACCAATGTCAAATACACGGTGTGGTCCTACATGAACCACCCAACATTCTACATCCTACATTGGCCTCATGATCATTCAAGTATTGGGGTACTGACATAGTGGGTCCAATTGATCCTCATTCTTCCAAGGGTCATCAAACCATCTTAGATGCTATTGACTACTTTTCCAAATGGCCAAAGGAAATTTTTCTCAAAGAGGTCACAGCTAAGCATGTGCTCCAATTTTTTAGGAACCATATTGTATATAGGTTCAGAGTGTCTCGATGAATTATATCTGATAATGGTACTACATTAAAGAGCACTAAGATCAACAACTTTTCCAGGAGACACAGTATAAATTGGAGATATTCTACCATCGACTACCCAAGGGAAAATAGCTTAGCAAAAGCCTTCAACAAAACTCTCATCCAAATACTAAAGAAATTACTCGACAATAACAATCGATAGTGGCATGAGCAGTTAGTTGAAGCTTTGTGGGCCAACTACACAACATATAGAACTCCAACTTAGTATACTCCTTTCTCCATAGTGTATGGGTCCGAAGTCATTCTACCATTAGATGTTCAACTCTCATCACTAAGGATAGCTGTGGGTAGAAAGATCACAACAGAGAAGAACACCAAGTTGCAGTTAGAAGAGCTCAAAGGTTTGGAGGAGAGATGCTTGTGGGCATGCCAGAACATTGAGTTGTACAAAGCTAAAATGATTCAAGCTCACAAAAAATTTGTCCATCCCAGAGCTTTTCAAGTAGGAGAGCTTATTTTAATTCTAAGGCAACCGATTGTTGCTCAACATAAGATGGGAGGCAAGTTTGAACCCACTTGGGAAGGCCCTTTTGCTGTAAGGAAGGCCTACCTAGGAGGATCTTATATCAATCATAAGGGATAGCACCTAATGCTTCCAATCAACAGGCTCTACTTAAAGAAATATTATAAATCATGTTTGAAAATAATTATCATTAATGAAAATTACATTTCAAATTCAATCTCTTACATCCTGAAAGAATTTTTGTTTGTGAATCTGCCATGATGTGTTTAGGGTAGGTGTAAAAAACCTAGGTGGCATACTATCCTTGATCGACACAGCACAAACACAAACTACACACAAACATATAAAATAAATACATATCTTTTATCTCGGGCTACTCTTAGTTGAGATAACACCGACACTCATTCAGTAGCTGCTTTAGGTCTAGCTAACGTGCTACCCTGGTGTGTCACCCTAGTGGTATTCTTTCTTTCGAAGATGTAAGTCTGCTATGCTTTTCTTCCTTACTTGGCCACTACACATCGATGAGCTCCTTGTTAGTTTGGTAGGCCTTACTGTGTGGCTGGTAAGCTACCTCATGTTGGATTCATTTAAGAGGATGTGAGTCTGCTATGCTTTCTTCATGGATTAGCCTTCATGCATTGAATGGGTCGAGTATATTTGAGTTTAGGATAAGTCCCCTAGTGGCTCCTTCTCTCTTGAATGCTTCAAGTCTAGGTCCAGTCCTTCCTCCGGGATCCCTACTTAGTAGTCGCTCTAGGTTAGATAGCATCTGTCACGTCGATTACAAACTATCCCGATGATCAGTTCCACTTGGAAAATTATAATCCTAAATGCTTTCTTTCTAGATTGATCATTGCACATTGAAGGGCACCTTAGGTTGGTTTCTTCTCACTATGCTGGCAGATACATCGCTCATGCATATGGATACAACTTAGGTTGGTTGGTTCTTGCAACTTAGGATATACCACTCGTGGCAGTTGTAAGTCTGCTATACTTTCTTATTGAGTTGGCAACTATACACCTATAAGCTTTCTTTTCCAGGGCTCAGGATAACAACCCTAGCATCACCTCCCCTATGGCACTATATATGGATCACGTCCTTTGCAACCCCATTTAGACACTACCTGGGTTACTATCGGATTGAACAATTGTCCTTTCCTAATATCCACCCCCGTGGTTGGAGAATCAGTCTTGTGGATGTGTAGATTCTCCCTAGGTCTTACAAATTTAAGATAGGTCAAGGCCGGCATATCCCATTCTCAATGTGGTCCCTTGCACACCAATAGGGTCCACACAAACATATAAATAAAATATATATTAGCTTGTGGATTAGGAGGACACCCTTAGCGGTACCTTTTCCCAAGCAGGCATCCTATCTTTAGGGTAGTGTCAGCAAAACTCCCAATTGAAATTGCCTAACTACTCTTCAGTTGATATTAATCCCCAATGACATTCACTCAGTAGTCGCCTCTAAGTCGGCTTCCATTTGTTGTGCTACCAACAAGTCACCCAAGTGGTTGATGGCTACTTTAGAAAATGTAAGACTGCTATGCCTTCTTCCTAGCATAGTCATTGCACACCAAAAGGCAACCCCTTAGGTTGGCTAGCTCTACCCCATAGTAGCAGACTATCCCTTTGGATTTGTACATCTTAGATAAGACAAGTTTGATATAGCCCCTTCTTAGTGGGTCCATCGCACACCGACATGGTTCATAAATTAAATCTATCAAATTTGATCGACCTCATAACCCCAATGGATGTGCCTTCAATTTGAAATCAAACTAAACCAAACAAACCATATAAAATCACATGAAATTAAGATAAAATTAATCATGACAACTTTTAAGTTGACATAAGTCCATATCGGCATTCACGCAGTAGTCATCCTAGGTAAGGTTTGATTTACTGTGCATCCAATAGGTCTCCCCAATGGTTGTTCCTTACTTTGGAATATGTAAGTCTACTACGCCTTCTTCCTAGCATAGCCATTGCACACCGAAAGGCAACTCCTTAAGTTGGCTAGCTCTACCCCCACACTTGGTAGATTATCCCTTTGGATTTGTAAACCTGAGGTATGTCAAGCTTGATATAGCCCATTCTCAGTGGGTTCATCACACACCGACATGGTCCATACATTAACTCAGTTTAAATTAAACCCATTTTCCTAGTGGAGTTAAATCACACCCTTCTCCCAATGGAGCCCCAAATCATATAAACAAGTAAGCAAATAAATCAAATTCAAAACCAACCTCCTAGTTCCTAGTGGATACATACCCAAATAAATCTATGAAATCAAACTCAAATCTTAATCCCTAGTGGATATCTTTAACCAGCTTCCCTAGTGGAAGGTTCATATACTCGATCCCTAGTGAACTCGAGCTCATATCTCTAACAGATATGCCTCTAGATCAATTAAAATAAAACAAATTAAAGTTAATTCAATCTTAATCCTTAGTGGATTATAGATTCTTAACCCAAGCAAAACTTCTTTCCATAAATCATATAATCAAATCAAATCCAAAACTTATCCCCAATAAATTTTCTTCTTCTATGCACTCGATATAGACCCCTCACATGTCATGTCCAATGCATGTGTGATCCCTAGTGGATCTCCATGTCCTTCATGGAATTCTCATCAAATCTTATTTCTTCTTATGCACATATTTAATACTTCAACCAAAAGCTATAATGTATTCATTCAAATTACATCATCTTAACATTGTAATCAACATTTTATGATTTTGATGGTGCAAGCTCAAACTAACTATACAATATCATGCTAAAATATTATAGTGAATTAACACAATATATTATATTATTATATATGATGTTATATTATAATTTTCTATAATATAATATATTGTCTAACATTACACCTCATTAGAATAACTTAAAAGGAACAAATAATAAAATTTTCTCAAAATATAAATAATGTTCATTTTGGATGTAAAATTGTTATTTTTTATTAGAAATGGTACCAAATAGCATAATCTTGGTGTTGCTTTGGTGTGTGCCATGAATTTGGCCAAATTCTTCCATCTCAACCTTCAAATTAACATTTTTGTGAGTTTTGACCCAATGTATTATAACAAAAGTAAAACATACTAAAATGTACAATAACATTTACTAACACACCAATTCATTTATATATATATGTGAAGTTATATTGTTATGTACATTATATTTTAATATGCTTTCATATAATATATTATCTTACATTTAAAGCAAAAAATTTATAAAATTTGGTTGAAAAATGAACATTTATTTTGGATGCAAAATTCCATTCTTTTGATTAAATGACACGCCATAGCACACCCCTAACGATGTTCCCTAAAGCTTACCTTCAATTTGGCCAAATCCCATCATCTCAACCTATAAATCAGTATTTTTTTGAATTACACTAGTAAAAACTCTACTACATCATACTATAACAAACTAAATATGCTAAATAATAAGTAGTAATAATACAGTTATAATGCATGATGCTGCTACACTATGTTATGAATCCTATATTATAATACATAACATATTATATTATATTATTGTATCACATCATGTGGATTGCTTAAGATAAAAAATCATAAAATTAGTCTAAACAATAAAAAAAACTATATATTTTAATCATCACTTACATATTTTAAATTGAAATAATATATTATGATGCCATACTCTACCTAATATGAATTTGTCCAAATTCCACCATTTTAAAGTCTAAATCAACATTTTTCTAAATAATGCTAGTGTAGGCTTGACTGCATGATTGTAAAACACTGAAAGAATTTAAAATGCATAGAATAATATATTATGATATATGATGTTATACTATGCTACAACATATAATATTTATTTTGAACATAAAATCTTACTTTTAGACTATAAGTGTAGCACACCTTTGGTACTACAACCTAATTCCCAATTTCAAATTTAATAAATTTCATCATCTAATTTATTAAATCAATATTTTTATGATTTATATTAATATAGACTATACATAATACCATAATATACTAAAACATTTCAAAACATCTTATAACATCCAAAACACATCACTACATGCTCAAATATATGATGCTACATTATACTATAATATGGTATTATAATGATTTAGTTTAGGTATTCAAATTGTCAAGGAAAGTCTCTTGAAGACATTTCTTTAGCCACCAACCATTAGATTAGGTCACCTTTAGATCCCTTCAATGACATCTTTATTCAAGGGCTTCGGGGTTTATGGCAATCTTGTAGGGTGTGGAAGGCTCAGGGTTGGCTCAGTAGGCTTAGGGTAGGTTTGTATTTTAAGTTGGGGCTCTAGGCCTAGGGTGTTTATAGGGCCCAGGTTTAGGCCTAGGATCAGGGCCTAGGGCTCAGGTTTAGGGCAGGTCTTAGGTGCCTTGGCCTTAAGGCTCAGGGTCAGTGGCTTTAGGGCCTTGGTGGCCTGGGGTCAGGTTGTGCTTCACAAATGCAACCGAACGAAGCTGTGATTATGGGTTTTAGGTTTATAGTTTAGGGTTTAAGTTTTAATTTAGGATTTAGGGTTTAGGGTTTAAGGTTTTTTTTTAATAGAGAACAAATTTAGATTCAACATTTCATCTTTTTGATTTAATCAACCAAGTAGCACCCCAAGTTTTTTAAGACATAAGCGATGAGATAGATAAAAAATGAGCACCCATAGAGCAAATTAAAAACCTTACATAAGTAGAACCATCTCTACTGTAAAGACTCAATTCCATACGTAGCATAACAGAGCAGTCGTTCTTCAATTTCCCCAGTTCCCATCATAACCACATCACCTCTCGAGTAGCAGAATCCTCCATCATATCTGCGATCTCTCCCTCCGCCATAACCATGGTTGTATCTTCCGTCGCTCCTCCCGCCTCCATAACCACCACTGCTCCTACCACCACCTCCATATCTACCAGTACCTCCAGATCCCCCACCACCACTGCGATAATTTTTGCCTCCGCCTTCTCCTCCACCACTAGATCTAGATTGAGCCTAGTTGACGATGATGTTCATGCCATCAAGGTTATGCCCATTCTTAGGGTTTAGGGTTAGTTAAGGATTTAAGGTTTAGGGTTAGTTTAGGGTTTAGGGTTTAGGGTTAAAGATTTATAGTTATAGGTTTTAGGGTTTAGGCTTTGGGCTTTAGAGTTTTAAGGTTTAGGCTTTAGGGTTTATGGTTAAGGGTTTTAGAGTTTAGGATTTAAGGTTTAGGGATTAGGGTTCAAGGTTTAGATTTTAGAGTTTAGTGTTTTAGGGTTTAGGGTTTAGACTTTAGGATTTACGGTTTAGGGCTAGTTTTACGGTTTAGGGTTTAGGGTTTTAGTTTTTTTTTAATTTAAATAAACTGGTAGGTTTAGGTTCATTTAGTTTTTTTAGTAAATTTTTTATTTATTTGATTTGATTTTATTTTTTTTATTTAGGTTTATTATTTTTAATTTATTATATTTATTTTAGGTTTACTTATTTTAGTTTAGGTTTTTTATTTTAGTGTATTTTTTAGGTTTAGGTTTATTTTTTAGTTGAGTTTTATTTTTAGTTTATTTTTTAGGTTTAGGTTTTATTTTTTTATTTTTAGGTTTCATTTTAGGTTTTTATTTTAGGTTTATTTTTAGGTTTTGCTTTTTAGTTTAGGTTTAGGTTTAATTTTATTTTTTTTATTTTATTTGGTAAGTTTTAGGTTAAGATTTAGGTTTTATTTATTTTAATTTAATTCATTTTAGTTTAGGTTTAAGTATATATATATATATATTTTTTTTTTTAAGTTTAGGTTTTTCTTTTTAGTTTATGGTTTTATTTTTTATTTATTTTTAGGTTTACTTTGAAGGTTTTAGTTTTTATTTAGTTTTTATTTTATTTTGTTTTAGGTTTATTTTAGTTTTTATTTTTATTTTATTTAATTTTTTTATTCTTAGGTTTATTTTATTTTTTAGCCTAGTTCAGGTTTCTATTTTTTTATTTTATTTTATTTATTTTTAGATTTAAGTTTAATTTTTAGTTTAGGTTTTTATTTTAATTTATTTTTAATTTTATTTAGGTTTAGGTTTTATTAAGTTTAGGTTTAGGTTTGTATATTTTTAGTTGGGTTTAGGGTTAGTTTAGGGTTTAGGGTTTAGGGTTTACATTTAAGGGTTTATGGTTTTTAGTGTTTAGGGTTTACGGTTTAGGTTTTAGGGTTAATTTAAGGATTAGGGTTTAGGGTTTTAGGGTTTAGGGTTTAGAGATAGGGTTTAGGGTATAGGGTTTAGGGGTTAAGGTTTAGGCTTTAGGGTTTAGGATTTAAGGTTAGTTTAGGGCTTAGGGTTTTTTTAGGGTTTGGGGTCTAGGGTTTAAGGTTTAGGGTTTAGGGTTAGTTTTAGTGTTTAGGGTTTAGGATTTAGCGTTTAGGGTTTTTTTTTTAAAATTAAGTAAACCGGTAAGTTTAGGTTTATTTAGTTTATTTAATTTATTTTTTCATTTAGGTTTATTTTTTATGTTTAGGTTTACGTTAATGTTTATTTTTTAGTTATATTTTATTTTTATTTTATTTTTTAGGTTTAGGTTTTATTTTTTAGTTTTAAGTTTAAGTTTAGGTTTTTATTTTATTTTTTTTTTTGGTTTAGGTTTTAGATTTTTATTTTAGGTTTATTTTTAGGTTTTATTTTTTAGTTTAGGTTTAGGTTTATTATTAGTTTATTTTATTTTATTTAGTTTAGGGTTTAGGTTTTATTTATTTTAGTTTAGTTTATTTTTGATTAGGTTTATGTTTATTTTATTTTGTTTATTTTAGGTTTAGGTTTTTTTAGTTTAGAGTCTAGGTTTTATTTTTAATTTATTTTTAGGTTTTTTTTTAGGTTTAGGTTTTTATTTAGTTTTCATTTTTGGTTTATTTTATTTTTATTTTACATTTAGTTTTTATTTTATTTAGGTTTTTTATTTTTAAGTTTATTTTATTTTTTTAGTTTAGTTTAGGTTTTTATTTATTTTATTATAGTTTAATTTAATTTTTTATTTTATTTTATTTTTTCATTTATGTTTAGGTTTAGGTTTTAGTTTTTCTTTTTATTTTATTTTATTTTTATATTTTATTTAGGTTTAAGTTTATTTATTTATTTTATTTTTTATTTTATTTAGTTTAGGTTTAGGTTTTTAGGTTTTTAGGGTTTAGGGTTTAGGGTTTATGGTTATAGGTTTTAGGGATTAGGGTTTAGAGTTTTAGTGTTTATGGCTTAGGATTTAGGGTTTAGGGTCTAGGGTTGTAGGTTTAGGGTTTAGGGTTTAGGGTTACGATTTTTTTATATTTTTTGTTTTTTTATTATTTTATTATTTTTAAATTAAGTAAACTGGTAGGTTTAGGTTTATTTAGTTTAATTTTTATTTTTTTAGTTTATTTTATTTTTTATTTTTTAAGTTTATTTTTATTTTTATTTTTATTTAGTTTAGTTTATTTGTGGAGTGTAATTTTAGTTGTTGAAGTTATAGTGGTGGTGTTGTGACATTAAGTGAACATGTCATTAAAAATAGTGAGCGATTTAGATATTTAGGCTCTATTGTTCAAAATGATAGTGAAGTAGATGGAGATGTTATTAGTAGAATTCAAGTTGGATGGTTGAAGTGGATAATGCATCTTTGTTGTGTGATAGAAAAGTATGCTTAAACTTAAGGGAATATTTTATAAGATGGTGGTAAGACTTGCAATGATTTATGGTGGAGAATGTTAGCCAATAAAAGAGAAGCATGAGACTAAGTTAAGTGTTGTAGAGATGAGGATGCTCAGGTGGATGAGTGGCTTTACTCTTAGAGATAAAATGTAAAATGTATATGTTTGCAAAAAAGTTGGAGTAGCTCTGGTGGTAGATAAAATTAAAGAGAGTGGCCTTAGATGGTTTGGCCATATAAAGGGTCGATCGTCCAATGACCCGGTTAAGAGAGTAGATGCATAAGATTTGCCTTATGTGAAGAAAAGTAGAGGTAGACCTAAAAAGACATGGTTACGATGCATCAAAATGACCTTAGTATACTTAAATTGAATGAGAATTTGACATATAATAGGACACAATGGAGACGAAGGATCCATTTAACTATGGGATAATGGCTTTATTTATTTGTTATTGTTGTTGTTGTTGTTTAGTTTATTTATTTTAGTTTAGGTTTTTTATTTTAGTTTATTTTTTAGGTTTAGGTTTAGGTTTAAGTTTATTTTTTAGTTTAGTTTTATTTTTATTTTTATTTCTTAGGTTTAGGTTTCTTTTTAGGTTTTATTTTTTAGTTTAAGTAGGTTTATTTTTAGCTTATTTTAATTTATTTAAGGTTTAGGTTTAGTTTATTTTAAGTTTAATTTTAGGTTTTATTTATTTTAGTTTAGGTTTTTGTTTATTTTGTTTTTCTTTTAGGTTTAGGTTTTTCTTTTTGTTTAGGGTTTAGGTTTTATTATTTATTTATTTTTAGGTTTGTTTTTTAGGTATAAGTTTTTATTTAAGTTTTATTTTAATTTATTTTTGGTTAATTTTATTTTTATTTTAGGCTTAGTTTTTATTTTATTTAGGTTTTATATTTTTCTAGATTAGTTTAAGTTATTATATACTTTATTTTAGTTTAGTTTTTATTTTTTATTATATTTTCTTTTTAATTTTTAGTTAAAGTTTAGGTTTAGGTTTAGGTTTAGGTTTTTATTATTTTCTTTAATATATATTTTATTTCTATTTAGGTTTTTTATTTATTTTATTTTTAGTTTTTATTTAGTTTAGATTTAGGTTTTTAGCTTTTTAGGATTTAGGGTTTAGGGTTTAGGGTTAGTTGAGGGATTAGGGTTTAGGGTTTAGGGTTTAGGGTTTTTATGCTTTAGGGTTTATGGTTGATGGTTTAGGATTTAGGTCTAGGGTTCAAGTTTTAGTTTAGGTTTTAGGATTTTTGTATTTTTTTAATAGAGAACAAATTTATATTCAACATTTCATCTTTTTGATTTATAAACCAAGTAACACATGAGTTTTATAAGACACAAGCGATGACATAGATAAAAAATGAGCACGAATAGAGCAAATCAAAAACCCTAGATAATTAGAATCGTCTTTACTGTAAAGACATAGTTCTGTAACAGCAGATTGGATCGACTGTTGTTTGGTTTCTCCAGTTCCCATCAGAACCACCTTGGCCTCTCGAGTAGCGGGATCCAACATCATATCTCCAATCTCTCCTTCCGACACCATGACGGCTGTAACCTCCAACACTCCTCTCGCCTACATAACCACCATTGCTCTGACCACCACCTCCATATCCACCAACACCTCTAGATCCCCCACCACCACTCCGATAAATGTCACATTTTCTTTCACCTCCATCACCAGATCTAGACTAAGTCTGGTTGACGGTGATGTTCCTGTCGTCAAGGTTCTGCCCATTCTTAGGGTTTATGTTTATTATTTTTTAGGGATTATTTTTATTTTATTAATTTATTTAATTACTTTAGGTTTAGTTTTAGGGTTTAGGTTTAGGGTTTAGGTTTTAGCGTTAGGGTTTAGGGTTTAGGGTTAGATTAGGGTTTAGGGATTAGGTTTTAGGTTTAATGTTTAATTTTTAATTTATTTAGTTTCTTTAGGTTTAGGTTTAGGGTTTGGGGTTTAGGGTTTAGGGTTTAGGGTTTAGGGTTTAGGGTTTATGCCTTTAGGGTTTAGGGTTTAGTGTTTAAGGTTTTAGGGTTTATGCCTTTAGGGTTTAAGGTTTAGGTTTGGGGTTTAAGGTTTATGGTTTAATGTTGAGGGTTTTGGGTTTAGGGTTTTTTAGGGCTTAGTGTTTAGGGTTTAGGGTTTAGGGTTTAGAGTTTAGTGCTAGGGTTAATTTTGGGGTTTAAGGTTTAGGGGTTTTTTTAAAAAAAATTAAGTAAACCGGTAGGTTTAGGTTTATTTAGTTTATTTAGTTTATTTTTTATTTATTTTAGTAATTATAGTTTTATTTTTATTTAGGTTTTTTTTTTGTATTTTTATTTAGTTAGTTATTTATTTTAGCTTTGGTTTTTTATTTGAGTTTATTTTTAGGTTTAGGTTTAGGTTTAAGTTTATTTTTAGTTGAGTTTTATTTTTATTTTATTTTTAAGGTTTAGGCTTTATTTTTTTATTTTTAGGTTTTATTTTTTTAGTTGCGATAGGTAGTCAACAGCCAACGTAAAACTTGTCAAAATAATCATGACATGAATCCTTTAAATCATTGTGTTAATGGGGTAGCTTATTTTTGTTAGGAAAATGTGCTTGAGGTGCATTAGGGTGCGGTGTTAAATAAAGGGTTCCACATTATGTGATGCAGAAGAAGTTAGTCCATGAAACTAGAATTAGGTTAGGATCTTGTAATATAGGTACTCTTACAGGTAAATTAATGGAATTAATAGATATTATGGTTCATAGAAAGATAAATATTTTATGTGTTCTAGAAACTAAATGGGTTGGGGAGAAAACCAAGGAGATTGATAGTTTAGGTTTTAAATTTTGGTATTCAGGTAGAAGTCGAACTAGAAATGTTGTAGGTGTGATTATAGATAAAGTTTGAAGGGTAATGTTATTAATATTAATAGATGTGGAGATAAAATTATAGCTTTAAATATTATTATTGATACTAAGATTATCAATGTTATAAGTGTTTATGCTGCTCAAGTACGTTTGGATGTAAGCTCAAAAGAAAAATTTTGGAATGAATTAGTGGGATTAATACAAAAGATACCTCTTTAAGAAAAAGTATTTATTGGAGGAGATTTAAATGGACATGTTGGTAGAGGGATAGAAGATTTTAAAAATATTCATGGTGGTTATGGATTTGGAGTGACTAATGAAGAAGGTAAGACTATATTAGATTTTTTCTTTGCTTATGATTTTGTAGTTGCTAATACTTTATTTAAGAAAAGAGATGAACATATTATTACTTATAAAATGGATCTAGTAAAACACAGATTGATTATTTTCTGATAAGAAAAATAGATCGTTTAGATTATAAAGATTGTAAGGTCATTCCAAGTGAAAATTTAATTACCCAACTTTGATTGTTAGTTTTAGATTTTAAGATGACAGGTTGTAAGAGGAAAAATAAATCAAATTATTGTCCTAGGATTAGATGGGGACACTTAAAAAATACAAATAAAAATATTTTTAAGAGCAAGCTATAATAGATTAGAATTTGGGATGTTCATAAGGAAGCTAATGTTATGTGGGAAAAAGTAACAAGTGAAATTAAGCAAGTTTCTAAAGATGTGCTTGGAGAATCAAAAGGAAAAGCTTCTTTTAATAAGAATAGTTGGTGGTGTGTGTGCAAGAAAAGATAAGAAATAAGAAGCATTGTTATAAAACTTGGTTCAGATGTAAAAACTCAGAGAATTGGGAAAGATATAAAGTGGCCTGCAAAGATTCTAAGAAAGCAATATATGATGCAAAAAAATTTAGCTTTTAGTGATTTATAAAATAGATTTGATACCAAAGAAGGTGAAAGATGTATGTATAACTTAGCCAACCAAAGAGATGGGAGAAACAAAGACATAATTCAAGTGAGGTGTATTAAGGATGAAAATAATAAAGTGCTTTTCTTAGAAAAGGATATTGAAAATAGGTGGATGAGGTATTTTGATAAACTTTTCAATGAAGGAACTTAAAGTATGATTGATTTTAGCAACCTTAATACCTTAAACAAAAATAGAGAATTTCATTTTTATCATCATATTAGTAAATCTGAAGTTAGAGAAGCTTTAAAGAAAATGAAATGTGGAAAAATAGTAGGACCTAATAATATTCCAATAGAAGTGTGGAAATATTTAAGAGATCAAATAATTTTTTGGCTTACAAATCTTTTTAATGTTATTTTAAAGACTAAAAAGATGCCAGATGAGTGGAGAAAGAGTTTGTGGGTTCTTATATTTAAGAATAAAGGTGATGCACAAGAGTGTGCAAATTATAGAGGAATTAAGTTAATGTCTCATACATTAAAATTATGGGAGAGAGTAATTGAGCATAACATACAAAAGTTTCTCACAATCGCTTTAGTTTCATGCCAAGTAGATCTACTATGGATGCTATACATTTGTTAAGAGGTTTGATGGAGAAACATAGAGAAAGTAAGGAGGATCTACATATGATATTTATTGATTTAGAGAAAGCTTAGGATAAGGTTTCAAGTGATGTTCTTTGGAGTGTTCTAGAACAGAAAGTAGTTAATTTTTTTAATATTCAAGTCATTAAGGATATGTATACTAAAGCTGTTACTTGTGTCCAAACACAAGGAGGATTGACAAAATATTTTCCTATTTGGTTATTACATCAAGGATCGCTTTAAGCCCTTATCTATTTAATTTAGTTATGGATGTTCTTACTTGAATTTACAGAAGATGTACCTTTGTGTATGCTTTTTTATGATATTCTTCTTGTTCATAAGACCGAGGAGTCCAAGAGAAACTTGAATTATGGAGGTCAACTTTAGAGTCAAGGTTTTCATTTAAGTAGATCTAAACTGAATATATGGAGTGTATTTTAGTTATAGAAGTTCTAGTGGTAGTGTTGTGACATTAGGTGAACAAGTCATTAATAAGAGTGGCTTATTATTTTAGGCTCTATTGTTCAAAATGATGGTGAAATAGATGGAGATGTTATTAGTAGAATTCAAGTTGGATGGTTGAAGTGGAGGAATGCATCTGGTCTATTGCGTGATAAAAAAATTTCCACTTAAACTTAAGGGAAAATTTTATAAGATGGTGATAAGACCTGCAATGACTTATGGTTTAGAATGTTGGCCAATAAAAGAGAAGCATAAGACTAAGTTAAGTGTTACAGAGATGAGGATGCTTAGGTGGATGAG
This sequence comes from Cymbidium sinense, assembly GCA_021442155.1. NCBI lineage: Eukaryota > Viridiplantae > Streptophyta > Magnoliopsida > Asparagales > Orchidaceae > Cymbidium > Cymbidium sinense. The sequence goes on along the minus strand of CM038222.1, from coordinate 40,876,942 downwards.
TGGCTTTACTCTTAGAGGTAAAATGCAAAATAAGTATGTTGGAAAAGTTAGTAGCTCATAAGATAAGAGTTGCCTTAGATGGTTTTATATAAAGCATAGTCCATGACTTTGGTTAGAGAGTTGATGCATTAGATTTGCCTTATGTTATGAAAGGTAGAGGTATACCTAGAAAGACTTGGTTAAGATGTATAAAAAATGACCTTAGTATACTTAAATTAAATGAGATTTGACACATAATAAGACAGAATGGAGATGAAGGATTCATGTAGCCGACCTCACTTACTGGGATTAAGGCTTCTTCTTCTTGTTATTGTTATATGTTTTAGTTTAGGTTTAGGTTTATTTTTGGTTTATTTTATTTTATTTATTTTAGGGTTTAGGTTATATTTCTTTTAGTTTAGGTTTAGCTTTATTTTATTTTGTTTATTGAATTTTTATTTTATGTTTAGGCTTTTTCTTTTTAGTTTAGGGTTTAGGTTTTTTTATTTATTTTTAGATTTTATTTTTAAGGTTTATTTTCTAGGTTTAGGTTTTTATTTTTATTTTATTTTAAGTTTATTTTATTTTTATTTTACGGTTAGTTTTTATTTTATTAAGGTTTTTTATTCTTAGGTTTATTTTATTTTTTTAGTTTTATATTAGTTTTTCTTTATTTTATTTTAGTTTATTTTTATTTTTTATTTTATTTTATTTTTGGTTTAGGTTTAGGTTTTAGTTTAGGTTTATTTTATTTTTATTTTTTATTTTATTAAGGTTTTGGTTTTTTATTTATTTTATTTTTAGATTTTGCTTAGTTTAGGTTTTTAGGGTTTAGGGTTTAAGGTTTAAGGTTTAGGGTTTTAGGGTTTAGGGTTTATGGTTAAGGGTTTAGGGTTTAGGGATTAAGGTTTAGGGTTTAAGGTTTAGGGTTAGTTTAGGGTTTAGGGATTAAGGTCTTTTAGGGTTTAGGGTTTAGTGTTAGTTTTATGGTATAAGTTTTAGGGGTTTAGGGTTTTTTTTTAATTAAGTAAACCAGTAGGTTTAGGTTTATCTAGTTTATTTATATTATTTTCTTATTTATTTTAGTTTATTTTATTTCTTATTTATATTTAGGTTTATTTTTATTTTTATTTAGTTTTGTTTATTTATTTTAAGTTTATTTATTTAAGTTTAGGTTTTTTATTTTAGTTTATTTTTTTAAGTTTAAGTTTAGGTTTATATTTATTTTTTAGTTTAGTTTTATTTTCAATTTATTTTTTAGGTTTAGGTTTTATTTCTTATTCTTAGGTTTTGGTTTTTATTTTTTATTTTTATGTTTAGGTTTTAGATTTTTATTTTAGGTTTATTTTTAAGTTTATTTTTAGGTTTTTATTTTTTATTTAGGTTTAGGTTTATTTTTAGTTTATTTTATTTTATTTAGTTTAGGTTTAGGTTTAGCTTTAGTTTATTTTAGGAGTTTTAGGTTTTATTTATTTTAGTTTACTTTATTTTAGTTTAGGTTTATGTTTATTTTATTTTGATTATTTAAGATTTAGGCTATTTTTTTTAGTTTAGGGTTTAGGTTTTACTTTTTAATTATTTTTAGGTTTAGGTTTTTATTTAATTTTTATTTTATTTTATTTTTATTTTACTTTATTTTTCTTTTACATTTAGTTTTTATTTTATTTAGGTTTTTTATTTTTAGGTTTATTTTATTTTTAGTTTAGTTTAGATTTTTATTTATTTTATTTTATTTTAGTTTTTATTTATATTATTTTATTTTTAGGTTTAGGTTTAGGTTTAGGATTAGGTTTAGGTTTTAGTTTTGGTTTTATTTTATTTTTTTATTTTATTTAGGTTTAGGTTTTTTTATTTATTTTATTTGTAGGTTATATTTATTTTAGGTTTAGGTTTTTAGGTTTTTAGGGTTTAGGGTATAGTGTTTAGGGTTTAGGGTTTAGGGTTTAGAGTTTAGGGTTAATAGTTTTTCAGGTTTAGGGTTCAGGTTTTAGTTTAGGGTTTAGGGTTTATGGTTTTTTTTTAATAGAGAACAAATTCAGAGTCAACAATTCTTTTTGATTTCATCAACCAAGTAACAAACCAGGGAAGTAAGGTAATCAAATGAGCTCCTTGGGGCTAGCTAAAGCCTCATATTCTCGAAATGTCCAGACTATATACCTATTACCATTCAATCTTATATAAATCAACACTTGAATAGAGGAAAGAGAACTCAACATTTATACACTTAAGCTATAAGCACATGCATTTCTTATGTATTTATAACTAGCATCATAACACATATTACACTTAACCCTTAATTAGATGAATTAATTACCCTTACCTATGTTACCTAAAATTAATTAACTAAATAATTATGAGCTAATATGATATGCATGGAAAATAAACTTGCAATGATCCTAGGAAATAAAACGGGCCTAATGCAATTAGCTCATGATTCATAGTTAATTAGACTAAGGGACTTAATTAATTACTCTTATGGTTTTCCCACACATATGGACTAACCATAATTTCATTAAACTCCTTTAGGTTATTAAACACCTAAAGATCTACCCCATGATTTAATTAATTAAGGTCAAATGAGACTATGATTTTAATTTGATTAAGTTATTTAATTAATTAGTTAAATCTTAATTAAATTCATTATAAAAAAGGTGAATTGAACTTAGGTAAAGGGGTCCCAACCCTTTTCCTTAATACACTTACTGTTGAAAAATAATTAATAAACTTAATTAACCAATTTATTACTATTAATGGGATTAATTAATCAATAATTAACTTAAAAAAGTAGTTAAGGTTTAATTAGTCAGTTTTCTTGATTAAGTGAGCAATAAATCCTAAGAAAATCATCGGAGGTAGAGGCCATCCCATTAAATTAACCCACAAAATTTAGAATTAATTGCTCAAGTAATTAAAAATTAATTAAAATAATTAATTTTATAATTAAACCTTAATTAAAGATTAATTACTATTTAAAATTAGTTAAGATCATTTTTAATTAATTCTCCTCTAAAATACTTTAAAAATGAGTATTTATTTGCATTTTTTTATTTCTCTATGATGTTTTATGATTTTTAGAAGTTTAGTCATTAAGCTATAACCACATGGTGTGTTAATGCGGTGCGCTTTCCACATGGCGCTACGAGATTGACTACTTAAAACTTAATCTACTCGGCACCAACATGGCGGTGGTGGACGCGCTTTCTCACCCACCATTCGATCTAAGATCAGACAGCTACGATTAATCCCACAACTTAATATGATTAAATTAGATCATTCTAGCGGATCAAATCATGACTGTCTATTCCAATCATGTGGAACGGACGGTGCGTGATCTAACATCACTCGAGTGAGGGAGAATGGAGTTCATTCACCATTGCTCACTTGATCCGAGCTTACCCGAACTTGGATCAACTCCAATAGGATCCCACACCTTCATGACATCGATCGGAGGGGATCTAATGGTCAAGATCACATTAGATGCAAGTTTTCTTCAAAAAGCTCTAACCCATTTTTACCTAAGGATTGGTTTTGGAAGCTTACCTCTTTAGAGCTCAAGGCCGATGGCTCGAACGATTGAAGAAGCTTCATCTAGTGAAGAGGAAGCCCTGTTGAGTAGCAATTGGATCAATTCCTTGATGTTCGCTAGGAAGGCCATGAAAAGATGATTTGGAGCTCAACTTTGATCAAAGACCCACCTCCAATTCTGAAGAATATTGGGGGATAATTCATTCTTTCTCGATGAGGCCTAAAAAAGGTGTGTGCAAAATTAATTTGTGTTTTATTGAGAAATGGGGAAGTTAGGTCAGAAATGGGAGTGTCTTATTTCTGGAAAGAAGGGAATGGCATTTTGTGATCGAGGAACGAGCTTGGGAGCTTAGGGTATGGCTCTAGTGGCTTGTCTTGGGTAGCTATGGTTCTGAGGAGTGATTTGTGTGTCTGTGTGTGTGTATGAGTGGAAATGATGGGGTGTATACTCCCCTTCATCTTGATCAGATAGTGGGATTAGGTTTGGCTTCAATCCGGCCATCTCAGGGAGTTATGGGTGGCAGGGAGGAGGTGAGTTGGCTCAGTTTGGTTGGTTGAAGGTGTGGAGGTGGCTGCTAAGGAGGAATCATGGGTGTCCTACTGGTTTCAAATACTCCAATGGGGAGGGTGAGCTGATTTCACCTCTCATGGGTCATGGCCAACCCAACCACCCCTTGGGTTAGGTTGGGCGTGTCTAGGAAGGTGGACCATTATAAGTAGCCAGGAATGAAAATGACCACATGGGTGATTTATCTCATGTGATGCCCTTGACCCAAGGGTAGAATGATCATTTGACATTGGATTTGATTTGGGAAGATTTGAAATGAGCCAAAAGTAGCCCAAATTTCAAGTCAATTGGAATTGGTTTGCTTTGGTTTGGCTCAATTTGACTCATTTAGGTCAAATTGGGTTAGGTTGGGTTAAGTTGACCAATTAGTCAAATTAGGTCAAACCAAAGTGTTGGGTCAAGTTCATATGATCATTTGGGATGTTTTGGTTCAATTGGTTTGGTTTAGTTTGGCTTAGATTTGATTTTGGCTCATTTGAATTCAATTGGGTCAAATGGGTTAAGTTGACCAATTTGACCAAATTGGCTAAATTGGCTTGGGTTGGGTGTTGGTTTGGGTTTAGTTGGCCAATTGAAGTTGATTTTAGGCTTTAGTTTCAATTAATTTAGATTTGGTTTTGATTTTGGCCAACTTGAACCTTTAGGTCAATTTGGGCTATGTAGGTCAATTGGGTTTAATTGGGTCCAATCATAGCTTTGGTCAAGTTCAAAAATCAATTTGGAATAAACATGAGCCATTGATTGTAATCAATTTGGTTTATATTTTGATTTGACCTAATTTGGTATTTTAGGTCAATTTGGGTCAACTTGGGTCAAGAGGGCCAATTGGGTTTGGTTTGACTCAATGGAAGGTCAAGTCATATTCAAATATTGATTTTGATTTAATATGAATCATTGGTTTCAAAGGGCATAGGTTATAATTTGGCTAGTTTGGGTTCATATGGGTTAAGGGGTTGACTTCTTCAATTAACCAAGTTGACTTGGTTTGACTCAATTTATGACAATTGATCAACTTAGGGTGATCAATAATCATGATGGGAGGTTTTGATGGGCTTGGTTCAATCTAATTTGGGTAGGATTTGAACTTGGTTGAAATATGTCAAATTGGCCACTTTGGGTCAAGTGGACCAATTTGGTTTAGCTGGCTTGATTTTGGTTTGAGTTTGATTTAGTTGATTTCTATATATTTGGTATTGATATATAAATTCAATTGCAACTGGCTTGGGTTCAATTGGGTTTTGGTTCATTTGAACATTTCATGTCAAAAGGGTTAAGTTGGGTTTAACATGGGTTGATTTTGGTTTGGCTTGATGATTGTAGATTTCATTTATATTTTTGAAAATGATTGAAGGTATGATTGATTCATGAAAAAATCAATTGAATTTGGGTTTTGGAATGAAGGAATTTGGCTAAGTCCATGGAGTTGGGTCGTGTGGCTTAGATTTGGATTTTTTTATTTGGTTTGATATAAATGTATATTTCATTTAAATTTGTGATGATGATTGAAAATTTTATTGATTTGTGAGAAAATCAATTGAGTTTTACTTGATTTGGATTAAGATTTGGCTAAGTCCATGGGATAGGTTATATAGTTTAGGAAGGGTTTTGATTTAATTTGATTTAGTTTGATTTAATTTTGATCATTTGATGTAGATTTGATTTATATTTTGAAAGATGATTGAAGATATAAATTGACTATGAGAAAATCAATTAATTTTGGATTTATTTGGATTAAGATTTGGCTAAGTCCATAGGATAGGTCATATGGCTTAGGAAGGATTTCAAATTTGGATTTTATCATGGGCTTCAATCATTTGGTTTTGGAATTTCAGTTTGGATTTGGATTTGTATTTGATGCCTAAATCGAACTTGAGGTTTTGTTTAGGAAGATGAACATGGATTGGATTTAGGTTGTAGGGTAGGTGGATTATCCTAATCCATAAGCCATAACCTAATCCTATGGTTAACCCTTCTAAGTCTTTAGGCATAGGTTAAGTGTTTACCTAATTATTAGAAGAATCTTATGACTAGGGAAGTCTTAGCATCTAGAAGACTCCTAAGTCTAAGATGGGAAGATTGAATCTGCACTCTAGAAGAGAGGTCAACAGGTCTTAGGCTCCATAGTGTTGCTCTTGGAGATAGATGGTTGGAAGACCAAAGCCAAGTTTCACATTATAAACTTGGATACATCTTTCAATGCCTTGCTTGGGAGACCATGGATACATGAGAACAACATAGTTCCATCCCCTCTACATTAATGTATCAAGTTTGTGAGAGGTTGGATCATTTACTGTGTCAAAGGAGACCTCAAGCCATTTACAATTCACGAGGTCGGCATATATGAGGATGCAGCTTACTACCTCCCTCAAAATCAACAAGCTTATTCTCATGAACTTGGATAAATTTAAAAATAAAAGAAAAAGAAAAAGAAAAAGAAAGAGAAAAATAAAAAGAAAAGAAAAGAGAAAATAAAAAAGAAAAAAAAAGGAGTAGAAATAGACTTGGAGGAGGAAGTGGAATCAGACATTAGATTCCACCCACAGTTCATTACTCCATTCAAACATATGGGTAGGATGACCTGACCTCCACCAGGCAGAGGAAGAAGCCAGTTCAGAGGCAGTCCAAGGGGTGGAAAACCTCTTTATTGGTCACCCAATAGAAGGTATGTATTAGCTAACAAGAGTACACCTGCTATCCATATAGACTTAGAATCTAGTTCATAGAATGAGTCTTATATGGTTAGCACACCAGCCAGCTCTTCTCAGTAGTCGATTCCCTTGGAGATGGCACTTGAGCTAGATAGCGATCAAGATCGGTCTCCAAAGAAAAGCATAAGTGTATCCAAGTCTATATGTGAAATAGTTAGGCATGAGTTAGGAACCTTCGCTCTAACCCCACTTTCTTCTCAAAAGCGAGGGTTTGGTAACAAAGCCCTAAGTCATCCAGTGTGAAGACTCAGAGATTCTTTTTGGGAGCATCATCCTCAAGTCAAGAATTTCTTGTAAAACTTGAGGATGATTCTTATAAGGATTTAGTAAAATTACCTTTTGATTCATACTTTCCTTGTGTTCATAATTTAGCAAAGAAAGGGTTAATCCTACATACTTCATCAAAGCATAGGTCAGACTACTTTGATAGAATTTGGAAAAATAACTGTAAAAGCTCTCAATCAAGATCAGGACTAGGATTTAGTATAGTAGGTCCAATTGATAATGATGATTACTACTTTATCATCAACAGTCATTTGGAATCTGATAGGTTCTTTTCAAATCACATTAAATCTTAAGAGGAGCTATGCTTAGAAACTTTAGATGATCTAGATGATTTCAAAGTCAAAGATGCACTGCCAGAGTTTGAAGAATAGATCAAGTCAACCATTGACGAGCTCAAGGAAATCAACTTAGGAACTGAAGAAGATCCACGCCCGACATACATCAGTTCTTTGTTGAAGGAAATTAAAATCAATGACGTAGTTAGGCTATTGACTGAGTTTAAGGATTACTTTGCATGGAGTTTAGAAGTGATGTCTGGATTGGTTCCTGATGTAGAGGTCCATAAAGTAGTAATAGAGTGTACTGCTAACCTTATCAAGCAAGTTCCTAGATGCGTGCGATTAAACATAGAACAACAGGTCATTTTTGAAGTCAATAAATTGATCAATGCTGGCTTCATTTGAGAAGAAAAATACCCTACTTGGTTAGTTAGCATCATCCCAGTTAAAAAAAGAATGGTCAAATTCACATATGCATTGATTTTAGGGATTTAAATAAGGCATGTCCAAAGGATGAATTCAACTACCAATCCCGGAGTTGATGGTGGACATTGCCTCATCTCATGTAGTCTTCTCTTTCATGGTGTTGGCTTAATGAACCTCATGTTCAATCCGATCAATTTTGATGATGACAAATGAATGCTTGGATGTTCTAATGAATTTTTTTATGTGTTTCAGATATATCAATTGCTAATTACATAACCAATACATCTCATAGTATGTTTGAGAAAATTGCAACAGTAGAAGAATGAAAGATAGATCAAATTGGATAATATGAAGCTCAAAATACAATATTTTAGGTTATATGCATTTATTCATTGGCATGAATTAATTTGCTCATAACTTAACATATTATTTTAATGAGGTTAATTTATATAAATCTCTATCTAATTAACATTCAATTATATGTTTCATACAAAGCATTTGAATTGTCAAAATAATAAATGATAATGACTATTAAGTGTAATTATTTTATTTACTTAATATAATTAAATATTTTAATTTAATTTGATGGTTATATGATAACTAACATATGTATGATTATATATAAATTATATCATAATATTAAAATGTCACATGTCAAAATTAACAAAATATATGAAATTTTGTATTTTAGCCAAAGTCATTTTATAATCAAGGAATTTATATATTTTCATCTCCAATAGATTCCTTGGATTTTTTTCCTTTAATTTGATAGGTCATCTGACCCACGTTTGATTAAAATTGAATTTATTATGACTTTTTAAACATTAGTTGATTTTAATAATGAATGCATGCTACATGCTTTGAATATATTAAGAGCCATATTTGATTATTTTTGACTTGCCCATGTGAATAGCCAAATTTTGGCTGCTTAATTAATATTTATTTAATATAAATAATATTTTTATTGAAAATTAAATTATTAGATGATAGCATGAGGTTAGAATAATATTTTTTTCTGAAATAATTCAAAATGACTTTCTTGCCTATAAATAGCCCTCATTCTCTTCATGAAAGTATTCCTCATTCAAAATTCAAAATCCCTCTAGCAAATCTAAGAGAAAATTTCTTAGATTTTCTTTTCAAGCATTCTCCAAATATTGCAAGATTAAATCCTTAGTTTGGAAGCTTCAACATCTTCAACTTAGCAAGCTTTCTCAAATTACTTGAGTTTGTTTTTTTTATCTTAATCCTTTTTAGTTGTTCATGCTATTTTCACCATCGATTTATTATTTCCAATTTATATTTTTTGGTGGATTAGTCTTTGGACATTGCTTTTCACATCAAAGTTTCTCAATCATTTTTTTTGTAAAAAACTCTTGTGATAGTTTGTAGGATCTATTTCAACTTGTTGAAATTTTTAACTTCCTACAAATTTCTTTTGGTTTCTTGAAATATTTCTTCATTAGACTTATTTTAAAAGATCATTTATTCTTAAATCTATTTTAGAAGTATATTTTAGCATTTTAAATTAAATTATTGTGCTGAAATTATTTTCATATTTGCTTGATCTCTCTTTTTAATTAAAAGCTTACTAGCCTACTTAGATCTATAATATACTCCTTTTATTTGAGTATTTGGTGATCATTAGAATTAATTGAAAGGATCTTTTTGGTTAAAATAAAATAAATTATTCCTTGCTGAAATTTATTTTATTATGCAAAAGAATATTGTGAATTTATTTTGAAATCATTTTTATATTAGTCTATAAATTCTAATAACATAAACATCTTAGTAAGATCTCTTTAAGATATTTAATTTATTAGTTCTTATCAATATTAAGTGATCATTTTATCTTGCCAGATTTTTTAAGTTGTAAAGTGATCCTTTATAAGTTGTGAGATCACTTTTTGAATTGGATAGCTTGGTATATTTGTGAGAGATTTATTTTTCAAAATTTATTATTTTGTATTTTTCTTTTTGTGCTGTAAAATTTATATTGGGGTTGTACTTGCCCTTTGTAGGAGAGTACATATTATTGTAGGGGTTGTACTCGCCCCGTTATAGGAGAGTACTATTTGTAAGCTATTTTGCATTTAGTGGATTCCTAGCCAGGGGTGGCTAGGCATGGACATAGGCCAGTTTTGGGGTTTGGCCGAACCACGTAAAAATTGTGTGCCTATTGTCTCTCTTTACTTTACTGTATTTTTATTTTTGTTGCATTAAGAATTATATCTTGTCATTATAAAATCAAAAATTAATTTTCTATTTAAAAATTAAGATTTAAGTTTTAAAATTTTTAATATCACCCAATTCAATCCCCTCCCTCCTATTGGGTTAAGTTTTTGAACAGTGAAGATAATTTAACCTTAAAATGAATCCCCTAAAGTGTGCATTCAAAGTAGCTTCAAGGAAATTACTTGGGTTTGCTGTCCAACGCCAGTGAATCAAAATCATTCCAGAGAAGATCAAGATGATATTAGAAATGCCACCCCTAAAAGTTTAACTCAACTTAGATCATTCCAAGGGCATTTGGCATGTCTAAGATGCTTTAAATCCAACCTATCGAGAAGATGCTAGCCACTCCTAGCATTTTCCATAAAGGATGCCAAGTTCAAGTGGGATGACAAGTATGAACATGCTTTTGAAGACATTATGCATTACTTGATGATGCCGCCATTTCTAGAAGACCCTATCCCTGGCAAGCTGCTTATACTTTACACTACTGGATTAGATGGCTCCCTTGGTGCTTTATTAGCCCAAGCCAATGATGAAGGGAAGGAAATTGCAATCTACTACCTCAGCCGTCATCTAATCCCTACTGAGGCTAATTATCCACCCATTAAGAAGCATTTCCTAGCTTTATTCTTTGAATCCCAAAAGCTACAACACTACATGCTTCCTCATAAGGTGAATTTAATCTCTAGGATCAATCCATTATAGTATCTCATGACACGACTGACGCTATTTAGATGGTTTACATGACGGTCCATGATCATATCATGAATGTAGGGGAATTAGGCTACATGGCCATTTGAGTGTTGGGGTATTGATAGAGTCAGTCCGATTAATCTTCCTTCCTCCAAGGGTCATCGGTTCATCTTAGCTGCTACTGACTACTTTTCTAAATGGGCAAAGGTGTTTCTGTTCAAAGAGGTCACAACTCAGCAAGTGCTCCAATTTTTTAGGAACCATATCATATATAGGTTCGGAGTGCCTTGATGAATTATATATGATAATTATACTGCATTCAAGAGCACTGAGACTAACAACTTTGCCTAGAGACACAACATATATTGGAGATATTCAACCATCAACTACCCAAGGGAAAATGGCTTAGCAAAAGCCTTCAACAAAACTCTCATCCAAATATTGAAAAAGACACTCAACAACAACAAGCAATAGTGGCATAAGCAGTTTGTTGAGTCCCTATAGGCCTACCGCAACATATATAGAACTCTAGCTTAGTCTACTCCTTTTTCCTTAGTTTATGGGTCCGAAGCTGTTCTACCATTAGAAGTCCAACTCCCATCACTAAGGATAGTTGTGGGTAGCAAGATCACAATAGAGAGCATAATGCCAAGTTGCAGTTAGAAGAGTTTGAATGTTTGGAGGAGAGATGCCTATGGACATGCCAAAATCTCAAGTTATACAAAGCTAAAATGAATCAAGCTCACAACAAGTTATTCTATCCTAGAGCTTTTCATGTAGGAGAGCTTATTTTAGTTCTAAGGAGACCAATTATTGAATGTCATAAGATGGGAGGCAAGTTTGAACACACTTGGGAAGGCCCTTTTGCCATAGAGAAGGCCTACTAAAGAGGATCTTATTAGCTTATTAATTATAAGAGAGAGCACCCAATGCTTCTAATCAATGGGCTATACTTAAATAAACATTTTAAATCATGTTTGAAACTAATTATCATCAATAAAAATTTCATTTAGAATTTAATCTCTTCCATGTTGAAAGTATTCTTGTTTGTGAATCTGCCACGATGTATTTAGGGTAGGTGTAAGGAACCTATGCTGCATTCTATCCTTCATCGACATAACAAAAACATAAATAACATACAAACATATAAAATAGACATAAATTTTTTTATCTCGGGCTACTCTGAGTTGAGATAACACCTCGAGTGACACTCACTCAATAGCTACTCTAGGTCGAGCTGACGTGCTACCCTGCTAGTGTGTCACCCCAGTAGTCTTCTTGGTTGGGAGGATGTAAGTCTGCTATGCTTTCTTTTCTTACTTGTCCACTACACATTGATGAGTGCCTTCTTAGTTTGGTAGGCCTTACTACATGGCCAGTAAGCTACCTAATGTGGCTTTGTTTAAGAGGATGTGAGTCTGCTATGCTTTCTCCTTGGATTAGCTTTCGTACACTTACTGGGTTGAGTATATTTGAGGTTTAGGATCAGTCTCCTAGTGGCTCCTTCCCTCCCGAGTTTAGTTTAGTCTTTTCACAGGCTCCCTCTAGTAGTCACTCAGGTCGAGAGCACGCCCCAATCGATGTGACTATATCAATGATCAGTTCCACTTGGAAAGTTGTAAGCCTACATGCTTTCATTCTAGATTGATCATTGCACAATGATGGGCACCTTAGTTTGGTTGGTTCTGACTATGCTGATGGATACACCACTCATGCTAACAAATACACCTTAGGTTGTTGGTTCTTGCACTCTAGGATACACCACTCATGGCAGATGTAAGTCTACTACACTTTTTCCTTAAGTTGGCCACTGTACATGTTTAAACTTTTTTTTCTAGGCTTAAAGATAATATCCCTAGTAGCACCTCCCCTATGAGCACTATATTTGGATCACATCCTTTGACACCCTGTTTAGACACTACTCGGGTTATTATCGGATTAGATGGTTCCCCTTTCCTAGTAACCACCCCTGTGGTTGGAGAATTCATTTTGTGGATGTGTAGATTCTCCCTGGTCCAATAAATCTGAGATAGGTCAAGGATGATATAGCCCCTTCTCAGTGTGGTCCCTTACACACCAATAGGGTCCATGTAAATATATATACAAAATATATATTCACTTGTGAAATAGGAAGACACCCATAGCGATACCTTTTCCCAAGTAAGCATCCTATATTTAGGGCAGTGTCAGTAAAACTCCCTATAGAAATCGCCTGACTACTCTTAAGTTGATATAAGTTCTTAGTGGCATTCACTCAATAGTCACCCCTAAGTCGAGTTTAATTTGTTGTGCTACCAATAGGTCACCCTAGCAGTTGTTCCCAGCTTTAGAATATGTAAGTCTGTTATGCCTTCTTCCTTGCACAACCATTGCACATCAAAAAGCAACCCCTTAGGTTGGCTAGCCCATAGCCGGATGACTATCCCCTTGGATTTGTAAATCTGAGGTAGGTCAAAGCTAATATAGCCCCTTCTCAGTGGGTTCATCGCACACCGAGAAGGTCCATACATTAACCAGATTAAATTAAATCCAATTTGATTTTCCCCAGTGGAGTTAAATCACACCCTTCTCCCAAGTGGATCCCTAAATCATATGTAAATAAGTCAAACAAAAAAATCAAATTCAAAACTAACCTCCCCAGGGGAGCCAAATTAAACAAACTCCCTTAGTAGAGTCTAAATCAAAGAAATCCAACCAAACTCTTATTCCTAGAGGATACATCCCCAAACAAATCTATGAAATAAAACTCAAATCTTAATCCCTAACAGATAGCCTAAACCTGCTTCCCTAGTGGAAGGTTCATATACTCGATCCCCAGCGGACTCGAGACCATATCTCTAGCATATTTGCCACTACATAAATTAAAACAAAATAAATTAAATTCGATTCAATCTTAATCCTTGGTGGATTATAGATTCTTATCTCCACCGAATCTTCTTTCCATAAATCATATAATCAAATCAAATTCAAAATTTATCCCCGGCAAGTTTTCTTCTTCTATGCCCTCAACATAGACCCCTCATATGTCATGTCAAATGCATGTGTGATCCACTAGCAGATCTCCCTCCATGTCCTTGACATGGAATTCTCATCAAATCTTATTTCTTCTCTTATGCACACCTTTAATACTTCAACCAAAAGCTTAACAATGTATTTGTTCAAATTACATCATCTTAACATTGCAACCAACATTTTATGATTTGTGATGGTGAAAGCTCAAACTAACTATATAATATCATGTTAAACCTATTATAATGTGAATTAACACACTATATTATATTATAATATACTATGTTATATTATAATTTGCTATACTATAATATATTGTCTAACATTACACCTCATTAGAATCACTTAAAAGGAACAAATAAAAAAAATTTTCTAAAAATATGAATAATGTTCATTTGGATGTAAAATTGTTATTTTTCTATTAGAAATGGTACAAAATAGCATAATTTTGGTGTTGCCTTTTGGTGTGTGCTGAGAATTTGGCCAAATTCTTCCATTTCAACCTTCAAATTAACATTTTTGTGAGTTTTGACCCAATGTACTATAACAAATATAAAACATACTACAATGTACAATAACATTTAGTAGCACACCACCACATTCATATATTTGTGAAGTTATATTGTTATATACATTATATTTTAATATGCTTTCATATAATATATTATCTTATGCTACACCTTAAAATAAATCCCTTTAAGAAAAAAAATTACAAAATTTGGTTGAAAAATGAATAATAATTTTAGATGCAAAATTCTATTCTTTTGATTAAATGACACACCATAGCACACCCCCAATGATGTTCTCTACAGCTTACCATAAATTTGGCCAAATTTCATCATCTCGGCCTATAAATCTATATTTTTATGAATTATACCGGTACAAACTCTGTTACATCATACTATAACAAACTAAAATATGCTAAACAACAAGTAGTAATACATAATAGTATGTTATAGTGCATGATGCTACACTATGTTATGGCATCCTATATTATAACACACTATAACATATTACATTATATTATATTGCATATCACATCACAAGGGATTGCTTAAGATAAAAAATCAAAAAATTAGTCTAAATAATAAAAAAACTATATATTTTTGTCGTATCACTTACATATTTTAAATTGAAATAATATATTTTCATGTCATGCTCTACCTATTATGAATTTGTCCAAATTCCACCATTTTAAAGTCTAAATCAATATTTTTATAAATAATACCAGTGTAGGATCGACTGCATGATTATAAAATACTAAAAGAATTGAAAATGTGCAGAATAATATATTATGATATATGATGCTATACTATGCTACAAAAAATAATATTTATTTAGAACATAAAATCTTACTTTTTAGACTACAAGTGGCGTAGCACACCTTTGGTACTACAACCTAATTACCACTTCAGATTTAACAAATTTCATTATATGATTTATTAAATCAATATTTTTATGATTTATATTAATATATACTATAGGACAGAATACCATAATATACTAAAACATTTCAAAACATCTTATATCATCCAAAAACAAATCACTACATGCTCAAATATATGATACTACATTATAAAATAATATATGGTATTATAATATGATTTAGGGTATTCAAATCTCTAATAGTCAAGAGAAAGACTCTTGAAGACATTTCCTTTAGTTGCCATAACTATGTTAGGATTGGGTCATTCTTTAGATCTACTACTAATGGCATCTTTATTCAAGGCTTAGGGTTTATGGTTTAGGGTTAGGGTTTAGGGTTAGTTTAGGGTTTAGGGTTTAGGGTTAGTTTAGGGTTAGGGTTTAAAGTTTAGAGTTTGGGGTTTAGGGATTAGGGTTTAGGGTTGTAGGTTTTAGGGTTTATGGTTTTAGGGTTTAGGCTTAGAGTTTAGGGTTTTAGGGTTTAAGGTTTAGCATTTAGGGTTAAAGGTTTTTAGGGTTTAGGGTTTTGGGTATTGGGTTTTGGTTTTAGGTTTAGGGTTTAAGGTTTTTTTTTAACAGAGAATAAATTCATATTCAATATTTTTTCTTTTTGATTTCATTAACCAAGTAGCACCCCAAGTTTTCTAAGACATAAGCAATGACATAGATAAAAAATGAGCACTCATAATGCAAATCAAAAACCTTAGATAAGTAGAACCATATCTATTAGAAAGACATAGTTCCATAAGCAACAGATCGGATCGGTCATTCTTTAGTTTCTCTAGTTCCCATCGGAACCACCCCCGCCTCTCGAGTTCTAGGATCCACCATCATATCCCTGATCTCTCCCTCTACCACCACCACATTTATAACCTCCGTCACTCCTTCCACCTCCAAAACCACCACTACTCTGACCACCAGCTCAATATCCACCAACACCTCCAAATCCCCCACCACCACTATGATAACCATGACCTCCACCTTTGCTTCTACCGCCAGATCTAGATTGAGCCTAGTTGATGATGATGTTCTTGCCATTAAGGTTCTACATTCTTAGTTAAGGTTTAGGTTGGGTTAGTTTTTATAGTTTAGGTTTAGTTGTTTTTAGGGTTGTGGGTTTTAGGGTTTAGTGGTTTAGGGCTTTAGGTTTAGGGTTTTGGGGGTTTAGGGTTTAGGGTTTAGGTTTAGGGAGTGGGGTTTTTTAGGGTTGTATTTAGAGTTTAGGGTATGGTTTGGGTTTTTTAGGATTTAGATTGATAGGGTTTTTTTTAAATTAAGTAAATAGGTTTGGTTTATTTAGTTTATTTTTATTTATTTGATTTTATTTTATTTTTATTTTATTAGGTTTATTTTTATTTTATAGTTTTATTTATTTTAAGTTTATTTATTTTAGTTTTGGTTTATTTTATTTTGGTTTAGGTTTATTTTATAATGAGTTTTATTTTTATTTTATTTTTTAGGTTTATTTTTTTCTTTTAGGTTTAGGTTTAGGTTTTATTTTATTTTTTTTGTTTAGGTTTATTTTTATTTTATTTTGTTGTTTATTTTGGATAGTTTAGGTTTATTTTAGTTTATTATATTTTATTTAGTTTAAGGTTTAGTTTAGTTTAGTTTAGGTTTTGTTTAATTTAGTTTAGTTTATTTTAGTTTAGGTTTAGATTTATTTTATTTTATTTATTTTATTTTTATTTTAAGTTTCGCTTTTTTTTAGTTTAGGGTTTAATTTTTATTTTTTTTTATTTTTAAGGTTTAGGTTTCCATTTAGTTTTTATTTTATTTTATTTTAGGTTTATTTTATGTTTATTTTACATTTAGTTTTTTTATTTTATTAAGGTTTTATTCTTAGTATATTTTATTTTATTTTAGTTTTTCTTTTATTTTATTTTTTATTTTTATTTTATCTTTATTATATTTTTTTTTTATTTTTAGTTTGGCTTTTAGTTTAATTTGTGGTTTTATTTTATTTTATTTTAGGCTTTATGTTTTCATTATTTATTTAGTTTTGTCTTTATTTTTATTTTACATAGTTTGTACTTGTTCTAAAGGTTTTAGATTCTTGTGGTTTTAGTTAGGGTTTAGAGTAGGGTTTTAGGGTTTATTGTTCAGCTTTAGGGTTAGGGGTTCATTTTGTGGTTTAGGGTTGGTTAGGTGGTGGGTTAGCATTTGTGGGTTAGTTCACGTATAGGGTTTAGTGTCACTTTAGGTCAGGCATAGGGCTGAGTGTAGGGTTAGGGAGGGTCAGTTAGTTTAGGGTGTAGGTTGGGGGTTAGTTTAGGGTTGGATTTAGGGTTTCTTTAAGAAAAAAGCAAACCGCAGATTTAGGTTTATTTAGTTTATTTATTATTTATTTTAGTTATTATATTTTTTATTTTTATTTAGGTTTATTTTATTTTTTATTTATATTTATGTTTATTTTTTGTTTTTATTTAGTTTAGTTTATTTATTTTAGTTTAGGTGTTTTATTTTAGTTTATTTTTTTGGTTTAAGTATAGGTTTATGTTTATTTTTTACTTTTGTATTATTTTTTTATTTTTCAGGTTTAGGTTGTATTTTTTATTTTTAGGTTTAGGTTTAGGTTTTAATTTCTTTATTTCTTAGGTTTAGGTTTTAGGTTTTTTTTAGGATTATTTTTAGGTTATATTTTTTGGGTTAGGTTTAGGTTTATTTTTAGTTTATTTTATTTTATTTAGGGTTTTGGTTCACGTTTTGATTTAGTTTATTTTAGGTTTAGGTCTTATTTATTTTAGTTTAGTTTATTTGATTTTTATTTTAGGTTTAAGTTTTTTTTTGTTTATGGTTTATATTTTTTTTATTTCTTTATTTTTACATTTTATTTTTAGGTTTATTTTTTAGGTTTAGGTTTTTATTTAGTTTTTATTTTATTTTATGTTTATTTTTTTATTTTAGGTTTAGTTTTTATTTTATTTAGGTTTTTTTTAGTTTAGTTTTGGTTTTTGAATATTTTATTATAGTTTAGTTTTTAGTTTTGATTTTATTTTTTTTAGGTTTAGGTTTAGGTTTAGGTTAGGTTTAGGTTTTAATTTAAGTTATTATTTTATTTTATTATTTTATTTTATTTTGGTTTAGTTTTTTGTTGTTTAGGCTTTTAGCTTTTTAGGATTTAGGGTTTAGGGTTTAGTGTTAGTTGAGGGTTTAGGGTTTTGGATTTAGGGTTTGGGGTTTAGGGTTTAGGGTTTAGGGTTCAGGGTTTAGGGTTTAGGGTTTAGGTTTTAGGTTTTAAGTTTTAGGGTTTAGGGTTTTGGGTTTTAGTGTTTAGGGTTTAGGGTTTAGGGTTAGGGTTTATGGTTTTTTTGGTTTAGGGTTTAGGATTTAGGGTTTAGGTTTTAGGTTTAGGGTTCAAGTTTTAGTTTAGGGTTTAGGGTTTTTGGTTTTTTTTAACAAAGAATAAATTCAAATTCAACATTTCTTCTTTTCGATTTCATCAACCAAGTAACACACCATATTTTCTAAGAAACAGGTGATGACATAGATAAAAAAAGAGCGCACATAGAGCAAATCAAAAGCCCAAGATAATTAGAACCGTCTCTACCTTAAAGACATAGTTCCACATGTAGCAGATGGGATCGATCGTTCTTCAGTTTCTCCAGTTCCCATTAGAATCACCCCAACCTCTCGAGTAGTGGGATCCAGCATCATATCCTCAATCTCTTCCTTCGCCACCACCACAGCTGTAACCTCTATCACTCCTCCCTCCTCCATAACCACCACCTCCATATCCACCAGCAGCTCTAGATCCCCCACCACCACTGTGATAACAGCGACCTCCGCCTTCGCCTCCATCACTAGATATAGACTGAGCCTGGTTAACAATGATGTTCGTGCTGTCAAAGTTATGCCCATTCTTACGGTTTAGGTTTATTAGGTTTTAAGGTTAAGTTTTTTTAAATTTTTTTAGTTTCATTAGGCTTAGGTTTAGGGTTTAGGGTTTAGGGTCTAGGGTGTAGGGTTTAGGGTTTAGGGTTTAGGGTTTTGAGGTTTTAGGGTTTAGGGTTTAGGATTAGGATTTAGGGTTTAAGATTTAGGGTTTAGGGTTTAGGGTTTAGGTTTTAGGGTTTAGGGTTTCTTATTTGTTTAGCAGTTAGTTAGGGTTGTAGGTTTGTGTGTTTTAGGGTTTTTAAAAAAAAATTAGTAAATTAGTAGGTTTCAGTTTATTTAGTTTATTTTTTATTTATTTTAGTTTATTGTATTTTTTTATTTTTATTTAAGTTTACTTTTTTATTTTTATTTAGTTTAGTTTATTAATTTTAGGTTTTTTCGTTTAGTTTTCTTTTTAGGTTTAGGATTAGGTTTAGGTTAATTTTTATTTTATTTTTTAGGTTTAGGTATTACTTTATATTTTTAGCCTTAGGTTTAGGTTTTTATTTTATTTTTGTAGGTTTAGATTTTAAATTTATATTTTAGATTTATTTATAGGCTTTATTTTTTAATTTAGGTTTAGGTTTAGTTTTAGTTTATTTTAAATTATTTAGTTAAGGTTTAGGTTTAGGTTTATTTTATTTTAGGTTTGGGTTTAGTTTTAGTTTATTTTATATTATTTAGTTAAGGTTTAGGTTTAGGTTTATTTTATTTTAGGTTTAGGTTTATTTTATTTTAAGTTTAGGTTTAGGTTTTATTTATTATAGTTTAGTCTATTTTTGCTTAGGATTAGGTTTATTTTATTTTTCTATTTTATTTTTATTTTAGATTTAGTTTTTTTTTAGTTTAGGGTTTAGGTTTTATTTTTTATTTATTTTTGATATTATTTTTTAGGTTTAGGATTTTATTTACATTTTATTTTATTTTAGGTTTATTTATTTTTATTTTACGTTTAGTTTTTATTTTATTAAGGTTTATTATTCTTAGTTTTATTTTATTTTATAGTTTAGTTTACATTTTTTTTATTTTATTTTATTTTTAGGTTTAGGTTTTTGTTTTTGTTTATTTTTTCATTTTATTTAGGTTTAGGTTTTTTAATTATTATATTTTTAAGGTTTAATTTATTTTTATGTAGGTTTTAGGTTTATTTTATGGTTTTAGGTTTAGGGTTTAGGTTTAGTTTAGGCCTTTAGAGTTTAAGGTTTGTGGCCTAGTTTTTTAGAGTTTAGGGTTTTAAGGTTCAGGGTTTATTTTATAGAGTAGAGCCTATGGTTTTGGTTTTAGGGGTTTAGGTCAGTGGTAGTTTAGGGTTCAGGGTTTAGGCTCAGTTAGGCCCAGGTTAAAGATGGGCCTAGGTTTGGTTTTATGGAGTTTAGAGTTTAGATTGGTTTAGGCCTTTCTGGGATCAGAAGATTTAGGAGAGGTTGGTAGTTTAGGGTTTAGAGCCTATGTCTGGTGGTTTAGTTTAGGGTGGATAGAGATCAGGGCTCAGGGTCAGGCCTAGTGTCAGTTTAAGTTTGGAGGCAAGCATTTAGGTTCAGGGCTCAGGCCTGGGCTCAGGATCAGGGTTAAGGTTTAGGGTTTTAAAAAAAAAAACCAAACAAACCCAGGTTTAGGTTTATTTAGTTTATTTAGTTTATTTTTTATTTATTTTAGTTTATTGTATTTTTTATTTTTATTTAATTTAGTTTATTTATTTTAGGTTAATTTATTTCAGGTTAGGTTTTTTATTTTAGTATTCTTCTTAGGTTTAGGATTAGGTTTAGGTTTATTTTAATTTTATTTTTTTGGTTTATGTTTTATTTTTTATTTTTAGCTTTAGGTTTAGTTTTTTATTTTACTTTTATAGGTTTAGGATTTAAGTGAATATTTTTTATTTATTTATAGGTTTTATTTTTTAGTTTAGGTTTATGTTTATTTTTAGTTTATTTTATTTTATTTAGTTAAGGTTTAGGTTTAGGTTTAGTTTATTTTAGGTTTAGGTTTTGGTTTTGTTTATTATAGTTTAGTTTATTTTTGCTTAGGATTAAGTATATTTTATTTGCTTATTTTATTTTAATTTTAGTTTTATTTTTATTTTTAGTTTAGGGTTTAGGCTTTAGTTTTTATTTATTTTTAGGTTTTATTTTTAATTTTATTTTTTAGGTTTAGGATTTTATTTAGTTTTTATTTTATTTTATTTTAGGTTTATTTTATTTTTCTTTTATGTTTAGTTTTTATTTTATTAAGGTTTATTATTCTTAGGTTTATTTTATTTTTTTAGTTTAGTTTAGGTTTTTATTTATTTTATTTTATTTTATTTTATTTTATTTTTATTTTATTTTATTTTATTTTTAGGTTTAAGTTTTAGTTCAGGTTTTTATTTCATTTTATTTTTTTTCATTTTCTTTAGGTTTAGGTTTTTTAATTATTTTATTTTAAGGTTTAATTTAGTTTAGGTTTAGGTTTTTATGTTTTAGGGTTTATGTTTTTGGGTTTAGGATCTGTGGTTTAGGGCTTTAGTTTATGGTTTAGGGTTATTTGTGGTGTGGTTTAGGGCAGGGTTTAGCAGGTTAGGTTTAGGGTTTAGTGTAGGAGTATTAGGTGGGTATGGTTTAGTAAGTTTGGGTCCAGGGTTTGGGTTTAGGGTAGTTTCACTTAAAGTTTAGGATTTTTTAAAAAAAAAAAAACCGAGGTTTAATTTATTTATTTTATTGTGTTTTTTATTTTTATTTAAGTTTCTTTTTTATTTTTATTTAGTTTAGTTTATTTATTTTTAGTTTAGATTTTTTATTTTAGTTTTCTTTTTAGGTTTAGTTTTATTTTTATTTTACTTTTTAGGTTTAGGTTTTATTTTTTATTTTTAGGTTTAGGTTTTCATTTTTATTTTATTTTTCTAAGTTTAGATTTTAAGTTTATATTTTAGATTTATTTATAGGTTTTATTTTTTTAGTTTAAGTTTATTTTTAGTTTATTTTACTTTATTTAGTTAAGGTTTAGGTTTAGGTTTAGTTTATTATAGGTTTTAATTTAGATTTTATTTATTATAGTTTAGTCTATTTTTGCTTAGGATTAGGTATATTTTATTTTGTTAATTTTATATTTATTTTAGTTTTAGTTTTTTTTTAATTTAGGGTTTACATTTTATTTTTTATTTTTTTAGGTTTTATTTTTAATTTTATTATTTAGGTTTAGGATTTTAATTTGTTTATATTTTATTTTATTTTAGATTTATTTTATTTTTATTTTACATTTAGTTTTTATTTTATTAACATTTAGTTTTCTTAAGTTTATTTTATTTCAAAGATTACTTTAGGTTTTTATTTATTTTATTTTGGTTTATTTTTATTTTTTATTATATTTTATTTTTAGGTTTAGGTTTAGGTTTAAGTTTTGGTTTAGGTTTTTATTTTATTTTACTTTTTCATTTTATTTAGGTTTAGGTTTTTTAATTATTTTTTTAAGGTTTAATTTAGTTTAAGTTTAGGCTTTTAGATTTTTAGGGTTTATGGTTTAGGGTTTAGGGTTTAGGGTTTATGGTTTTAGGGTTTAGGGCTTTAGGGTATAAGGTTTAGGGTTTAGGGTTTAGGGTTTAGTTTTTAGGCTTTAGAGTTTAGGGATTTTAGGGTTTAGGATTTAGAGTTTAGGGTTTAGATTTTAGGGCCCAACATTTGTGGTTGTGGTTTGTGGTTGTGGTTTAGTGGCCTGTGGTTTAGGGTTTAGGGTTTAAGGGTACAGTGGGTAGTGGTAGGTGAGATTTAGTGTTTAGGGTTTAGTGTGGTTTAGGGTTTAGGTTGTGGTTCTTGGGATCATGAGGGTTTAGGGTTGTTGGTAGTTAGTTTAGGTTTAGGTAATGTGGATTGTGGTAGGATTACGAGGGTTTGGGTTTAGGGTTTCAGGTTTAGATTTTTAAAAAAAAAAATTAAGTAAACTGGTAGGTTTAGGTTTATTTAGTATATTTAGTTTATTTTTTATTTATGTTAGTTTATTGTATTTTTTTATTTTTATTTAGTTTAGTTTAGGCTTTTTATTTTAGTATTCTTCTTAGGTTTAGGATTAGGTTTAAGTTTATTTTCATTTTATTTTTTATGTTCAGATTTTATTTTTTATTTTTATGTTTAGGTTTAGGTTTTTATTTTACTTTTTTAGGTTTACGTTTTAAGTGAATATTTTAGATTTATTTATAGGTTTTATTTTTTAGTTTAGGTTTAAGTTTATTTTTAGTTTATTTTATTTTATTTAGTTAAGGTTTAGGTTTAGGTTTATTTTAGTTTAGGTTTACTTTTAGGTTTTATTTATTATAGTTTATTCTTTTTTTTGCTTAGAATTTGGTATATTTTATTTTGTTTATTTTATTTTAATTTTAGTTTTTGTTTTTTTTTTAGTTAAGGGTTTAGGTTTTATTTTTTAGGTTTAGAATTTTATTTTATTTTTATTTTATTTTATTTTTATTTTATGTTTAATTTTTATTTTATTAAGGTTTATTATTCTTAGGTTTATTTTATTTCTTTAGTTTAGTTTAGGTTTTTATTTATTTTATTTTAGTTTATTTTTGTTTTTTATTTTATTTTATTTTTAGGTTATGGTTTTAGTTTATGTTTTTATTTTATTTTATTTTTTAATTTTTTTTAAGTTTAGGTTTTTTAATTATTTTATTTTAAGTTTAATATAGGTGGTTTTAGGTTTGGTTTATGGTTAGGGTTTAGTGGCCTGGTGGTTTTAGGTAGTCAGGGTTTAGTTTAGAGTGTGGTTTGTAGAGTGGTCAGAGGAAAGCCCAGGTTTAAGATTTAGGGTAGGCCCAGGGCCTAGTTTAGGTTTAGGGTCAGGGAGAGGTTATGGTATTTGTGGCCTTGGTCAGGTTAAGTGCATGTTTATTGATGATTAAGGTTTAGGGCCCAGGATTTAGGTTAGGTTGGTGGGGTCAGGTCAGTTTAGGTTTAACAGGGATTATGGTTTGGGTCAGGGTCATTTAGGGAGTTTAGGGTTAGGGTCTTGGTTGGGTGAGTAGGATTTAGGATTTAGGATTTTAGGTTTAGTGTTTCTTTAAAAAAAAATTAAGTAAACTAGAAGGTTTAGGTTTATTTATTTGTTTAGTTTATTTTTTATTTATTTTAATCTTTATTTTTATTTAGGTTTATTTTTATGTTTAATTAGTTTGGTTTTTTATTTTTAGGTTTATTTATTTTAGTTTAGGTTTTTTATTTTAGTTTATTTTTTAGGTTTAGTTTTAGGTTATGTTTATTTTTTAGTTTTGTTTTATTTTTATTATATTTTTTAGGTTTAGGCTTTAGTTTTTTAAGGATTAGGCTTAGGTTCTTTTTAAAATTTTTTTTAGGAATATGTTTTAGGTTTTTTATTTTAGGTTTATTTTTAGGTTTTAATTATTAATTTTTGATTATGTTTATTTTAAGTTCATTTAATTTTATTTAGTTTAGGGTTTAGGTTTTGTTTCTATTAGGTTTATGTTTAAGTTTCATTTATTTTAGTTTAGATTATTTTAGTTTACGCTTATGTTTATTTTATTTTGTTTATTTTATTTTTATTTTAGGCTTAGTTTTTATTTTTAGCTTAGGGTTTGTGTTATATTTTTTATTTATTTTTTGGTTTTATATTTAGTTTTAGGTTTTTATTGAGTTTTTATTTTAGGTTTATTTTATTTTTAATCTACATTTAGTTTTTATTTTGTTTAGGTTTTTTTTTTAGGTTTATTTTATTTTTTTTTAGTTTAGTTTAGGTTTTTATTTATTTTATGTTAGTTTAGCTTTGATTTTTTATTTTATTTTATTTTTAGGTTTAGGATTAGGTTTAAATTTAGGTTTAGGTTTAGGTTTTAGTTTAGGTTTTAGCTTTATTTTATTTTTATTTCATTTAGGTTTAAGTTTATTTATTTATTTTATTTATTGGTTTTATTTAGTGTAGATTTGGGTTTTTAGGTTTCTATGGTTTAGGGTTTACGATTTAGGGTTGTAGATTTTAGGGTTTAGGGTTTAGGGTTTAGGGTTTAAGGGTTTAGGGTTTAGGGTTTAGAGTTTAAGGGTTTAGGTTTATTTTGGTTTATTTAACATTTCTTCTTTTTTATTTCTTCAAGCAAGTAACACACCAAGTTTACTTAAACACAAGCGATGACATAGATAAAAAATGAGCACGCATAGAGCAAATCAAAAGCCCTAGATAACTAGAACCCTCTCTACTATAAAGACATAGTTCCATAAGCAGCAGATCGGATTGACCCTTCTTCAGTTTCATTAGTTCCCATCAGAACCACCCTGCCTCTTGAGTAGCTGGATAGACCATCCTATCCTCGATCTCTTCCTCCACCACCACCATGACTGTACCATCCGTCGGTCCTCCTTCCTACATAACAACCACTGCTCTCTGACAACCACCTCCATAACCACCAGCACATCCAGATCCCGTACAACCACTACGATAACTGCCAACTCTGCCTTCGCCTCCACCACATTATCTAGAATGAGCCTGGTTGATGGTGATGTTCCTGTAGTCAAGGTTCTGCCCATTCTTAGGGTTTAGGTTTAGGTTTAGGTTTATTTAGTTTTAGGGTTTAGGTTTAATTTTAAAAGTATTTAGTTACTTTAGGTTTCAGTTTAGGGTCTGGGGTTTAGGGTTTAGGGTTTAGGGTTGGGGTTTAGGGTTTAGGGTTTAGGGTTTAGGGTTTAGGGTTTTATGGTTTATGCTTTTAGGGTTTAGGGTTTTTTAGGGTTTAGGGTTTAGGGTTTATGGATTAGGGCTTAGGGTTTAGGATTTAGTGTTTAAGGTTTTTTGTTAATTTAGTAAACATGTAGGTTTAGGATTATTTAGTATATTTAGTTTATTTTTATATTTTTTGGTTTACTTTATTTTTCTACTTTTATTTACGTTTATATTTTATTTTTATTTAGTTTAGTTTATTTATTTTATGTTTATTTATTTTAGTTTAGGTTTTTTATATTAGTTTATTTCTTTTGGTTTAGGTTTATTTTTTAGTTGAGTTCTATTTTTTTTTTTAGGTTTAGGTATTATTTTTTATTTTTAGGAAGGTTTAGGTTTTTATTTTTTATTTTTTATGTTTAGGTTTTAGGTTTTGATTTTAGATTTATTTTTAGGTTTTATTTTTTAGTTTAAGTGTTGGTTTATTTTTAGTATATTTTATTTTATTTAGTTTATTTTAGGTTTAGGTTTAGGTTTTATATAGTTTAGTTTAGGTTATTCTAGTTTAGGTTTAGGTTTATTTTATTTTTATATTAGGTTTAGTTTTTTTTAGTTTATGGTTTATGTTTTATTTTTTTTTTCATTTTTAAGTTTTATTTTTAGTTTTACTTTTTTTGGTTTAGGTTTTTATTTAGTTTTTATTTTATTTTATTTTTTACTTTACGTTTAGTTTTTATTATATTTAGGTTTTTTATTCCTAGGTTAAATTTATCTTTTAGTTTTGTTTAGGTTTTTATTTATTTTATTTTAGTTATTATTATTATTATTATTATTATTATTATTTATTTTTGGTTTAAGTATAGGTTTTTATTTTATTTATTTTATTTTTTCTTTTATTTTATTTTTTTTTTATTTTATTAGGTTTAGGTTTTTTTGGTTTTTTTTGGTTTAGGAGTTTAGGTTTAAGGATTTGGGTCATAAGGTTTAGGTTTAGGGTTTAGTGTTTAAGGTTTAGTGTTTAGGCTTTAGGAGGGTTTTGAGCATTTAGGTTAACAGGGTTAGTTTAGTGGTTTAGGGTGGTTTAGTGGGTTTAGGGTCAGTTGTGGGTTTAGGGTTTAGGGTTAGGTTAGTTTAGAGTTTAGAGATAAGGTTTTAAGGTGGTTTGAGCCCAGGGTTTAGGGTTAGGTTAGTGTTTAGTTTAGGGTTTGGAGAGGATTTAGTGTAGTTGTGGGTTGTATGTTTAGGAGTTTTCAGGTCTTGTATTTAGGGTCTGTTTAGGATTGTGGTAGGGGGTTTGAGGTTTAGGGTTTAGGAGTTTTTTTTTTTAAATTAAGTAAATCGATATGTTTATGTTTATTTAGTTTATTTAGTTTATTTATTATTATTTTTAGTTTTTTTATTTAGGTTTACTTTTTATTTTTATTTAGATTAGTTAATTTATTTTAGGTTTATTTTCTTTTAGTTTTGGATTTATTGTAGTTTATTTTTTAGGTTTAGGTTTAGGTTTAGGTTTATGTTTATTTTAAAGTTTAATTTTATTTTTATTTTATTTTTTATGTTTAGATTTTATTTTTTTTAATTTTAGGTTTAGGTTTAGGTTTTTATTTTATGTTTTTAGGTTTAGGTTTTCGGTTTATATTTTAGGTTTATTTTTATGTTTTATTTTGTAGTTTAGGATTAGGTTTATTTTTCATTTATTTTATTTTATTTAGTTTAAAGTTTAGGTTTACTTTATTTTTGTTTTTGGTTTTGGTTTTAGTTTTATTTATTTTAGTTTTGTTTATTTTATTTTAAGTCTAGGTTTTTTTATTTTGTTTATTTTATTTTTACGCTTATTTTATAAGTTTAGGTTTTTATTTAATTTTTATTTTATTAAATTTTAGGTTTATTTTATTTTTATTTTACATTTGGGTTTTATTTTATTTATGTTTTCTATTTTTAGGTTTTTTTTAGATTAGTTTAGGTTTTAATTAATTTTATTTTATTATGATTTTTAGTTTTTATTATATTATATTTTTAAATTTAAGTTTTAGTTTAGATTTCTATTTTATTTTATTTTATTATTTTATTCAGGTTTAGGTTTTCTTATTATTTTATTTTTTTAGGTTTTATTTAGTTTAGGTTTATATTTTTATGTTTTTAGGGTTTACGGTTTAGGATTTAGGGTTTAGGGTTTGGGATTTAGAGTTTAGAGAGGGCAGTTGTGATCAGGTTTAGGGTTTAGGGCCCAGGTTTAGATTTAATTTAGGGCCAGTGGTGGGTACAGTTAGGGGCCTGGCCTAGGTTATGGTCTTTAGTTTAGGACTTAGGAGTGGTTTTTATATTATTTTATATTTATTTAGGTTTAGGGTCAAGTAGTTTAGTGTGGGGATTAGTTTGTGGGTGGAGTTTAGGGCCTGGATCTTGGGTTGGGTAAGTGGTAGGATCAGGTTTAGTTGCAGGTCAGTGGCCACAGGTTTAGTGGTTTAGGCAGAGGTTTAGGGTTTAGCCTAGTGTTTAGGATTTAGGGAGAGTTTTCTTAAAAAAAGACTGTAGGTTTAGTTTAGGGTGGGTGGGTTTTAGGTTTTAGGGTTAGGGTTTGTATGTTTCTTTTTAAATTTTTTTTTTTTTAGGATTGAGGGTTTAGGGTTGTAGGTTTAGTGTTGACCTTAGGGTTTATGGTTTAGGGTTTAGGATTTAGAATTTAATATTTTTTTTTAAATTAAGTAAACTGATATGTTAGGTTTATTTACTATATTTAGTTTATTTTTTATTTATTTTAGTTACGTTATTTTTTTCTTTAGGTTTATTTTTATTTAGTTTAGTATATTTAGTTTAGGTTTATTTATTTTAATTTAGGTTTTTTATTTTATTTATTTTTAGTTGAGTTTTATTTTTTAGGTTTAGGTTTTATTTTTTATTATATTTTTTTATGTTTAGGTTATGGGGTTTTATTTTTGGTTTATTTTTAGGTTTAATTTTTTTGTTTAGGTTTAGGTATATTTTTAGTCCATTTTTTTATTTAGTTTAGGTGTAGGTTTAGGTTTAGTGGATTTTAAGTTTAGGTTTAGGTTCTATTTATTTTATAATTTATTTTAGTTTAGGTTTATGTTTATTTTATTTTTTATTTTATTTTTATTTTAGGTTAAGTTTTTTTTTAGTTTAGGGTTTAGGTTTTATTTTTTATTTATTTTTAGGTTTATTTTTTTGGTTTAGGTTTTTATTTTATTTTATTTTAGGTTTAATTTATTTTTATTTTATGTTTAATTTAAGGATGAAAGGTTTGCTTTGATTTACGTCTCGCTGGGGAGAAATTTGATTTGATTTATTGATTTATGATTTGGTGCTCCACGAGGGATGAAAAAGTGAACTGTCCACTAGGGGAGCAAGTTTAAGTCATCCACTGAGGAAAAGAGATTGTGAAATCCGCTAGGGGATTAGAATTCGGGATCCCCTAGAGATGAAAATATGAATTCTCTGCTATGACTGTAAGTTCAAGTTGGATTGAATTGATTCCACTTGGGGAACTAGAGAGATTTGCATCTCACTAAGGAGAAGCAGGTTGATTTGATTGATTGATTGTTTGATTGGATTTGTTTTGTTTATTTAGTTTGACTCCACCGACGGAGGAGGGTTGAATTTGTTTTAGATTTTAATTTTAAAATTTTTTATTGATTTTGTGATGGACCTCACGATTTCATGGCGGATCAGACCGAGAGGGGCCATGTTGGCCTTAATTCAGCTCTGCATTTACCAACCAAAGGGTAATCTACCAACCAAATGGTAGGGCTATCCAACCAAAGGGGTTGCCTTTCGGTGTACAGCAGCTGTACTAGGAAGAAAGCGTAGTAGGCTTACATCCTCCAAAGTAGGGATCAGTTGTTAGGGTGATCCATTGGCAAGGCAACAAATTGAACCCAAATTTAGGTTGACTATTGAGTGAATGTCTCTGGGGGACTTAAATCAGCTTAAAGATAGTCAAAGTTATTTTCATTTTTAATTATTTTTGATGGATCCCATCGGTTTACGATAGACTGCACTAAGTAGGGGTCGTGTTTGCCTTGGTCTACATTCAGATTTACCAATCTAATGGGGTAGTCTACCAACCATAAAGTAGGATTATCGAACTGAAGAGATTTCCTTTCAGTTTGCAATGGTCAAGTTAAGAAGAAAATGCGGGGAGTCACATCTTCCAAAACAAGGAACCACTAGGGTGACCGGTTGCTTGTGCAACAAATCGAACCCAACCTAGGGCTAATTTTTGATTGAATACCTCTGGGGGACTTAAATCAGCTCAAAGATAGTCAAGATTAATTTTATTTTTTAATTATTTTTGATAGATCTCATCGGTTTGCGCTGGACTGCACTGAGTAGGAGCCATGTTGGCCTTGGTCTAACTCAGATTTACCAATCCAAATGGAGTAGCTTCCCGGCTGAGGGGAGAACTATCCAACCAAATGGGTGCCTTTTGATTTGCAATGGTTAATTCAGGGAAGAAAGCATAGGAACTCACATCTTTCCTGAATAAAAGACCACTGGGGCAACACATTAGCGAGGTAACATGTTAACTCGACTGTGGTGAAAAATTTCTATATAGGAGTCCCCTTCAAATCTATGTGGAGAAATGAAAGAGAGGCAAGCATATAGAAATTCATTAGTTCATTTTTGAAAGATCAATTGGTATTGATCAAAGAGAGGGAGTTATTATAATAGCCAAAATGGGAGATAAGTAGGAGATGCCCACAATGCTAGGAAACCTAGCGAGCATCTCAAACTATCCTATAGTTGGGCTTTACATTTTTGAAATTGATTTAGTTTGTTTGAGTTGCATTTTTATTAGAAATTTAGGACTTACGATTCCTTAACACAAGATTAAGAAAATACCTAAGAGGTGAGGAATTAAGCTTAGGGCCCACAAAGGGGAGAAGCAACCTCAAAACCTAAATCTAGGGAGCTTTGGCAAGGGCCGAAAGCACAACTTAAATCTAAGGCAAAAAATGGGTATTTGGTTTGTCTCCACAAGAGAGGATAAACCACCCAACAGCTTGGATGCCGCCTAGGGGTGGCCGCCAACTAACTCCTCCTGTGATTTTAAATACATGTGGGCAAGTCATTATGCTTATGAAAGACAGCTAGGCTATTATTTATTAGAAAGAGACTAAGTCCTTAAACTCAGTCTCTAAAGAGACTAGATCATGTAAAAGGACATGCTTTGAATGACCAAAATTTAATTCAATTCAAATTTCATTTTATTTTTATTTTGGATAATTATTTTGACTCAGGCTTAATAGGATTCATATGACTAATGCATGAGAAATAAAGTTATTGGCCAAAATCCATGAGAAGGGAGGAGGTGAGTTTGCACCATGGCTCTCAAAGGTCAAGCCAACTTTCTCTGGCAAAGGTGGAAGCCCTCCAATCAAGAGTAAACTAAGACGCATTTGTGCATGATATTACTAAAGAAATACTCCTCCAGCTAAGGGGTTGTCAATTCTTTTATCTTGATTTTAAACATAAGCTTTGGGTAAGGTTATGAGTTCTTTATTTTTAATTTGAATTATTAAATTGGGTAAAAGATTTATTTTTTTCTAAAGAGCCTAATTCACATCCAGTCCATACATAAAGCAAGGAAGAAACTAGAAAAAATATGCCACTTAATGCAAAAGCTAAACAAATCATCAACCAATTTATAAAGCTAATCATAAAAAGAATAAAAGGTCATTGTGGTCGAGCACCACCGCACAAACTCAAAAATATTAAATTGGGTAGCTAAGCTCTACCCTTATACTACATGGATTACAAATGAATTATATTACAATTAAGCAAGGAATTCATTGTTATAGGGGTCTTCAAGCTTTATCTATTCTTTCTTCTTTTCTTCTTTCTTCTTCTTTTCTTCTTTCTTCTGTGGTTCCTTCTTTTGGATGGTTGGAAGGTAGATGCTCCAAGGCTTCACATGGTACATAAGGTAGTATCTTATGACCAATGCTCATCCTAATCCCCATAACAATTATTCCAAAATCCTAATTGCACAAATTTACATGAATAGGAAGAGTGGAAATCTAACTAACACCTGCAAAATAAAAGTAAGCTAAAACAAACTACACAAATCCCAAGCATGTATATTGGACTTATCACCCCACACATAGGTGACTAAGTCCACTTGGCCTATTTGATTATGCTTATGGGTATAAAGCACTTGCGAGCAAAAATATTTATATTTTTATTTTTGATAACGCTCCTTAAGCACAATCCCCTGTAGAAAAGAATAGTTAGACTAAGAGTGTCCTACCCTTTATTCTACAAGCATGCACCCTAACATCCAGTCTAAAACATATATCACAAAATAAAACAAAACATCAAACCATGCACCGACCTAACATAAAGCTAGAAGTGGTGACTTAGGCTAGTGTGTGCTTTGAAGGTTTTTGTGGTATGCTTAGCTATGGCTTTAGGTTCAAATTTTCTAAGTGTGAAAACATATTCAACTTAGAGGAGGGTTTCATTTAAGTTGTTTAATTATTTTAGGTTGATTTTATTTCATTTTTTGATTAGGTTTAAGTGAAACCTACAATTAATTACTAAGTTATGAAAAGAGGGAAAGAGAAGAGAAACTTCTCTTTGCTTCCCTAACCTAAGAAATTTCTAAAGTAGATTCACATTTTAGTTTTATTTAGGTGAATGTTTTGATTAACTCTTTTAATAATTGCTAAGTTTAGATGAACTCTAAACAAACTTATTCAAAAATAAAGGTATTTTAAAATTAAATAAAATGAATCAAAATTCACATAGCACACATTACTCCATTTCTTTCCCAACATGTATAGCATGCATATGGATGAATCCTAAGCATATCTATACACACAAATGAGAATATTTAACATACTTCATGATGCATACTAAGTAATCCATTTAAGGAAATTTAGAGGATTAAGATGCATGATTTTCTTTAGTAGAAAAGGGTTTCTTTATCCAATTTTTCACATACACACATAAGAGTAAGAAAGACATAAGTAAGTACAGAGCCATTGTTAACCAGAGGTGTAATGTACAAGACCTACTTAAGGCTACTTAAAGCTTCACAACCTTGGGGTTGTCCGGACTAATATACCACTTTCCTTAAATACAAACATGTGTATAAAAGAAATGAAATGGAAAAGAAAAATGCAAAAGCTATATAAATGGATTCATTTTGTTTATGCAATTTATGTATGCAAGCATAGGTAGCCCCTTTTAGGTGATAGCATAGGGATGAATAGGATATGGAATTAGGTGAGTATTAGGTCCTTTTCAAATGAACTATATATCTCACCAAATTCTTATTCAAAACTATACCACAAGAGAAAAAGGAAACCTATGCTAAGCATACGTTTATAATCTTTCACATGCAAGCCTATAATTAAAATATAAGTAGCACACTTTCAGATTTGATAATTTATTTATATGTTTTAAAAAATATAATTTGGATTTAGTAGTGATAATAGCCACTCATATTTTTACTTTAGCCAACACATGCAAATTTGACATAAAGTACACAATTTCATTTTTAAATTTGAATTTGATAAATATAAATGCATGAAACCACATGACATACAAATTTAACATGTTGGAGAAAGATTCAAAGCAATGAAAGCATGTAAACAAATTCACTTTAACTAAATCCTAAAGACATTCTTATGGAATAAGAAAGTTTAAAATAAATCAAAGTGTGTTCAATATGATTTTTATTTAGTTTGAAGTTTGACTTAGTTTTGAAAAAGTGAGTGAGTTTGCTATTCTTAACCCATTCCTACATATGTTTGATATTTTTGTTTAATATTTAGATGATTAGATTCATTTTTAAGTATTGATTAGGTTAAGGTATAATTTAAGTAACTTAATTAAACCTTACCCACACCACCTTAACATAGTTAACCAAATAATTATAAGCCAATGAGATGACATAAAAACTCATAAGAAATTTAAATTTTCAATGCACCTAATCAGAATAAAGCCTAATGCCATTTGGCTTATATTTAATGGTTAATTAAACTAAGGGGTTTAGCTTAAGTAATTTCAAAATACTATATCACACATATGAATTGGGTTTTGATTTCCTTAAATGAACTTAGGCTATTAAACACCTAAGAATCTACCTAAAGTAGATTAATTAAGTTCTGGAACTTTTTAGAATTTTAGAAATTAATTAAGCGGATAATTAGTGAATTAACCCTTAATTAAGATAGGATTAAGGAAAGAAAAGGGGTATTTAGGGAATAGCTTAGAGGAGATGCTCCAAAATTATTTCATAAACCTCCTATCTACTGGATCTGACCTTAATCAACCCTAATTATGGATTAAAACTACTAATCACACACTAATTATGCTTAATAAGGTTAAAGGAGTAATTAGGAAATCCATATGTAATTCCCCTAAAGCCTTCAATAAATGCCAAGAAAATTAGGGGAGGTAGAGGTAGAGGTCATCCCCTAAAACATACCCAAGAAGTTTGGGATTAATCAGAGGCTTAATTAAAAGGTAATTAGCAAAGTAAAGTTTCCAATAAAACCCAAAATCAGAGAAATGCATAACCATTGAAATTAATTTTATAATATTCTAGGTTGCATTATCTTTCCATAGAAATTTATTTCATATTTTTCTAAATTTTATTGAGAGAGATATGAATTTTAAAAGATCATTAGATTAATTAGAATTAATTAAAGATCACTAACTAATCCCTCAAGCCACAGCATGGCATACGCACTTTATATGTGTTGCGTGGTGAGCTGACTTAAAAATCAAATCTAAAAAGCAGCATGACAGCGGGCACACTTTGATCTCTTCCATCCAATCAAAGATCAGACGACCATAGATCTCCCCGCAGTTTTAAAAGGGATAAAAGTAATTCTAAACATGGGAATAATTTTGGCCATTCATCAAAAATAGGCAGATGGACATCCAAGATCTCCTCAGTTCTTAAACAAAGACCGTCCATGATCTAGGGGAAGATCTAATTTTGATTGATCTTGGATTCAAACAAGACTTAAGCCACACCATCTAAAGCCAATGAGCGACACATCCAATGGTGGGATTTGCATGAATTGAAAATTCCCTCTACAAAGGACCAACACCTCCTATGCTAGGTGGTTAGAAAATTTCATACCTCATCGGAGGTGATCACCAGTGCTCGAGATCAATGAGGTAGCTTTGTCTAGTGGAGACAAAGCCCTATTGAAATTTCTAGGCCTTGGGGTTGAGTGACTTGCTATGGAGAAAAATTCCTATGAGGGGTAGGAGTCGCCTTTCAAATCTGTTGGTGAGAAATGAAAGAGGACAAGACCCTTATAAAAAAATTTTCTTTTTATGATGTCACGTAGTTCTGTAGATGTACATATTCAAGTGATCAGGTAGGTCATCAAGGAATGGTGTACTATCTCGAAAGATAGAGTCACTACCCTTTAATGAACATAATCACCTCAATAAGGACTCTTAAGGATGATGGGTCTGCATATGTACCAAAGATTCTTCCCCTACTTTACAAGGAAAAGTAAAGTAGGGTTTATTTTAAATTGGGTTTATCAAGTTCTTTACAGGGGCAAGCCCCCATAGTTAATTACATTCTAAGGAATGGGGATTCCTTAGGAAAGCTCTCGATTAAGGTAAATGATTGTTATCTTTGAAGATTTCAATAGGAAGGACTATCAATCGATTGGTTTTATTTTTGAAAGATCAAATGGGATTGATCAAAAGAGGGAGTTATTATTGAATCCAAAATGGGAGATAAGTAGGAGATGCCCATGATGCTAGGAAACCTAGCAAGCAATCTCAAACTATCTTATAGTTGGGCTTTACATTTTTGAAATTGATTTAGTTTGTTTGAGTTATATTTTTCATTAGAAATTTAGAACTTAAGATTCCTTAACACAAGATTAAGGAAATGCCTAAGAGGTGAGGAATTAAGCTTATGGCCCGTAAAGGGGAGAATCAACCTTAGAACCTAAATCTAGGGAGCTTCGACGAGGGTCGGAAGCACAACCTAAATCCAAGGAGAAAATGGATAATTAGTTTGCCTTCACAAGAAAGGATAAACCACCCGACAGCTTGGACTTAAAACCACCCGGGGGTGGCTGCCAACTAACTCCTCCTATGATTTTAAATACATGTAGGCAAGTCCTTTCGCTTATGCAAGATAGCTAGGCCATTATTTATTTTGAAAGAGACTATGTCCTTAAACTCTCTCCCTAAAGAGACTAGATCATTTAAAGGGGCATGCTTTAAATGACCTAAATCTAATACAATTCAAATTTCATTTTATTTTCATTTTAGACAATTATTTTGACTCAGGCTAATAAGATTCATATGGCTAATGCATGAGAAAGAAGATTATTGGCCAAAATCAGCAAGAAAGGAGGAGGTGAGTTTCCACCATGGCTCTCAAAGGTCAAGCCAAGTTTCTCTGGAAAAGGTGGAAGCTCTCCAATCAAGAGTGAAATATGATGCATTTGTGCATGATATTATAAAATAAATGCTCATCCAGCTAATGGGTTGCTAATTCTTTTATCTTGATTTTAATCCTAAGCTTTAGGTGAGGTTATGACTTCTTTATTTTTAATTTGAGTTGTTAAGTTGGGTAAAAGATTTATTTTTTTTCCTAAAGAGCCTAATCCACATCCAGGCCATACAAAAAGTAAGAAATAAACTAGGAAAAGCATGCCACTTAATGCACAAGATAAATAAATCATCAATCAATTTATAAAGCTAATCGCAAAAAGAATAAATGACCATTGTGATTGGGCACCACGGCACAAATCTAAAAATATCAAACGTGGGTAGCCGAGCTCTACCCTTATACAATCTAGATTACAAATAAATTAAATTATAATTAAGCAAGGAATTCATTATTATGGGGGTCTTCAAGTTTCATTTCTTCTTTCTTCTTTCTTGTTTCTTCTTTCTTTCTTCTTTTCTTCTTTCTTGTTCGGTTCCTTTTTTTAGATGGTTGGAAGGTGGATGCTCCAAGCCCTCACATGGCAAATAAGATAGGATCTTATGACCAATGCTCATCTTAATCCCCATAATAATTATTCCAAAATCCTAATTGCAAAAATTTATATGAAAAGGAAAAGGAATGGAAATCTAATTAACACCTACAAAACAAAGGTTAGTTAAAACAAACCACACAAATCTCAAGCATGTATATTAGACTTACCACTCCACACATGGGTGACTAAGTCCACCTGGCCTATGAATTAAGCTTAGGGGTATAAAGCTCCTGCAAGCAAAAGCATTTATTTTTTTATTTATGATAGCACCCCTTAAGCACAATGCCCTACATAAAAGAATATTTAGACTAAGAATGTCCTACCATTCATTCTACGAGCATACACCCTAACATTCAGTCTAAAACATATATCAGAAAACAATACAAAACATCAAACCATGCACCAACCTAACCTAAGATTAGAGGTGGTGACTTAGGCTAATGTGTGTGCTTTGAAAGATTGTGTGGTATGCGTAGCTATGGCTTTAGGTTCAAATTTTCTAAGTGTGAAGAGCATGTTCAACTTAGATGAGGGTTTCATTTAAGTTGTTTAATCTTTTTGGGTTAGTTTTATTTGATGCTTTGATTTGTTTTAAGTTGATCCTATAATTAATTACTAAGTTATGAAGAGAGGGAAAGAGAAGAGAACCTCTCTTTCCTTCCCTAACCTTAAGTAATTTCTAAAGTAGATTCATATTTTAGTTTCATTTAGGTGAATGTTTTGATTACAAATTTTAATTAATAATAAGTTTAGAAAAAAATAAATAAACCTATTCAAAAATAAATGCATTTTAAGATAAAATAAATGAATCAAAATTCACATAACACACATTACTTCATGTCTT
The DNA here is from genome assembly GCA_021442155.1 of Cymbidium sinense. Taxonomy (NCBI): domain Eukaryota; kingdom Viridiplantae; phylum Streptophyta; class Magnoliopsida; order Asparagales; family Orchidaceae; genus Cymbidium; species Cymbidium sinense. The sequence continues at coordinate 40,839,464 of CM038222.1, read as the reverse complement.
TCCCAACATGTATAACATGCATATGGATGGACTCTAAGCATATATATACATACAAATGAGAGTATTTAACACACTTTATGATGCATGCTAAGTAATCCATTTAAGGAAATTTAAGTTGAATATGCAAGATTTTTCTTAAGTAGAAGGGTTTTCCTTATCCAAATTTTCACATACACACATGAAAGTAAGAAAGGCATAAGTGAGTATAGTGCCATTGTTAACCAGAGGTGTAAGGTATAAGACCTATTTAGGTCTACTTAAATCCTTGCAACCTCGGGTTGTCCAAACTAATATACCACTTTCCTTAAATACAAGCATTTGTATAAAAGAAATGAAATGGAAAAGGAGAATGCGAAAGTTATTTAATGGTGTCATTTTTATTTATGCAATTTATGTATGCTAGTATAGGTAACCCTCTTTAAGTAGAAGCATAGAGATGAATAGGATATGGAATTAGGTGAGTGTTAGTTCTTTTCAAATGAACCATACACCTCACCAAATTCTATTCAGAGTTATACGAACATAAGAAAGAAAGGAAACCTATGCTAAGCATACCTTTATATTCTTTCACATGCAAGCTTATAATTAAAGTATAAGTAGCACAATTTCAAATTTGGTATTTGATTTATATGTTTTAAAAATAATTTGGATTTAGTAGTGATAATAGCCATTCATATTTCTACTTTAGCCAACACATGCAAATTTGACATAAAGTAAACAATTTCATTTTAATATTTGAATTTCAAAATTATGAATGCATGACATCAAATGACATACAACTTAAGATGTTGGGGAAAGATCCAAAGCAATGAAAGCTTGTAAACAAACTCACTTCACTTAAATCCTAAAGACATTCTTATAGAATAAGAAAGTTTAAAACAAATCAAAGTGAATTCAAAGTGACTTTTGTTCAATTTGAAGTTTAATTTAATTTTGAAAAGGTGAGATGAGTTTGTTGTTCCTAACCCATTCCCACATGTGTTTGATATTGTTGTTTACTTTTTAGATAATTAGATCCATTTTTATGCATTGATTAGGTTAAGGTATGAATTAAGTAACTTAATTAACCCCTTACCTACTCCACCTTAGAATAATTAACCAAATAATTATGATCCAATGAGATGACATAAAACCCACAAGGAATCTAAACTTGCATTGCACCTAATAAGAAAGAGGCCTAATGAAATTTGGCTAAAAGTTAATTAAGCTAAGGGGTTTAGCTTAAGTAATTTCAAAACTCCCTTTCATACTTATGAATTGGGTTTTTGATTTCCTTAATTGAACTTAGGTTATTAAACACCTAAGAATCTACCCAAAGTAGATTAATAAGTTCTTGAAATTTTTTTCAGAATTTTTAGAAATTGATAAAGGGGATAATTAATGAAATAACCCAATAATTAAAATAGATTAAGGAGAGAAGAGAAGGGTTTAGAGAATAATTTAGGGGAAATGCCTCAAAATTATTCTGTAAATCTCTTACTTACTGGATCTAACCTTAATCAAGCCTAATCATAGGTTAAAATCACTAATCATACCCTAATTATGCTTAATTATATAAGGAGGGTAATTGAAAAGTCCATATGCAATTCTTATAATCAAGCCTTCAATAAATCCCAAGAAAATTAGGGGAGGTAGAAGTTATCCCCTAAACCATACCCAATAAATTTTGGATTAATCAAAGGCCTAATTAAAAAGTAATTAGAAAAATAAACTTTCCAATAAAACCCAAATTTAGAGAAAAGTATAATTCAAAATCCATTGAAATTAATTTTAAAATATTCAAGGTTGAATTATCTTTCCATAAGATTTTATTTTACTTTTTTCTAAATTTTCTAGAATGAGTTATGAATTTTGGAAGATTCCAAAATTAATAGAAATTAATTAAGGAATTTTAATTAACTTTAACTAATCCCTAGCTCACAACGTGATGCATGGTGGTGGCGGTCAACGTGCTTTACACGTGTTGCGCTATGAGGGGGTTACTTAAGTTCTCAAATCTTGGGTGGCATTTATGTTTGATCCGTCCCATCAAAGATCGGACGATCTCTGGCTTAAAATAGATAAAAGGAAATCTAAATGTGTGGAATTATCTCAATTGCATGTCTAAAATATGTGGATGGATGGCTGAGATCTCTTAAGTTCTTCCCCTTGATTAATTGAGACCATCCATGATCTAGGGGAAGATCCAAGCTCAATTTAGCATGGATTAAATCAAACTCAACCCACACCATCTAAAGCTAAAGAGTGGAAAATCCAATGGTAAAAAATTGATGGGGTGAAAATTTATTTCACAAAGCTCCACACCACATTGAGTTTAATGGTCAAAAAATCCCATACCTCACCGGTGCTCGATTCCCTTGGAGAAGCTTCGTCTGGTTGAGATGAAGCTATGTTGAGAGTATGAACACTTGAGGTTAAGTGGATTGATGTATGGACCAACTCCTACTTATCTAGCTTGTGGCTTTGATCCAATTAGGTCCCCCCTTGCCTTTAGAACTTGGGAATGAAATTAGGTGAGCTCAACTTGGTCACCTAAGAGTGCTTGCAAATGGAAATGCAGTGGATTGTAGTATAGAAGTAGTTGGAGAATGGATTGAGCTCCCCTATTTTCATTATTTGAAAATTGAGAAATGGATTTTTCAAATCTTCTCTAATAAGTTTGGGAGTACTCTCTGATGATTTCTTTGAGTTCCTTAGCTTCAATCAACAGAGGGGAGAAGAAAATTGAATTGAATTAGGGGGAGTATATCTCCCCCTTGAATGATCGAACGGTCGACAATGCTCTTTCCATTTTGATCCAATTGAGCTTAGGCTATGGATTATTTGATCAATTAGGAGTGTGCACATGGTTAGTTTCAGCCAAGGAGTGGATTTCCAACCTCCCATGTGCTTGAATTTGAGTGGGAGAGGGGTTTTGAATTTTCAATTTTAATGCATAGGGTCGGGTTTGGTCTAGGGACCAAATGGGCTAACCTGAACAAATTGGGTTGGGTGCTCCACTCTCCCCTAGATCCCCTTGAGCTTTTAGGAAAGCTTTAAGTGAATGTGAAGAGGGTATGACCAAATTACCCATGGATTAAGCCAAAATTTGTTCTATGGACTATGAGTAGGATGATCATTTTTTCTATTTTTCCACTTTGCCTATGTTGGGTATGTGGAGAAACTAGGTTTGGCCAAGTTTCATGAGATTTGGAATTCATTTGATAGGGTTTGGCTCATGTTGACCCATTTAGGTCAAAATGGGTCAGCTTGGGTCAAGTTGACCAATAGGTCAAATTGGGTCAAACCAGTTCATATGACCATTTGAAATTTTTTGGTGGCTTTGGTTTGATTCAATTTGGTATAGTTTTGGATTTGGCTCATATGACTTCATTTAGGTCAAATGGATCAAGTTGACCTATTTGACCCATTTTACTTATTTGAGGTAGGTCAAGGGTAGGTTTAGGTTAGGTTAGTCATATGGAGGATTGGTATCTTTGTTTCCAATCAATTTTGGTTGGTTTGGCTCAACATGACCACTTTAGGTCATGTTGGTCTAAGGTCAATTGGGCTAGGTTGGGTCTAGTTGGCCAATTGGCTCAAGTTCCACAAGTGATTTGGAATGGACTTGACCCATTAGTTTCAATCAATTTGGTCTTAGATCAAGTTTTGACACATTTTGACCCTTTAGGTCAAAATGGGTCAAGGGTCAAAAGCTAGTTAGCTCAAATGTTAGCTTGGTCAAGTTCAAACATAGGTCATGAGTGAACTTAGATCAATGGTTTCAATCAATTTGGCCTATGGTGGAATTTTGCTATGTTAGGTTTCATTTTGGGCTAAGTGTTGACTTGGTCAACCCTTAGGTTTGACTTGGTTTGACCCTATTTGATTGATTGATCATCCCATGATGATTGTTGATCATGATGAGAGGGATATATGAGTTTGGTTCAATCCAATTTGGTTAGGATCAAAATTTGGCTCATAAGGGTACTTTAGGTCACTTTGGGCAAGTGGGTCAAATGGCTTGGTCAAAGCTTGATTTGATGTTGTTTGATCTTGTATATGGACTCATGATTGAAATATAAATGCATTTATAAGATATTTGAAGTCAAATTGGTTTTGATCCATTTGACAATTTCATATTCATATGAAGAATATGAAAGGGTTTTGGGTTTGATTTTTGACTTAGGTGTTGATTGAGTGATTGAAGTTTGGATTCATGTATGAGCTTATGATTGTAGGTTTGATTGAACCATGGGAGAAAATAAAGGGTTTGTCTTGATTTGAAGTTGATTTGGCTAAGTTCAAGATTTTGACTTGAAAGGCTTAGATTAGATTTTGAGTTGATTTGAGTTTGATTTTTGGAATCAGTTTTGATTGTTTGAATTTATATTTCATTTATGTATGTGAATATAAATGAGAATATAAATTGATCATGAGATAATTTCAAGGATTTGAAGTGGTTTAATCATTATTTTGGCTAAGTCCATCAAGAAGGATTTAAAGGACTTTGGAAAATTTTGGAGTTTGGATTTGAATTTTTAAATTTGGTTTGATTGATTTATATTTATATTTCATTTATATATGTGAATATAAATGAGGATATAAATGAATTAAGAGAAAATCCCATGACTTTGATATGGTTTAATGATGGTTTAGGCTAAGTTCATCAATAGAAAATTAAGGGCTTAAGAAGATTTTAAATTGGGAATTTAATTTTTGCCTTTGATTTGATTGATTTATATTTATATTTCATTTATATATGTGAATATAAATAGAAATATAAATGAGTTTTGAGAAAATCCCATGAGTTTGATATGGTTTGATGATGGTTTAGGCTAAGTTAATTAATGGAAAATTAATGACTTAAGGAGGTTTTAAATTTGGGAATTTAATTTTTTTTTCCTTTGATTTTATTGATTTATATTTATATTTTATTTATATATATGAATATAAATGAGAATATAAATGAGTTTTGAGAAAATCCCACGAGTTTGAAATGGTTTGATCAAGGTTTAGCTAAGTTCATTAATGAAAAATTAATGACTTAAGGAATTTCAAAATTGGAAATTTAATTTGAGGATTTGATTTGATTGATTTGAATTTATATTTCATTTATATATGTGAATATAAATGGGTTATAAGAAAATCTCAATGGTTTGAATTGGTTTTGATTATGATTTTGGTTAAGTCCTTAAGGGTAGGATTAAGGACTTAAAAATTTTGAACTTGGGAATTTTTTATGGATTTTGGTCATGGGTTTCAATCATAGATTTGAATCATGGAATTGATTTGAGTTTGGAGAAAATCAAATGAGATTGATTTGGAGTTTGACTTGAAAGAAGGAAAGTGAGGAATGGTTTAAGCTAAGGGCAGAAAATTTACCTAATAGCCCTAAGGCATGACCGATTCCTATGTCTGACTCCTCTAAGTCTTCTAGGGCTAGGTTGAGTGTCCACCTAATCACTAGATGTTTCTCAATACTAAGGAACTCTTATGGTCTAAGATGAGTCCTAAGTCCTAAGTCTAAGATGGAGGGGTTGAGAGCTCATTCTAAAAATAAGGTCAACACTTGCTCTATGGACCAACACCACTTCAGGATCTTTGCAGCTTTGATCCAATTTCTCTTCTCCTTGCTATGAGAACTACAATGGAAGCTTGAGTGAGCTCGGATTGGTCCTTAGAAGAACTATGCAAGAGGAATTGAGGTGATTTTCAGTGTGGAGGAAGTTCAAGATTGGATTGAGCTCCCCTATTTTCACACTGTGCAAAATCGAGAAGTTGAAGTTTGATTTCACTCTAGGAAGCTTAGGGAGGCTGAGGAATTGCTTCTCCGACTTCCCTAGGTTCAATCGAAATGAGGAATAATTATTTTGAATTTAATTAGGGGAAGTATATCTCCCCCTTGAAGGATCGGACGACCGCAAGCTTATTTTCTATTTTGATCCAATTATCCATAATGGGAGGGTTGTTTGATCAGTTAGATGTTTGCACATGGTCAGTTTGAGGCCTTGAGTGGATTGGCAACCTCCCATTGCTTGAAATTGAGTGGAAGAGGAAGTATGAATTTGCCATTTTGACCCATAGTCTTTGCCCAGGATGACCAAACCCATTGGGTGCACCACTCTTTATTAGGTTCCCTTGAGCTATTAGGAAGGCATCAAGTGGATATGAAGTGGGTATGACCAAATTACCCATGGATTAAGCCAAAATTTACACTATGTCCTAGGGGTAGGATGTTCATTTTGCTGATTTTTCAATTTGGATATGTTGGGTACGTGAAAAAACTAGGTTTGGCATGAGATTTGGAATTCATTTGATAAGGTTTGACTCATGTTGACCCATTTAGGTCAAAATGGGTTAACTTGGGTCAAGTTGACCAGTTGGTCAAATTTGGTCAAACCAATGGGTTGGGTCAAGTTCATATGACCATTTGAAATATTTTGGTAGCTTTGGTTTGATTCAAGTTGGTATAGGTTTGAATTTCGCTCATATGACTTCATTTAGCTCAAATGGGTCAAGTTGACCTATTTAAGGTAGGTCAAGCATAGGTTTAGGTTAGGTTAGTCATATGGAGTGGATTGATATCTTTATTTCCAATCAATTTTGGTTAAGTTCAAATTTGGCTCAACATGACCCCTTTAGGTCATTTTAGGTCTAAGGTCAATTGGGCTAAGTTAGGTCTAGTTGGCCAATTGAGGCTTTGGTCAAGTTCAACAAGTGATTTGGAATGAACTTGACCCATTGGTTTGGATCAATTTGGCTTAGATCAAGTTTTGACACATTTTGACTTTTAGGTCAAGTTGGGTCAACTGTTAAGTGGCCAATGGGCTAGGTTGGCTCAAATGTTATTAAAGTTCAAACATAAGTCATGAGTGAACTTAGATTAATGGTTTTAATCAATTTGGCCTATGGTGGAATTTGGCTATGTTAAGTTTCATTTTGGGTTAAAAATGACTTGGTCAACCCTTAGGATTGACTTGGTTTGACACAATTTGATTGATTGATCAATTAATGATGATTGTTGATCATGATGATGAGAGGTTTAGATGAGTTTAGTTCGGATCATAAGTGTACTTTAGGTCACTTTGGGTCAAGTGAGCCTAAGTGGGTCAAATGACTTGGTAAAAGCCTGATTTGAGCATGATTGATCATGTATATGGACTTATGATTGAAATATAAATCCATTTGCAAGTGGTTTGAAGTCAAGTGGGTTTTGATCTATTTGACAATTTTAGATTCAAAGGAAGAATATGAAGGGATTTTGGCTTTGATTTTTGAACTAGGTTTTGATTTGGTGATTGAAGTTTGGATTTATATATGGGTTCATGATTGTAGGGTTGATTGAATCATGAAGGAAAATTAGGAGTTTGGCTTGATTTGAAGTTGATTTGGCTAAAAGGCTTAGGTTGGATTTTGAGTCGGTTTGAGTTTGATTTCTGAAATTGGTTTGATTGATTTATATTTATATTTCATTTATATATGTGAATATAAATGAGAATATAAGTGGATCATGAGAAAATTTCAAGGATTTGATGGGGTTTAATCATGATTTGGGCTAAGCCCATTAAGAAGGATTTAAAGGACTTTATGAAGTTTGAGTTTGAATTTTGAATTTGGTTTGATTGATTTATATTTATATTTCATTTATATGAGAATATAATTGATATATAATTATGAGAAAATCCCATGACTTTGAAATGGTTTGATCAAGATTTAGGCTAAGTCCATTAATGGAAAATTAAGGACTTAAGAAAGATTTTAGATTTGGAATTTAATTTGGGGATTTGATTTGATTGATTTGTATTTATATTTCATTTATATATGTGAATATAAATGAGATTATAAATGAGTTTTGAGAAAATCCCATGAGTTTGAATTTGTTTGATTAAGGTTTGGATAAGTCCTTTAATGGAAAATTAAAGGGACTTAGGGAATTTCATGAATTGAGTTGGAATTTTGTGTTTAGTTTGATTGATATGAATTTATATTTTATTTATATATGTGAAAATAAATGGGAATATAAAATAATTATGAAAAAATCTCAAATATTTGAATTGGTTTTGATCATGATTTTGGTTAAGGCCTTAAAGGAAGATTAAGGACTTAGAAGGATTTGGACTTATGAATTTTGATGGATTTTGATCATGGGTTTCAATCATATATTTCAATCATGGATTTCAATCATATGGAGTTGATTGGTGTTTGGACAAAATCAAATGGAATTGATTAGGAGTTTGACTTGATAGAAGGAAAGTGAGGAATGGTTTAAGCTAAGGGTAGGAAATTTTCCTAACACCCAAGGCATGACCTTTCTATGGCTAACTCTTCTAAGTCTCTAGGCTGAGTGTCCACCTAATCACTAGATGTATCTAAAGACTAAGGAACTCTTAAAGTCTAAGAGGGGTCCTATGTCTAAGATGGAAGGGTTGATAGCTAATCCTAAAAATGAGGTCAACAAAGGGTGCCCAATAGGTGTTGTGTGATTGACAAGGAACACCACACATATTGGTGCTGACCGAAACGATCAACAACACCAAAAAATCACAATCACTAATTGAAATAATCTATCCTTAACCCAAGGAATAGATAGAATCCAAAGCTTAGTGCAATGTGGCTCTACTTATGTCAAAGACATAAAAGAGAGGGAAGAATCCATTAAGGGATAGAGTCTGACCCTTCCACTAGGGAAGCAAGTTCAAGTCATCTACAAGGGGATGAGAGGTTTGATTTGATTTGAATCTCGCTAAGGAGAAAAAGATTTGTTTAAGTTCCACTGGGGAAGATGGTTGAATTTATTTCAATTTTTGTTAGATTTAAATTTTGAGATTTACCATGTTGGTTTGCAATAGACTGCACTAAGTAGGAGCCATAAAAGCTAAGACCTAACTCAGATTTACCAATCCAAAGGGGTAGTCTACTAAGCACATAGTAGGATTAGCCAACCAAAGGGATGCCCTTCGGTATACAACAGCTATAATAAGAAGAAAGCATAGTAGAATTACATCCTCCAAAGTAGAGACCAGTTGCTGGAATAATCTATTGACAAGATAGTAGATTGAACCCAACCTAGGGCTAACTATTGAGTGAATGCCGCTGGGGGACTTAAATCAACTCAAAGATAGTCAAGATCGATTTTATTGTTCAAATTTGTTTGTTTTGATTATGATGGATCCCATAGGTTTGTGATGAAGTGCACTAAGTAGGGGCCATGAAGGCCTAGACCTAACTCAGATTTATCAATTCAAAGGGAGTAGTCTACCAACCACAAGGTAGAACTATCCAACCAAGGGAAATGCCCTTTGGTATACAATGGTCCAGTTAGGAAGAAAATACGAGAACTCACATCTTCCACAAACAAAGAACCACTAGGGTGATTGGTTGATTTGGGCAACAAATCAAACCCGACCTAGGGCTGACTACTGAGTGAATGCCTCTATGGGACTTACATCAACTTGAAGATAGTCAAAGATTAATTTTTATTTTTATTTTTTTGATGAATTGCATTAGTTTGTGATGAATCACAGTGAGAAGGAGCTTATAAAAGCCTAGACCTATCTCAGATTTACTAAACCAAAGAGAGTAGCTTCCCAACTGAGGGGAGAACTATCCAATCGAAGTAGTGCCTTTAGGTTCGCAATGATCAATTAACGGAAAGAAAGCTTGGGGACTCACATCTTCCACTAGAAAAGATCATTGGGGTGATTGGTTGCCTTGGGCAACAAATCAAACCCAACCTAGGGCTGCCCATCAGTTTACGATAATCAGGCTAGAAAGAATGCATCATAGTCATATATCTTCCAAAGCGGAATGATTTTCAGGGTAACCTGCTTGTGGAAAAATAGATTGAACTCAACCTAAGGGTGATTATGGAGTGAGTACCGACTCGGAGGGTTTATCTCAACTTAGGTAGTCAAGAAATTCCTATAGGGAGTTCTGCTGAAAGATAGGATGTCTGCTTAGAAAAAGGGGCCCTTTGGGAGCTTGAATTCCTAATCTACAAGCAAATTAATTTTGTTTGTTTCATTTATTTTAGTTATTTGCTTGTTTAAGTATGGATCCTATTAGTTTGCGAGGGATCAAACTAAGAAGGAGCCTATATCAGCCTAGACCTATCTTAGATCTACTAAACCAAGGGAGAATCTACGCATCTACTAAATAGATTTTCCAACCATAGGGGTGGCTACTAGGAAAGGGGAACTGTCCAATCCAAAAGTAACTCAGGTAGTGTCTAAATGGGGTTGTAAAGGACATGATCCAAATAGAGTGCTCGCAGGGGATGGGGCCAGTAAGGGCTTAATCCAACACCCTGGAGAAAATGACATGGCTAGTCATATATCCAATAGGTATTCAATGTCCAACTCAAGGAGAAAGCACATGGACTCATATCTACCAAGAGTGGTGTACTCATTGGGTAAGTCACTGTCAGCATAGTGAACATCAACCAACCTAAGGTGCCCATTGGTTTCCAATAATCAGCCTAGGAAGAAAGCTATGGGACTCACATCCTTCTATAGTGTAATTGACTGTTGGGATAGTCTATCTTCGGCTCGATAGGTGTTATCTAACCTAGGGCAACTACAAAGTAAATGCCACTAGGGGACTTAGATCAACTCAAAAGTACTCAAAAGGAAAGGAGCCTCAGGGGGACTTATGTTAAACCACAAATATACTCAACCTAGTTAGAACATGATGGCTACTTTAAGAAGAAAGCACGGGACTCACATCTTCTTAAGAAAAGTCAACATAAGATAGCTTACTGGCTGGGCAGTGAAGCCTGGCATACTAACAAAGTGCTCATTGTTTTGCAATGGTTAAGTTAGGTAGAAAGCATGAGGACTCACATCTTCCAAATAAGGGAACACTAGGGTGACATATTAGCGAGGTAGCATGTATAGCCGACCTAGAGTAGCTAATGAGTGAGTGCTCTAGGGGGCTTTCTCCCATATCAAATAGCTTGAGACAAAAAGATTTATGTTTGTTGTTGTGCATGTGTTAAAAAGAATAAGATGCCTCTAGGGGACTCTTACACCTACCTTAAACACGCTAGGAGTTTGATGGAATGGTGCCATAGATGGCAAAAGGATTCCCACTAAGAAAGAATGCTGCTTAGGTTCTCTCACACTTATCTTAGTCATGCTAATCAAAATAGGATGCCTCTCAGGTTCTACTACACCTATTCTAATAGCATCAGTGGATTGTGTTTGTGTTGTGAAAGAGGGATAGGATGCCACTGGGGGACTCCTACACCTACCGTAAACACGTCATGGTGGATTCTCAAGACAAGCAAACAACGCTTTGAAAAGAATAGAAGATTTGATGAATGGAATTAGATTTTATTCTTTTTATTAATGATTATTTTTCAAACATGATTTATTTCATGGGTAATATTTCTTTAGATATAGCCCATTAATTGGAAGCATCGGGTGTTCTCCTTTACAATCAATAAGCTGATAAGATCCTCCTTGGTAGGCCTTCTCTATAACATAGGGGCCTTCCCAAGTGGGTTCAAACTTGGCTCCCATCTTTGATGCACAATTGGTCTCCTTGGGACTAACACAAGTTCTCCTACTCAAAACCTAGGACGCCTTGTTGTGAGCTTGAATCATTTTGGCCTTGTATAACTCAAGGTTCTAGCACCATGTAACCTCCAAACCTTCAGCTCTTCTAACCATAACTTTGCATTCGCTCATGATCTTGCTACCCAACACTATATCCTTAGTGATGGGAGTTGAACTTCTAAAGGAAGAATGGATTTGGACCCATACATGAAAAATAAGTTGAGTTGGAGTTTGGTATGGAAGCAGCAAAGCTTCAACCAACTACGCATTCCACTATCGTTTGTTGTCATCAAGAGTCTTCTTCAGTATCTGGATGAGAGTTTTGTTGAATTCTTCTGCTAAGCCATTTCTCTAAGAAAATAGATGGTGGAGTATCTCCAATCTATGCCGTGTCATCTAGCGAAGCTATTGATCTTGGTGTTTTTGAATGCAATACCATTATTGGATATAATTCATTGAGGCACCCCGAACCTATATACGATATGATTCCTAAAAAATTGAAGCACATGGTGAGCTGTGACCTCTCTGAGTAGGATGGCTTTTGCATACTTGGAAAAGAAGTCGGTGTCAGCTAGAATGAATTGATGCCCCTTAGAAGAAGGAAGATCGATTAGACCTATAATGTCGGTACCCCAACACTCAAATGGCCATGAAGCCAATATAGGGTGTAGAATGTTGGATGGCTGGTGAAGGACCACACCGTGTACCTGACACTGATGGCATCTTCTAGCTACATCCATGTAGTCTATAATCATCGAAGGCCAATAGTATCTTAGTCTCTTGATCTTTATCTTCATCTTCAAACTATATTGATGAGATTAGCATAGACCTAAGTGTACCTCGATTATAATGTAATGGGCTTTGTGATTATCTAAATAGTATAACCACATTTGGTCAAAGGACCGGCGGTACAAGGTGCCATTAACAAGAGTTTAAGAGGGAGCTCTCTATTTTACCTGATGGGCTTGTGACTTTTCTTGAGGTAGTTTGCTGGTGTTCAAGTAATCTATGAACGATTGCCTCCAATCCAACTCCTTGTCCATTTTAGAAATGGCACCCCCCCCCCCCTTCAAGAGAAAGTCTCGATGAGTTCAATCAATAAGGAGAACTTGTTTATTTTGGACCCTTATTGAAATGGACTCATCTTCAGGACATGCCAACCCCTTGGAAAGTTTGGCCAAAGAATCTACTACTGCATTCTTTGCTTGGGGAACCTTGTAGATGGTGACTTCAAGAATCTAGGTTAATAGCTTTATGGTATACTCATAGTAATGATGAAGCTTAGGCTTAAGGACCTAGCAAGACCCGATAATCTGGTTGATGACCAACTGAGAATCCCCAAAGATGTTGATGCTCTTGAGACTGATATTGATTGCTAGCTCCAGACCGACAATCAAATCCTCATATTTAGCTTTGTTATTGCTACAGGGGTTGGAATGATAGTATGAGAATCTCATCACATCGTGGATTGGAGTTAGAAGAACTATTCTTACCCCTTCCTTTCTTGGGAGAATAGATCCTGATGCTTCACCTTTAAGAAAAGAAGCAGCACCATCAAAATACATCTCCCATCGATGGTTGTCGGCCTCCCCTAAGTTCATGATTTGTTCATTGGGAGATCACTAAGTGAAGAATCAATAGAAGTGGGTGCCGCTAAGAAATCCACTGCTGCCCTTTTATGTCATGAGGAGGTGAATGTGATATCAAATCGTGAGATATCATGGACCAATGAGCCAAATGTTTGAATAACATTGGCCGTGTCATGAGATACTAAACTAGATTGGTTTGAGAGATCAAGTTCACCTTATGAGAAAGCATATAGTGTCGTAACTTATAAGATCCAAAGATCAAAGCTAGGCAATATTTCTCAATAGGTGGATAGTTTGCTTCAGTAGGAATCAGATGACGGCTAAGGTAGTAGAGAGCACTCACCTTCCCTTCATCATTGGCTTGGGCCAATAGAGTGCCGAGAGAGTCGTCTAATGCCGCACTGTAAAGGATGAGTGGCTTGCCCAGGGTAGGGGTTGCTAGAACTAGCGACTTCACTAAGTACTCTTTGATATCTTTGAAAGCATGTTGGCACTTGTCATCCCACTTGAACTTGGCATCCTTTATGATAAGTGCTAAAAATGGCTTGCATCACCCTGATAGGTTTGAGATAAAGCATCTTAGATATGCTAGCCATCCTTGAAAGGATCTGACTTGAGTTAAACTCTTAGGAGGTGGCATTTTTAAAATAGCTTTAATCTTTTTAGGATCTATTTCTATTCTGTAGTGTTGAACAATAAACCTAAGGAATTTCCCTGAAGCTACTTTGAATGCACACTTAAGGGGATTCATTTTGAGGTTATATTGTCTTAAGCATTCGAAAATTACTCTCAAATCAAAGAGGTGGTCTTCCTTTTTTCTGCTCTTGACTACCAGATCATCAATGTAGCACTCAACCTGATGATGGATGAGCTCATTGAAGATCTGAGTCATGGCCCGTTGGTATGTACCACCAGAATTTTTAAGGCTGAAAGGCATGACCTTATAAAAGAAGATTCTGATCAGGGTTTAAAAAGAAGGGTTTCTTTCATCTTCAGGAGACATGTTGATTTGGTTATAGCCAGATGACCCATCCATGAAAGAGATAACTGCATGAGATAAGGCAATGTCCACCATTAATTCTGATATAGGAAGAGGAAACTCATCCTTAGGACATACCTTGTTTAAATACCTAAAATTGATGCAAATTAGAATTTGGCCATTCTTCTTCTTAATTGGGATGACACTAGCTAACCAAGTAGGATATTATTCTTCTCTGATGAAATGATTTATCGCTTCTTGACTTTCGTAATGAATCTGGGATGACACTAAGCAATCTAACCGATGTATAAGTCATTTTCTTCTATCTCGAGGTTGATTTCTTAGAGTTTGTTGATTATTGAATGAATCTCCTCTTCAAATTTTAGTGATGCCTCTTTGACTTGGAGATCATCTGGATCATCTGAGGTTTCTAAACACACATTCTCATAAGAGTTGGGGATGTGTAAGAAGAAACTATCATACTCCAAATGGTTGGTAACAACAAGGCAATAATCTTCATCATCTATTGGACCCACTATACTAATCTAGTCCTACTCTTGATTGTGCTTCCTTGCCTATATTATTCCATAGCTTTTTGAAGTATTCTAACCTATGCTTGGACCATGTGTGAGGCACTAAACCTTTATATATAAGATTTTGAACACAAGGCGAGTTAAATCAAATGGCAATTCCATTAATTCTTTAAAAGTATCTTCCTCAAGCTCTACATCAACTTCAGGGCTTGAGGATGATGATCCCAAAAAGAGCTTCTTCTACTTAATTGGAAGACTTAGACTTTAACTACTAAACCTTTAACTTTCTGAGATGTAAGTGAGGTAAGAGTTAAGGTTCCCAACTACTGCCTAATAGTTTCACATAAACCAGATTTAAATACTTTGCTTTGCTTGGAGGCTTGGTCTTCATCTATGTCTGGATCAAAAGTCACCTCCAATGGAACTCACTGAGAGGGGTTGGCTGGTATACTAATCTCATTAGACTAGTCCTTTGAGTTGGATTCCAAGTCTATGTGAATAGTAGGGGTACTATGAACTAGAACATGACCTCTGCTGGCCAACTAGGGGTCTCCCACCTCTAGAATGCCTCTATTTTACCTCCCGCCCGGTGGAGGTTGAGCCATCCTACCCACATGTCCATATGATGGAATGAACTATGGGTGGAATGTCATATGCAGATCTATTTCTTCTTCATCTCCCCTTTCTTGTTCACTTGCACTTTTAATTTTCTTTTCATTTTCTTTTATCATATCTCTTGCTTCATTTTCTTTTCCTTTTGGTTTTACATTTGCATTTTGTCCAAGTTCATGAGAAAGGGTGTTTTGAGGAAGATAGTAGGTCGCATCCTCATAAATCTCAATCTCTCTAACCGAAAATGGCTTTTCATCTCCATTGACATGGTACTCAATTCCATCTTTTCTGAACTTGATGCACTGATGAAGGGAGGATGGAATGATCTTATTCTAATGTATCCAAGGCCTACCAAGCAAAGTAGTGAATGAAGTATTTGAATCAATGATGTAGAACTTGGCTTTAGTCTTCCAGTCACCTATCTCCAATGGAAACACTATGGAACCTAAAGTTAACTCACCTTGATCAATGAGTCCTCTCAACATCATCATATCTCCTAGGAGTGTGGATAAGTCAATCTTCAAATAGGCAAGGGTCTTTAGATTTATAATGTTCACTAATGCACTTAAATCCACAAGAACCCAAGAGAGTCTGAACCTATCCATGATGACTGTGATGTAGAGGGGATAGTTATGCTCCAAGTCCCCTAGAAGAAGGCTTTCATCTATGAAGGTGATCCCTTGGGCTTCTTTTGCATAATGTGCTTCCTCACCTATAGTGGTCAGCATAGCTAAGCATATCTCAGGATCAAAAAGAGCCTAGATTAGTGATTCCCTTATCTCTTTGGATAAGACAAGGGCATTGTATATACTTAGCTTAGATGACAACTTTCTTAGATGAGAAAGGATGTTATAGTCTGCCTTCGACTGGTCTTCCACAAGCATATATAAAGATGGAGCATCCTATGGAATGGCTTCTTAATCGTCACTACAAATGACTTTTTTCCTTCCATCTTGAGGTGCTTCCCTAGTAGGTAGAACCTTTCCACTATAAAGTTTCACTTTGGTAATCTCTTGAGGAAAGGTGGTGGAAGGTTCTACTGCACTCGTGCTCACCTGCTTCTCCTATGGGACCCTAGATGATTCCAAGTCTCTCAAGAGGTGAACCCATAGTATTCAGAGGAAATTCCAACTCAATTAGAAAGAGGAAGATAATTGTTATAGTTATTTAGACTTGAAGAGTTATCATTAGGAATAGAAGAAGACAACCCATAAGTGACATGATGTAATTCAAACTAGCTTTATTCTTCAATTTCTTGGATATTTTGGGATACAAAGTAGAAGTCAAGTAAAGAGTGGAGTAAGGGATTTGATGCCCTTATCACGATACAAGAGTTCTACTAGTAAAGAAAGAAGAGCTAATGAAGAGTCACCGTGTGGAAGCTACAATGAAGGATGGAGGTTGGACATGGTGTGTGCTAAAGGGCTATCTGACACACATCTGCTACTACTGAGCTCTCTTTCCTAGAGTTGGCACTCAACTTGCAAACCTTCCTTGGTGTTGAGGTTTGAGCGACTGCACCTAAGGAAAGCTTCTTGATCTTCTGAATGATTTTCTTAGAGGTTTTGGATAGAGAAATATCCCAACCTTCTTTAATTTTGGTAGGATCACATGTATTCCCAAGGATTACCCTAATGGAACTGGAAGGTTACTCCATAAGGTATTCCTTTGGGATAATTATATCATTAGTGTTGAAACTGTGTTCAAGCCAGTCCTTGAATATGAAGCAATCCACCAAAATGTGGCCTAGCATATGATGGTAAGGGTAAAAGTTTGGATCATCACTTTTGCCTACTTCCTCTGATCTCCTAGGCTCGGGTAACTAAAAATCAAGTTTTTTTATGAGATTCTTAAAGATTTTCTTGATTACCCCTCTCTTAAAAGAATAAGGTTTATTTAACTTATCTAAAAGAGTAGAGGACCATAGCTACTTGGTGGGTATGCATGCCACCGGTGAAATGGCTGGTGCGGTGGTCAGGTGTCGTGGAGGTCGGTAAAGTCCAAGAGGGCTACCCCTGGTGGCAAAGGAGGTGGAGGCACAGATTGTGGTCTCTGGATTGATCTAGCTAGCTCTTCAACCATCAAGCATCCTTCCGCTTCTTTTCATAGACCTGGGCTTGCTTAGGCAACTGATCTTGAAAAGGCAACTATTTGGCCTCTCCTTGTAGAATAGCCACCTTGTTGATTAGAGTCTCAAGTGTCTTGATAGTGAAGCCCTTAAGCATGAAGGCGATCGGGCCATGTATATTCTTCAAGAGAATCTCAAAGGCATGTTATTCAGAAAACTACAATTTACACTTCATACTCAAGTTACGTCATTGGAGAATATAATCAATAAGAGACTCATCGAGGTGTTGTTGTGCTACAATGAGATCACCTACAGTAACCCATTACTGAGCTCTAGCAAATCTCTTGATGAAGAGTTGCTCTAACTCAAAAAATATCTTTACTGAAGTATTGGGTAGTTCAACATACCAATTGAAAGTAATACCCGCTAGGCTACTAATGAAAAGGTAGAAAAGCAAAGCATTGCAGCCACCTGTGTTGCAATAATTGGTCCTGAAATGTGCTATATGATGCTTTGGGTTTCCACTGCCATCAAAGCTTTTGATGGAAGGAGGCACGAAACCCTTGGGATATTGGAGAGCATTGAATTCCTCCAGGTAGGGTCTACCCTTTGGAACCGATGATCCTACCTGGGCTTGAGCCAAAGCTTCCTTCACCTGCTGCTCAACCATGGATTTTTTATATCCTTTTCTTGTATGAAGGTACTTTCCACTACCTTCTTAAACTGTCTAGTGCTACCTTGCTCAATTGGAGGTTGAGTCTTGGATGGGTCCAAGACATGCACTAATTCAGGTTAACTAACATCGACTGTAGTAGGATGAACTAAAGGGGCATGTTTCTAAAGCACTGACACTATTGCTAACAAGTCCTATAACTGACGTGCCATTCTATCAGTCTTCTCATCCTTTTTCCTCAATTGATGTCGGAGGTGCTAGGCTAATTCTATGGTTTCTTCCTGATTAACCTCATTACCTTCCATAGCTTGTTGTTCCCTAAGAAGAGATCCTTTAGTGTCACAACATGCACTCCAAAGTCCCCAAATAAGTCATCTTGGGATCAAGTTCTTTCTTTCATCTCACCATTCAAAGATCTCTTTCTTCCAATAATGTGCAACTATCTCATCTAAAGACATATCCATCTGACTAGGTACAAATAGTCTAGGATGACTGGTGTGATCACTATCATGCACTAAGAGGCACCGGACCTCGCTTATCACTGGAGAGTCAATCCTATGTGGACTGCACTCATTGGATGAATGACACTCCTGACCGCTACTGGCTACAAGAGGGGTAACAATCCTAGGATGTTCCACTACCACTGGTGAAGCTAGACTGTCATCTAGAATATCTGTAATAACTATCACCATCTCCACATCCGGCTATATGGGCAAAGTTGATGAAGGGACAACCACGATGCTTCGGGGTCACCACTCCTTTCGCACCACCATTGGGATAGAAGGTCGAGCAGGAGAGCTCATCCCTACCACAATGGGTGGTGTAGAAGGGGTAGGATCCCTTGGCCATAGTTGGATCACCAACGGGGTGCACTTTTCCTCAGATGTGGCCTTCACGGCCTTAGATGAAATAAGAGATGTTGTAACCCGAACCGATGGTGGACGAGAGACACCATCGACTCTATGCATAGGAACTACCCTCCTATGGTGGCTAGTCCTAATGAGAAGGATACTATCAGTATGGTCGGCTCTGCAGCATGAGCTAAAATCAATGAGAATCATGGCCGATCGATTGATAAACCTACGTCTCTCCCTGCTAGTATTATATGTTGTATGGGCCTCATTTGCCCTCTCCTTCGAATCTACTTCCCCATGCTGCAGGGGATGATGGATTGAAGATTAAACCTAAACTCTAATCATGCTCAACCATGCATAAGAGATCAAAGTCGATACCTCCTCTTGCTCTTGGAAACTATTAAAAATGCACCATTGGAGGTGTGATGATGATCCTCGGCATCCTCTTTTTGATCCAAAGGAAGGATGGAACTCTTTTTCTGTAACCAGTGGTGAAGTAACAACAAGAAACTCATCCATAACTGAACAGGCTACTATCTCTAGCTCCCTATGGTGGTAATGATCATGCTTCTTATTCCTATGTATGGTAGGATGGGAGGAGTAAGCTAGACCCATACTCAAATGTGGGGAGGCAAGCCACGAGACTGGGAGCCTTACCCGAGGGTGAAGATGAGATGGTGCTAGCCTCACCAACATGAGAAACCAGTATGCATCGCACTGAGCTGCACTAACTATTGGCATTGCTATAACTAGAGCTTATGGTACTACCACACCTTTCCTCTTCAATGGGAAGACATCAGAGTCGGAGGGTAAGTTAATCCTGATGACCAATTTTTGCCCGGCCATACTGGTCCAACTAACTGTAGCGAGGGGAGTGCCCTCACAAGTAATCTTGGCTCCCTCGAATCCTCGACCAAAGTGAATCAGATGCATATGGTCCAAACAAGGGAAGTTGGCTTGATCCAAAGCTAGATCCATACCATGTAAGAGACTAAAACTGAATTGCTACTGCATGGACTGTAAGAATCTGCAATGAGAAATGAGTTTGTATCAGATTTCTATCTTCATAGATTTTTGAATTTGAATTTAAAAATTTGAACCCACATCCAACAACTTGGAAGTGTTAAGTGGGTTCAAATGGATTTGAGAAGATTGAAAGAGGAATTTGAATATGAATCCAACTTTAACAAATTTAGGTATGTTGAAATGTGAATTTAAAATTTTTGAAGGATGGTTCCATAGGTTCATGTTTGTTTTTTTGAATTTGAATTTTGATTTGAGGACCCTTTAACAAATTTAGGTATGTTAAAGTAAGGGTTGATTTTTTTTTTGTTTGATTATTTTGAATTTTACTTAGCAAATTTAGGTATGCTAAGTGAAGTATTTGAGAAAGTGATTGTTTCTTTTGTGAATTTTTGTTTTGATTTTGGAAAATCTAGAATTCTCACTTAGCAAATTTAGGTATGCTAAATGAAGAATCCAATTGTGTTTTGTTTGATTTTTTGAAAATAGGATTCTTAGCAAATTTAGGTATGCTAAGAAAATCCTAAGTGTTTCATTTTTGTTTTGATGTTTTGATTTTTTTGAAAAGGTAGGATCCTTAAGGAATCTAGGTATGCTAAAAAAATTCTAAGTGTTTCATTTGTTTTGATTTGATTGAAAGAGGAGACTTTACTTTAGCAAATTTGTTATGCTAAAGATGAAGTCTTACTTAGTTTTGTGAAATAGAAATTTCACTTAGCAAATTTGGGTATGCTAAATGCAACTCCAAATGGTGTGTTCAAATTATTTTGATTTGTTTTGGTTTTGAAAATGGAAACTTCTCCTTAGCAAATTTGGTATGCTAAGGAAGGGAGTTCCAAAAGGTGTTTGAATATTTTTGTTTTGACTTTGGAAACTTCACTTAGCAAAATGAAGTTCCAAACAAAATGTGTTTGAAAATTTTGATTTTGGATTTGAGACTCCACTTAACAAATTTGGGTATGTTAAATGAAGTTCGAAATGTGCTTTGAAATTTTTTTTTTGGATTTTTGATTTGGAGACTTCACTTAACAAATTTAGGTATGTTAATTGAAGTTCCAAAAAGTTATTTGAAAATTTTAAAATATGATTGTTGATTTTTTGATTTTGGATTTGGAAACTTCACTTAGCAAATTTGAGTATGCTAAATAAAATTCAAAAATATATTTTGAAAAATTTTGAATTTTGATTTGGGACCACTTAACAAATTTGGTATGTTAAATGAAGTTCCAAAAGTTGTTAAAATTTTTTGAAATATGATTATTGATTTTTGATATTGGATTTGGAAACTTCACTTAGCAAATTTGAGTATGCTAAATGAAGTTCAAAATTTTGTTTTGAAAAATTTGGAATTTTGAATTTGGGAACTTCACTTAATAAATTTGGGTATGTTAAATGAAGTTCCAAAATGTGTTTAAAATTTTTAAAAAAATGATTGATAGGTTTTACTTTTTGAAAGACAGGACTCCCATTCAAGAAATTTAGGTATGTAGAATGGAGATCAATTTTATTTTTAAAATGTAAACTTTTTTACTTTGGGTGTAATTACTGCTTATTTGAAAGAGAGGAATTCCAATTTAATCATATGTGAGATATTAAGTGGGATTTCCCAAATGATATTTATTTTTAATTGGGAATGAAATCTTCATTTAATAAATTTGAGTATATTAAATGAAGATGTTCATGTGTGCTTTTTGAAAAGTTTAATTTTATTTGAAGATGAAACTTCCATTGAATATGTGTGAAGATATTGAATGGAAATATTCATGTATGCTTTTTGAAAACTTAATTTTTGATTTTGATTTTTGAAAAGATGATTGTTTATTTTAAAATGAAATCTTCATCAAAGTGAATTGAAAAGAGATATTCATTTGTGCTTTTGGAAAAATTTATTAGTTTTATTTTTGAAAACTCCTACATGTAATAATTATGAGAATTGTTAAATGAAGAAGATAAAACTTTGTGGAAAATATTTTTTTAAGTTTTTTTTTTGAAAAGGTGCTTTTTGAAAAGCAAAGTCTTTATGGAAGATTTATTTTATCTTTATTATTTAAGATGAACCTTTCATTATAATGAAAATGATAAGGAGGGAGTATTTAAAGTGTTTTCTTTTTTATTTAGACTTTTTCATTTTTACCCATTGGAAAACCCAATGGGGGTTTTAAGACCAACAAGGAATGTGGTCCTAAAACCTAAAGATGTTGGCTGACTCAACTTAAGAATGAAATGAACTAAGTGCCAATGGAAAGAAGGATAGTCTTTGACTCATACCAAAATACAAATTCACTATCGATACTCAAAGACAATGATCATTTACCAAAGATGGAGACAAGAACCATCCCTAGCAGAGTCACCAGAAAAATCTATGGTAAAAAATTTCTATAGAGGAGTCTCCTTCAAATCTGTGGGGAGAAATGAAAGAGAGGAAAGCATATATAAATTCATCTTTTTAGGATTCCACGCAGATCTACAGATGTACTTATTCAGGTGATCAAATACATCATCAATGAAATAGTGTTCTATCTCGAGAGATAGAACTCACTACCCTTTAATGGACTTAATCATCTCAATAAGGACTCCTAAGGATGATGGGTCTACATATGTACTAGAGATTCTTCCCCTACTTTACATGGAAAAGTAAAGCAGGGTTTACTTTAAACTGGGTTCATTAAGTTCTCTATAGGGGCAAGCCCCCATAGTTAATTATATTCTAAGGCATGGGGATTCCTTAAGAAAACTCTCAATTAAGGTAAATGATCATTATCTTCAAAGATTTCAATAAGAAAGGATAGTCAATCGATTAGTTCATTTTTAAAAGATCAAATGGGATTGATTAAAGAGAGGGAGTTATTATTCAAGCTAAAATGGGAGATAAGTAGGAGATGCCCATGATGCTAGGAAACCTAGCGAGCATCTCAAACTATCCTATAGTTGGGCTTTATATTTTTGAAATTGATTTAGTTTATTTGAGTTACATTTTTTATTAGAAATTTAGGACTTATGATTCCTTAACAAGATTAAGAAATACCTAAGAGGTGAGGAATTGCTTAGGCCCACAAAGGAGAGAAGCAACCTTAGAACCTAAATCTAGGAGCTTTGGGGGCCAAAAGCACAACCTAAATAAGGCAAAAATGGGTATTTGGTTTGTCTCCACAAGAGAGGACAAACCACGACAACTTGGACTTACAATCACCTGGGTGGCGCAACTAACTCCTCCTATGATTTTAAATACATGTAGGCAAGTCTTTATGCTTATGCAAAATAGCTAGGCTGTTATTTATTAGAAAGAGACTAAGTCCTTAAACTCACTCCCTAAAGAGACTAGATCATGTAAAGGGACATGCTTCAAATGACCTAAATCTAATGCAATTCAAATTTCATTTTATTTTCATTTTGGACAATTATTTTGTGCTTAATAGATTCATATGACTAATGCACGAGAAATAAAGTTATTGGCCAAAATCAGCGAGAAGGGAGGAGGTGAGTTTCCACCATGGCTCTCAAAGGTCAAGACAAGTTTCTCTGGCAAATGTGGAAGCCCTCTAATCAAGAGTGATATAAGATGCATTTGAGCATGATATTATAAAAGAAATACTCATCCAACTAATGGGTTTCTAATTCATTTATCTTGATTTTAAACCTAAGCTTTAGGTTATGTTATGAATTCTCTATTTTTAATTTGAATTATTAAATTGGGTAAAAGATTTTTTTTTCCTAAATAGCCTAATCCACATCCAGGCCATACATAAAGTAAAGAAGAAACTAGGAAAAATATACCACTTAATGCAAAAGCTAAACAAATCATCAATAAATTTATAAATCTAATTGCAAAAAGAATAAAAGGTCATTATGTTGCACCATCAAGACAAACTCAAAATATCAAATTGGGTAAAAAGCTCTACCCTTATACAACCCAAATTACAAATGAATTAGAATACAATTAAGCAAGGAATTCATTGTTATGGGGGTCTTCAAGCTTTATTTCTTCTTTCTTCTTTTCTTCTTTCTTTTTCTTTTCTTCTTTCTTCTTTGGTTCCTTCTTTTGGATGGTTGGAATGTAGATGATCCAAGGCTTCACATGGTACATAAGGTAGGATATTATAACCAATGCTCATCCTAATCCCCATAATAATCATTCCAAAATCCTAATTGCACAAATTTACATGAAAAGGAAGTGTGGAAATCCAACTAACACCTAAAACAAGGTTAGCTAAAAAACCACACAAATCCCAAGCATGTATATTGGACTTATCACCCCACACATAAGTCCACTGATTTATGCTTAGGGTATAAAGCACCTGCAAGCAAAAGCATTTATATTTTATTTATGATACCCTTAAGCACAATCAGAGAAAAAAAAATAGTTAGACTAGGAGCATCCTACCCTTCATTCTATGAGCATACACCCTAACATCCACTTTGAAATATATATAAAAAAAACAAAACATCAAACCATGCACTGACCTAACATAAAGCTACAAGTGGTGACTTAGGCTAATGTGTGTGCTTTGAAGGTTTGTCTGGTATGCTTAGCTATGGATTTAGGTTTACATTTTCTAAGTGTGGAAACATATTCAACTTAGAGGAGGGTTTCATTTAAGTTGTTTAATTATTTTAGGTTGATTTTATTTCATGTTTTGATTAGGTTCAAGTGAATCTAATTAATTACTAAGTTATGAAGAGAGGAAGAAGAACTTCCTTCCCTAACCTAAGTAATTTCTAAAGTAGATTCACATTTTAGTTTTATTTAGGTGAATGTTTTGATTAAATCTTTTAATTAATCCTAAGTTTAGATGAACTCTAAACAAACCTATTCAAAAGAAAGGCATTTTAAGAATAAAATGAATCAAAATTCACATAACACACATTACCATTTCTTTCCCAACATGTATAACATGCATATGGATGAATCCTAATATCTATACACACAAATGAGAATATTTAACACACTTTATGATGCATGCTAAGTAATCCATTTAAAGAAATTTATAGGATTAAGATGCATGATTTTATTTAGTAGAAAAGGGTTTATTTATCAAATTTTTCACATACACATATGAGTAAAAAGGCATAAGTGAGTATAGTGCCATTAACGGAGGTGTAAGGTACAAGACCTACTTAGGGCTACTTAAAGCCTCACAACCTCGAGGTTGTCCAGACTAATATTCCACTTTCCTTAAATACAAACATGTGTATAAAAGAATTGAAATGGAAAAAAGGAAATGCAAAAGTTGTATAAATGGAATCATTTTATTTATGCAATTTATGTATGCAAGTATAGGTAGCACCTCTTAGGTGATATCATAGGGTTGAATAGGATATGAAATTAGGTGAGTATTAAGTCCTTTTCAAATGAACCATATATCTCACCAAATTCCTATTCAAAACTATACCAACATAAGAGAGAAAGGAAACCTATGCTAAGCATACCTTTATAATTTTCACATGCAAGCTATAATTAAAATATAAGTAGCACACTTTCATATTTGATAATTTGATTTATATGTTTTTTAAAAAATAATTTGGATTTAGTAGTGATAAAAGCCACTCATATTTCTACTTTAGCCAACACATGCAAATTTGACATAAAGTAAACAATTTCATTTTTAAATTTGAATTTGAAAAATATGAATGCATGAAACCACATGACATAAATTTAACATGTTGGAGAAAGATTCAAAGCAATGAAAGAATGTAAATAAATTCACTTTATTTAAATCCTAAAGAAATTCTTATGGAATAAGAAAGTTTAAAATAAATCAAAGTGTATTCAATATTCTTTTTATTTAGTTTGAAGTTTGACTTAATTTAAAAAAGGCGAGTTGAGTTTCCTGTTCTTAACCCATTCCCACATATGTTTGATATTTTTTTTTATTTTTAGATGATTAGATTCATTTTTAAGTATTTATTAGGTTAAGATATGAATTAAGTAGCTTAATTAAACCTTACCAACACCAAACATAGTTAACCAAATAATTATGAGCCAATGAGATGACATAAAAACTCACAAAGAATTTAAATTTGCAATGCACCTAATAAGAAAAGGCCTAATGCAATTTGGCTCTTAATTAATGGTTAATTAAACTAAGGGGTTTAGCTTAAGTAATTTCAAAACACCCTTTCACACATATGAATTGGGTTTTGATTTCCTTAGTTAAACTTAAGCTATTAAAGACCTAATTATCTATCTAAAGTATATTAATTAAGTTCTGGAACATTTTAGAATTTTTAGAAATTAATTAAGCGGATAATTAGTGAATTAACCCTTAATTAAGAGAGGATTAAGGAAAGAAGAGGGGGATTTAGGGAATAGCTTAGGAGATGCCCCAAAATTTTCCATCCTATCTTATCTAACCTTAATCAACCTAATCATGGATTAAAACCACTAATCACACCTAATTATGCTTAATTACATAAGGGAGTAATTAGAAAATCCATATGCAATTCTCCTAATTAAGCCTTCAATAAATCCCAAGAAAATTAGGGGAGCTATAAGTCATCCCCTAAAACACACCCAAGAAGTTTGGGATTAATCATTGACTTAATTAAAAGATAATTAGCAAAATAAAGTTTCCAATAAAATCAAAAACAAAGAAAAGCATAATTCAAAATCCATTGAATTAAATTTTAAAATACTCTAGGTTGAATTATCTTCCCATAGAAATTTATTTCATATTTTTTTGAATTTTGTTGAGAGAGATGAATTGTAGAAGACTCCTACATTAATTAGAATTAATTAACCCTAATCCTGATCACAACGACGTGTATGGTGTCATTTTACACATCATGCGAGCATCTCTTCATCAAATCTAAATGGCGATGATGGATGCACTTTGATCTCTATCATTCGTTCAAAGATCGATGAGATCTCCGTTTTAAAAGGATAAAATTTCTAAGGAATAATCTCCGGCCCATCCAAAATGCATGGATGGATGGCCAAGATCTCCTCAGTTCTTCCCCTTAGATAAATAGAAATCATCTATGATCTATAGGAGGATCCAACCTTGATTGAGCTTGATTTCAAACAAGACTTAACCTACACCATCTAAAGAAAATGAGCAGCACATCCAATGATGGGATTTGCATGAATTGAATATTATCTTCACAAAGGAACAACACCTCCTATGCTAGGTGGTTGGAACATTCCATACCTCATCGGAGGTGATCACCTGCGCTTGAGATTGATGAGGTAGCTTGTCTAGTGGAGATGAAGCCTGAAATTCTAGGCCTTGGGTTGAGTGACTTGCTATGGACCAACACCACTTCAAGATCTTTTGGCTTTGATCCAATTGCTCCTCTCCTTGTTGGGAACTCCAATGGAAGCTTGAGTGAGCTGAGGTCCTTAGAAGAAGTGTGCAAGAGGAATTTGGTGTTTTAGTGTGAGGAAGTTCAGATTGGATTGAGCTCCCTATTTTCACATGAAATCAAGATTTGATTTCACTCTAAGCTTGGGAGGCCGAGGAATTGCTTCCCACTTCCTAGGTTCAATCAAATGAGGAATGATTATTTGAATTCAGGGGAGTATATCTCCCCCTTGAAGGATCGGACAACCACAAGCTTATTTGCCATTTTGATCTAATTATCCATAATGGGAGAGTTGTTTGATCAGTTAGATGTTTGCACATGGTCGGTTTGAGGCCTTGAGTGGATTACCAACCTCCCATGTGCTTGAAATTGAGTGGGAGAGGGAGTTTGAATTTTCCATTTTGACCCATGGGGTTGGCCTTACCAAACACAAATCGTGCACCACTCTTCATTAGGTCCCCTTGAGCTACTAGGAAGGCATCAAGTGGATATGAAGAGGGTATGACCAAATTACCCATGGATTAAGCCAAAATTTGTTCTATGGACTAGGTATAGGATGGTCATTTTTCTAATTTTTCAATTTGGGTATGTGAAGAAACTAGGTTTGGCCAAGTTTCATGAGATTTGGAATTTATTTGATAAGGTTTGGCTCATGTTGACCCATTTAGGTCAAAATGGGTCAACTTGGGTCAAGTTGACCAATTGGTCAAATTGGGTCAAACCAAGGGTTGGGTCAAGTTCATATGACCATTTGAAATGTTTTGGTGGCTTTGGTTTGATTCAATTTGGTATAGTTTTGAATTTGGCTCATATGATTTCATTTAGGTCAAATAGGTCAAGTTGACCTATTTGACCCATTTGACTATTTGAGGTAGGTCAAGGGTAGGTTTAGGTTAGGTTAGTCATATGGAGTGGATTGGTATCTTTGTTTCCAATCAATTTTGGTTAAGTTCAATTTGGCTCAACATGACCCCTTTAGTCATGTTGGGTCTAAGGTCAATTGGGCTAGTTAGGTCTAGTTGGCCAATTGAGGCTTTTGGTCAAGTTCAACAAGTGATTTGGAAATGAACTTGACCCATTGGTTTGACCAATTTGGCTTAGACTGCTTTTGACACATTTTAACTTTTTAGGTCAAGTTGGGTCAACTTGGGTTAAGTGTCCAATTGGGCTAAGTTAGGCTCAAATGTTGGCTTGGTCAAGTTCAAACATAAGTCATGAGTGAACTTAGATTAATGGTTTAAAACATATGTTAGGTTTCATTTTGGGCTAAGTGTTGACTTGGTCAACCCTTTAGTTTGACTTGGTTTGACCCAATTTGATTGATTGATCATCCTATGATAATTGTTGATCATGAGAATAGATATAGATGAGTTTGATTCAATCTAATTTGGTTAGGATTAGAATTTGGCTCATAAGGGTACTTTAGCTCACTTAGGGTCAAGTGAGCCTAAGTGGGTCAAATGGCTCGGTCAAAGCATGATTTGAGCTTGATTGATCTTGTATATGGACTTATGATTGAAATATAAATCCATTTGCAAGTGGTTTGAAGTCAAATGGGTTTTGATCTATTTGACAATTTCATATTCAAAGGAAGAACATGAAGGGATTTTGGCTTTGATTTTTGAACTAGGTTTTGATTTGGTGATTGAAGTTTGGATTTATATATGGGTTCATGATTGTAGGTTGATTGAATCATGAAGGAAAATCAAGAGTTTGGCTTGATTTGAAGTTGATTTGGCTAAGTTCAAGATTTTGATTGAAAGGCTTAGGTTGGATTTTGAGTGGGTTTGAGTATAATTTTTGGAATTGGTTTGATTGATTTATATTTATATTTCATTTATATATGTGAATATAAATGAGAATATAAATGGATCATGAGAAAATTTCAAGGATTTGAAGGGGTTTAATCATGATTTGGGCTAAGTCCATTAAGAAGGATTTAAAGGACTTCAGAAAATTTCATGAAGTTTGGAGTTTGAATTTTTGAATTTGGTTTGATTGATTTATATTTATATTTTATTTATATATGAGAATATAAATGAGAATATAAAATAATTATGAGAAACTCCCATGACTTTGAGATGGTTTGATCAAGATTTGATCAAGATTTAGGCTAAGTCCATAAATGGAAAATTAAGGACTTAAGAAAGATTTTAGATTTGGAATTTAATTTGAGTATTTGATTTGATTAATTTAAATTTTTATTTCATTTATATATGTGAATATAAATGAGAATATAAATGAGTTTTGAGAAAATACCATGATTTTGAATTAATTTGATTAAGCTTTTGGATAAGTCCTTTAATGAAAAATTAAAGGGACTTTGGGAATTTCATAAATTGAGTTGGAATTTTGAGTTTAGTTTGATTGATTTGAATTTATATTTAATTTATATATGTGAATATAAATGGAAATATAAAAGAATTATGAGAAAATCTCAAATATTTGAATTGGTTTTGATCATGATTTTGGTTAAGTCCTTAATGGAAGATTAAGGACTTAGAAGCATTTGGACTTATGAATTTTGATGGATATTAATCATGGTTTTCAATCATAGATTTCAATCATGGATTTCAATCATATGGAGTTGATTAGAGTTTGGAAAAAATCAAATAGAATTGATTAGGAGTTTGACATGACATAATGAAAGTGAGGAAAGGTTTAAGCTAAGGGTAAGAAATTTTCTTAACACCCCTAAGGCATGACCTATTCCTATGGCTAACTCTTCTAAGTCTCTAGGGCTAGGTTGAGTGTCCACCTAATCACTAGATGTATCTTATGAATAAGGAACTCTTAAAGTCTAAGATGGGTCCTATGTCTAAGATGGAAGGGTTGAGAGCTCATCCTAAAAATGAGGTCAACAATGACCTAGGGCTGCCCATCGGTTTACGATAATCATGCTAGAAAGAATGGGTAGTAGACTTACATCTTTCAAAGAGGAATGACTACCAGGGAAACCTATTTGTAAAAAAATAGATTGAACCCGATCTAAGGGAGGCTATGGAAAGAGTGCCAACCTAGGGACTTATCTTGACTCAAGCGTAGTCAGACAATTCCTATAGGGAGTTCTCCTGACACTGCCCTAAAGATAGAATGCCTGTTTGGGAAAGGGGCCACTAAGGGCTTGAATTCCTAATCCACAAGCGATTAGATTTGTTTGTTTGTTTGTTTTTTTTTTGTTTATCATGGATATTATTGGTTTACAAGGGATCATACTGAGAATGAGCTTATATCAGCCTAGACCTATTTTAAATTTATTGAACAAAGGGAGAATCTGCGCATCCATCAAACAAATTCTCCAACCATAGGGGTGGCTACTAGGAAAGGGGGTTGTCCAATCCAAGAGTAACCCAGGTAGTGTTTAAATGGGGTTGCAAAGGATGTGATCCAAGTAGAGTGCCCGCAGGGGAGAGGGGCCGCTAAGGGGTTGATCCAAAACCCTGGAGAAGATTATATTTGTAGGTATTCGGTGGCCAACTCAAGGAGAAAGCATGGAGACTCACATCTTTCAAGAGGGGTGTATCCACCAGGTGAGTTTCTATCAGCATAGTGAACATCAACCAACCTAAGGTGCCTATTGGTTTGTAATAATCAGCCTAGGAAGAAAGCAATGGGGACTCACATCCTCCTATAATGGAACTGATTGTTGGGATAGTATGTCTTTGACTCGACAGGTGCTATCTGACCTAGGGTGGCTACTGAGTGAATGCCACTAGAGGACTTATATCTACTCAAGAGTAGTCAAGTGGAAAGGAGCCTCTGGGAGACTTACCCTAAACCTCATATATACTCGACCTAGTCAGTGCATGATGGTTAATTTAAGAAGAAAGCATGGGGACTCACATCTTCTTAAACAAAATCAACATGAGGTAGCTTACTAACTGGGAAATGAGGTCTACCAAACTAACAAGGTGTTCATTGGTTTGCAATGGTCAAGTCAGGAAGAAAGCACAGGGACTCACATCCGCTGGACAAGTGACCACTAGGGTGACATACTAACAAGGTAGCATGTTAGCCCAACTTAGAGCAGCTAATGAGTGAGTGCCACAGGGGGCTTGCTCCCACATCAAAATAGCTCGAGATAAAAGATTTGTGTTCATGTTTGTGTTAGAAGGAAAAATGTCTCTCGTGTTCTTATACCTATCCTAAAACATGCCGGGAATTGGATCAAGCAAGTGCCATGAATGAGTTGTGATCCCACCAAGAAAGGATGCTTGGGTTCTCTTACACCTAACTTAGTTGTGCTAGTCAAAAAAGGATGCCTCTTGAGGTCTCTCACACCTATTCTAGTAGCACTACAGAATTTTGTTTGTGTTATGAAAGAGGGATAGGATGCCACTTGGGTTCTCTTACACCTATCCCAAACACGTCATGGCAGATTCGTAAAATAAGCAAACAACGCTTCAAAAGAAGGGAAGATTTTGATGAATTGGAATGAAATTTCATTCTTTTGATGATAATTGTTTTCAAACATATTTTTATGTGTAATATTTCATCAAATAGAGCCCAGTAATTGGAAGCATAAGGTGTTCCCATTTACAATCAATAAGCTGATAAGATCATCTTTGGTAGGCTTTTTTCTATGATAAAAGGGCCTTCCCAAGTGGGTTCAAACTTGCCTCCCATCTTTTGATGGGCAACAATTGGTGTCCTTAGAACTAGGACAAGCTCTTCTACTTAAAAAGCTCTAGAGCGGACTAGCTTGTTGTGAGCTTGAATTATTTTGGCTTTGTATAACTCGAGGTTCTGGCACGCCCATAGGAATCTCTCCTCTAAACCTTCGAGCTCTTCTAACTGCAACTTTGCATTCTACTCTGTAGTGATTTGCTACCCAATTCTATCCTTAGTGACGGGAATTGAACTTCTAATGGTAGAACGGCTTCAGACCCATACACTAAGGAGAACGGGGTAGATTGAGTTGGAGTTCTATGTGTGGTAGGCCCTGACTTGACCAATTGCATACCACTAAACTTATTGTCAGTGTTTTCTTTAGTATATGGATGAGAGTTTTGTTGAATTCTTTTGCTAGGCTATTTTCCTTGGGATAGTAGATGGTGAAGTATCTCCAATCTATACCATATATCTTAGCAAAATTATTAATCTTGGTGCTCTTGAATGCAGTACCATTATCAAATATAATTCGTCGAGGCACCCCGAACCTATATATGATATGGTTCCTGAAAAACTAGCACATGCTGAGCTATGACCTCCTTGAGTGGGATTGCCTTCGCCCACTTGCAAAAGTAGTCATTGGAAGCTAAGATGAATCGATGACCCTTGGAAGAAAGAGGATTGATTGGACCCACTATGTCAGTACCCCAACACTCAAATGGCCATGAGGCCAATATAGGATGTAGAACATTAGGTGGTTGATGTAAGACCACACTGTGTCCCTAACATTGATGAAATGTCTTAGTCATGTTCATGCAGTCTGTACTCAATCAAGACAAGTAGTATCCTAGTCTCTTGATCTTTGCTTTCATCTTCAAATCAGAATGATGCACTCCACATAGAACTGAATGTACCTCAGTCATGATCCTACGGGCTTCGTGCTTGTCTAAAGAATGTACCAAATTTGATCAAAAGATCATCGGTACAAGGTGCCATCCACGAGAGCATAAGAGAGAGCTCTTTTCTTCATCTGATAGGCTTGTGATTTCTCTTGAGGTAGTTTGCTGGTGTTCAAATAATCTATGAACTGTTGCCTCCAACCAACTCCTCATCTTTGTTGGAAAAGGCAAGCTCTCCTTCAAGAGAAAGTCTCTTGATGAATTCATCATCAATAAGGGATAGGACTTGTCTATTTTGGACCCTTATTTGAATGAACTCATCTTTCGGACATGCCAATTCCTTAGCATGTTTGGCCAAAGCATCTACTATTGCATTCTCTCCTTAAGGGACCTTGTAGATGGTGACCTTAAAGATTTGGGCCAACAACTTCATGGTGTACTCGTGGTAGTGATGAAGCTTAAGTTTTAGAACCAGGACGATGTAAGTTGATAACCAGTGAGAATCCCATAGATATTGATGCTCTTGACACATTGTAATGTCTCTAACTCAGTAATTAAATCCTCATACTCGGCTTCATTATTGGTGTAGAGATTAGAGAGATAGTATGAGAATCTCATCACATTGCGATCTAGAGTTAAGAGAACTATTCCAACCCGTGCCTTTTCTAGAAGAGTAGACCATGGTTCTTCTCCTTTATGAAAAAAAGCCACACCATCAAAATACATCTCCCAATGATGATTGTCAACCTCCCCTAAGTTCATGATTTTTTCGTCAGGGAGATCGTCAGTAAGCAGGGAATCAGCAAGAAATGTGTGCGCTACTAAGAAATCTCCTAGTGCTTGACCTTTCACCACATAGAGGGGTATGAATTTAATATCAAACTATGAGAGAATCATGGACCAACTTGCCAACCATCTAGATAACGTCGGCCATGTCATGAGATACTATAGTGGATTGATTCTTGAAATCAAGTTCACCTTATGAGAAAGCATATAATGTTGTAGCTTTTGGGATGTAAAGATTAAAGCTAGGCAATATTTTTCAATTGATGGGTAGTTCATTTCTGTAAGAATCAGACAATAGTTGAGATAGTAGAGAGCACTCTCCTTCCCTTTGTCATTGGCTTGGGCCAACAAAGTGCCAAGGGAGTCATCCAATGCAGTAGTGTAGAGGATAAGTGGCTTGCCCGGGATAGAGGTTGCTAGAACTTACAGCTTCACCAAATATAGCTTGATATCTTCAAAGGCTTGCTGACACTTGTCATCACCCTTGAACTTGGCATCCTTTTTTATAAGTGCTAAAAAAGGCTTGCATCTTCCCGATAGATTAGAGATAAAGCATCTTAGATACGCCAACCATCCTTGGAATGATCTGAGTTGAGTTAAACTTTCAGGTGGCGGCATTTTTAAGATATCTTTGATCTTTTTTTTTTTGGATCTATCTCTATTTCCCAATGTCGGATACCAAACCCAAGGAACTTTCTTGAAGTTACTCCGAATGCACACTTCAGGGGATTCATTTTGATGTTATATTGTCTTAACCATTTGAAAACTACTCTCAAGTCAAAAAGATGGTCTTCCCTTTCTTTACTTTTGACTACTAGATCATCAACATAGCACTCAACTTGATGAAGAATGAGTTCATTGAAAATTTGAGTCATGGCTCATTGGTATGTAGCACCAGCATTTTTTAAGGCATGACCTTATAATAATAGATTGATAGTTTGAAAGCAATGTTTCTTTCATCCTGGGGGCCATCTTAATTTTGGCTATTGCGGATGAATCCATGAAAGAGAATGCTACATGAGATGAGGTGATGTCCACCATTAATTCTGGTATAGGAAGAGAAAACTCATCCTTAGTCCATGCCTTTTTTAAGTCCCTAAAATCTACACATATGTGAATTTGGCTATTCTTTTTCTTAATTGACATGATATTGGCTAACCAGGTAGGGTATTTTTCTTCACTTATGAAACCAATATCGATCAATTTTTTGACTTCAGAAATGACCTGTTGTTCAATTTTTAATCGCATGCATCTAGGAGCTTGCCTGATAGGGTTAGCGTTAGGCTTTATTGCTAGTTTGTGGACTACTATGTCAGGAGATAATCTGAGCATCTCTTCTCAACTCCATGCAAAATAGTCCTTAAACTAAATCAATAGCCTAACTAAGTCATTGGTTTCTTCTTCATTCAATAATGAACTGATGTATGTTGGCCATGGATTTTCTTCTATCCTGAGGTTGATTTATTTGATCTTATCAATTATTGAATGGATTTTCTCTTAAAATTCTAGCGGTGCATCTTTGATTTGGAGATCATCTGGATCATATGAAATTTCTAAACATACTTCCTCATAAGAGTTAGTGTGGTTTGAGAAGAACCCATCAGATTCCAGATGATTGGTAACAACTAAGCAGTAATCATCGTCATCGACTGGACCCACTATACCGAATCCTAATCCTGATCTTAATTGTCCATCCCTACCTTTATTATTCCATAGCTTCTTAAAGTACTCTAACCTATGGTTGGACCATGTATAAGGAATCAAACCTTTCTTTTCAAGATTAAGAACACAAGGCGAGTGCCAATCAAAAGGTAATTCTATTAAATCTTTATATGAATTATACTCAAGTTCTACATCAACTTTTGGACTTGAGGATGATGATCCCAATAGTAGTATCTTTGGCTTGACATCCATGGAAGGCTGGGAGGCTTCCTTAACTACTAAACTTTCAACTTTTTGAGAGGAAAGTGAGGTTAGAGCTAAGATTCCTAATTACTGCCTGATATTTTCACATAAACTTGACTTGAATACATTCATGCTTTCCTTGGAGGCCTAGTCTTCATCGTTGTCTGGCATGAGTGTCACCTCCAATGAAACCCACTGAGAGGGGTTGGTTGGTATGCTAATCACATTAGGCTCATCCTCCAAGCTGGATTCCAAGTCTATGTGAATAGTAAGGATACTCCTATGAACTGCAACATAACCTTTATTGGCTGTCTGCCAACCAGGGGGTCTTCCACCTTTGGAACTGCCTTTGTACCTGCCTCTGCCTTTGCCTGGTGGAGGTCAAGTCATTCTACCCATATGTTCATATGGTGAAATGAATTGTGGGTGGAATGTGAGATGTGGCTCTACTTCTTCCTTGATGTACTTTTCTCGTTCACTTGTATTTTCATTTTCCTTTTCTTTTTCTTTATCTTTTTCTTCTTTTTCTTTTTCTTTTGTATTTGAATTTTGACCAAGTTCATGAGAAAAGGTATTTTGAGGAAGATAGTAAGCCGCATCTTCATATATCTCAACATCTCTAATTGAAAATGGCTTTTCATCTCCTTTAACACAATATTCAATTCCATCCCTTCTAAACTTGATGCACTGATGAAGGGAGCATGAAATCATCTTGTTCTAGTGTATCCATGGCCTACCGAGCAAAGCAGTGAATGATTTATTCGAATCAATTATGTAAAACTTGGCTTCAGTCTTCCAGTCACCCATTTTTAAAAGTAACATTATGGAATCTAAAGCTCTCTCGCCCTATTCATTGAATCCTCTCAACATTATCCGATCTCCTTAGACTATAGAGATTTCAATCCTCAAGTTGGCAAGGGTCATTAGACTCATAATGTTCATAGATGCACCTGGATCAACAAGAACCCTAGAAAGTCTAAACTTGCCCATGTCCCTTGTAATGTAGTGGGGATGGTTGTGCTCCATGTCCCCCAAAAAGGTGTTCATCTATTTATGTGACTCATTGGGCTTCTCTTGAATAATGTGCCTTCTCTTCTATAGTGATCAACTGAGCTAAGCAAATCTCTAGATTAAGAAGAGCCTTGATTAATGATTCTCTTATCTCTTTGGATAAGACAAGGGCATCATATATGCTTAACTTAGCTGGCAACTTTCTTAGATGAGTGAGGATATTATAATCAACTCTGGTATGATCCTCTGCAAGCATATCCAAGGGCAGAGCATCTTGTGGAGGGGCTTCTCTATCATCAGAACCAATGACTTGTTTCCCCTTATCTTGAAGTACTGCCCTAGGAGGTAAAACCTTGCCACTACAGAGGTTAACTTGTGTGATCTCTTGTTACAGGTTAGTGGAAGATTCAACCTGCTTATCAGGCTCACCTACAGCTACTCCAATAGGACCCTTAGAGTCAGATGATTCTAAGTCTATCTAAAGAGGTGAACCAGTAGTATTCAGAGAAGGAAAGTTGAAATCTAAATCAGAAAGAGGAAGATCAGAGTTGTTATAATTATTATTTAGACTTGAAGAGTTTTTTGTAAGAGTAAAATTAGACAACCCATCAGAAGTGACATAGATGTAATTCAAATTAGTTTTATTCCTCGATTTCTTGGATTTTGAAGGAGGACATAGTAGAAATCTTGTAATATAAGTGGGGTGAGGGATTTGATGCCCTCATCTGTCGATACAAGATGTCTACTAGAAGAAGAGCTAGATAAAATTGAAGTGTCTGCTGAAGTAGTAGCTGCGATGGTTGAATAGAGACTAGGCTCGTGTGGTTACGTTGGCTATCGAAGTATAGGTACTCTCTCTACTACTAGCTCCTACCTTTCCCAAGTTGTCTTTGACAACTTGCAAACCTTCTTTGATGTTGGAAGTTCAAGCTACCTCAGGCACCTGAAAGAAAAGTTTCTTGATTTTTGAAACAATCTTTTTAGAGATTTAAAATAAGGAGATATCCCAACCTTCTTTAGTTTTGAGAGGATCACAGGTATCCCTAAGGACTACCCTAATGAAAATATATGGTTATTCCACTAGATATTCTTTTGGGATAACTATGGTGCCTATCTTGTAGCTATTCTCAAGCTAGTCCTTGAAGGTAAAATATTCTTCCAGAACATGACCTAGCATGCGGTGGTAGGGGAAAAAGTTAGGATCATTGCTCCTGCCCACTTTCTCCAGCTTCCTAGGCTCAAGTAGTTGAAAATCAGGTTTCTTTAGAAGATTCTTATAGATTTTCCTGATTATCTCCTTCTTAAATAAATAACATTTTTTAAGTTTATCTAAAAGAGTAGGTGGATGGTAGCTACTTGGTGGTGGGTAA
Organism: Cymbidium sinense; assembly: GCA_021442155.1. NCBI lineage: Eukaryota > Viridiplantae > Streptophyta > Magnoliopsida > Asparagales > Orchidaceae > Cymbidium > Cymbidium sinense. The sequence goes on along the minus strand of CM038222.1, from coordinate 40,801,709 downwards.
GTGTACTACTGCTGTGAGTATGGCTGAGGAGGAGGCGAAGGCCATGGAAGCTGCTGGGGTGGCCGGTAGGATGGCCTAAGTGGTGGTAAAGGAGGTGGAAGTGACGGCTGGGGAGTACGAGGTCTCTCATGTTGATCTCTAATCGGTTGCTTCACCTTGTCCAACACTGCTAGTACCCCTAGCTTCTTCTCCTAAAGTTTCTATGGCTTTGTTGATTGAACTTGAAAAGGAAACTATTTGGCCTCTCCTTGTAAACTAGCCCCCTTATTGATTAGCTTCTCAAATATCTTGATGGTAAAATCTTTGAGCATGAAGGTGACCAGGACATGAATATTCTTTAGTAAAATTTCAATGGCTTGTTGTTCAGACAGCTGCGATTTGCATTTCATACTCAAAATGTGCCATTTGAGAATATAATCAATGAAGAACTCACCGTGGTGTTCTTGTGCCACAATGAGATTGCCTACAGTCACCCTTTATTGAGCTCTAGCAAACCTCTTAATGAAGAGTTGCTCCAACTCAGCAAAAGTCTTCACTGAACTATTGGAGAGTTCAACGTACTAATCAAAGGCTATGCTTTTAAACTGCTTACAAAAAAGATGAAATAGTAACGCATCACTATCACTAGCGTTGCAACAACTGGCCCAAAAGTGCACTATGTGCTGTCGTGGGTTCCCGCTGCCATCAAAGCTCTTGAAAGAAGGTGGTATAAACCCTTAGGATACTGGATGGCATTAAATTCCTCTAGGTAGGGTCTACCCTTTGGAATCGATGATCCTCCTCAGGCTTGTGCCAACGCTTCTATCTCTTATTGCTCAACCTTGAGTTTAATGTCCTTTTCTTATATGGAGGTACTGCCACTACCTTTTTATACAAGCTAGTGCTGTCATGCTCTACTGGAGGTGAAGTCTTGGCTTGATCCAAAACATGCAACAACTCAGGCTGACCAGTCTCTATAATAGTAGGATGCACTGCTGGGGCTTGGTTCTAAAGTGCCAATACTACTGCTAGCAAGTCTTCAAGCCTCTTTCCCATCCTGTCAATTTGTTTATCCTTCTATTTTAGTTTTTGAAGAAGGTGTTGGGTCGAGTTGGTTGTATCATCATGCTCAGCTACAGAACCTTCCAAACTCTGTTGATCCCGAAAGAGGGAACCACTAGCATCAACCATATGTACTCCTAATGAATCCTCCAACAAATCATCTTCATTGGGATCAAAACTAACCTTCTCATCCTCTAGGTCAGACTAGTCATATCCTAGAATTTCCTTCATTTCCATAAGATATTATGCTACAATAGCATCTAGGGAGCGGTCCAACTATGTGGGCATAAATGATCATTGCTGACCAGTGGTAGGATCATGCTCATGAATAGAAATACATTTAACCCCATCTAATTCTAGAGAGTTAACCCTATGAGGGTTACGCATACTAGAAGAAATATGCTCATGGCTATCATCTATCATGGGAGGAGTTCTACTCCTAGGAGGATCTATCACCATGGGGATAGTGGGATTATTTCCTTACCCCTCTACTGTTGCTATCTCTATGCTCTGTTGTAGTGGTGGTGGTGATGGCACAACTACGATGCTTCATGGTTGCCATTCCATCTTCACCACAACTAGAACAAGAGGTCGAGTAGGAGAGCTTGACCTCGCCTCAGTCTACGGTGTAGAAGGAATGGGATCTCTTGGCCATAGCTGGATCACTAGTGGGGCTCTCTTTTCCTTGAATGCAGCCTTCATGGCTTTTGTTGAACTGGATGATGAAACTTGTGAGAGATGGTGGGGTAGAGCATGGCCTGACTCTTAAGAGCTCCTCTCTTTGAGTAGTATGCAGATTAATATACTATATGGCCGCATAAAGCCAATCGGAAAGTCCACGAGGCGTTGACTATCTAGCGTACCTATGTCTCTATCTATTGGTGACATGTACTGATACACAGGCTTCTCTAGCCCTCTTCTATCTGATGTGCTCGCCAACACTGTGAGGGATGGTAGTCAATTTGGGCCCTCACTGAGTAAGCCATGATTCAAAGCGATCAAAGGCTGGCATATGACCTTCTCCTATCTCTAGTAGGACCCTCAAAGTGAATTGTAGGTAGAGGTGAAACTAAGATCCTCATAATATCTTCCTCTCCATCAGATCTAGAGAGGGGATGAAACTTATTCTTTGTGATCAGAGGAGAGACTATCCTGGGTAACTCCTCTACTATAGACTAAGCAACTACCTCGATCTCTTTGGCTATACACACATAATGCCGCTTGATCTTGCAACATGTTTGGGTCCTCGGGAGGCGTGGAATAGACCCTACCTCATGGGTATGAGATTATCCCTAGAATGGAGCCTTCCCCTTGGAAGAAGCCAACGAGTGGGTCTTAGCATCTTGGGGGAAATGGAAACCAGGCGGGCATTGAAGCACCCTGCGGAACGCCAGCCTTTCTCTTCATTGAGGGAAACTCTGAATCTGATGGCATCTCAGCATGGTTGACCGACTTCTGCCCGATCACCACACTCTTGTTGATGGTTGTGAGGGTGGTCCCCTCACAAGTGATACTACCTCCCTCAAAACCTCAGCCAAAATGAATGAGGTGGGCAAAGTCAATTTGTAAGATGCTGGCCCGATCCAAGGCCAAATCCATTCCAAAAGGAAATGTAAACACGTACTTCTGAGCTTCCATTAGAATTGAACAACTGAACTGAAAGCTGACTGAAGCTGAGTTGAAATTCTGCAATTTTGGCAAAATAAACTCATATCAGATTTCTACTTTAATTTGTTTTTAGAAATTGAACACACACTCAAAATTTTGAATATGTTAAGTGGGGCCCTTTTATTTAGGAGAGATTTTTGAATTTAGAATTGGAGAAGGTATTTTTGAATTTAGAATCCATTTTAACAAATTTGTGTATGTTGGAAATGGTTCAAATATTTTGAAGAGATTGATGCTTCCATTGGTTCATATTTGATTTTGTTTTTTGTGTTTGGGGACCCTTTATTTAACAAATTTGAGTATGTTAAAATAAAGGGTCAATTTATTTTATTTGGGATTTACTCATTTAGCAAATTTGGGTATGCTAAATGAGTTGTTTGAAAATAATTTTCTTCTTCTTTTGCTTGTTTGGTGAATCATGTGTGAATTTGAAAATGGAACCTTTACTTAGCAAATTTGTGTATGCTAAATAAAGTCCAAATGTTTTCTTTTGATTTGACTTTTTGAAAGGAGGATCTTTACTTAGCAAATTTAGGTATGTAAAATGAAAAATCCAAATGTGTTTGATTTTTTATTTTTGAAAGATGGACCTTTACTTAGCAAATTTGGGTATGCTAAATAAAAGATCCAAATGTGTTTTGATTTTTTGATTTTTGAAAATAGGATCTTCATTTAGCAAATTTGGGTATGCTAAATAAAGAATCCAAATGTGTTTCATGTTTTGATGTTTTGATTTTTGAAAAGAGGATCTTCACTTAGCAAATTTGGGTATACTAAATGAAGAATCCAAATGTGTTTTGATTTGTGATTTTTGATTCTAATTTTTTGAAAATGAGAACTTTACTTAGCAAATTTATGTATGCTAACTAAAGTTCAAATGTGTTTTTGATTTTTGATGTTTTTTTCTTGAAAAGAGGGATCTTTATTTATCAAATTTGGGTATGCTAAATGAAGAATCCAGATGTGTTTTGATTTTTATTTTATTTTTTTTGAAAAGAGGATCATCACTTAGCAAATTTGGGTATGCTAAATAAAGAATCCAAATATGTTTTATTTTCATGATTTTTTATTTTGATTTTTTGAAGAGGGGGATCTTTGCGTAGAAAATTTGGGTATGCTAAATAAAATCCAAATTTATTTTAAAAAATGAAACTATCATTTAACAAATTTGGGTATGTCAAATGGGATTCAATTATGTTTTATTTTGCAAAGATGAAACTTTGTTTTGTGTGTGATTATTGCATCTTTTTTTAAAAGAAAGAAATTCTAACCATAACACATGTGTTGAGTGGAATTTCAAATGGTGTAATTTTATTTGAAAATAAACCTCCATCAACATTATTGAATGGAGGGCTTATTTTCAAATTTGAAATTTTCAAAAAAGAAAATTCTTCAACATATGTGAGATATGTTGAAATGGAATTTTAATGTTATGATATGATTTTATTTGGAAATGAAATCTTATTTCAATAAATTTGGGTATATTGAAAGAGAATTGTTCATTTTCAAATATGTGCTCTTTGAAAATGTGATTTTTTGTTTTGTTTTTGTAAAGATGATGATTGATTTTATTTTTGAAGATATGATTGTTGATTTTGTTTTTAAAAAGATGGTTGTTGATTTTATTTTTGAAAAGATGATTGTTGATTTTAGTTTTTGAAAAGATGATTGTTGATTTTATTTTTAAAATATGTGCTTTTTGAAAAGATGACTGTTTTTTAAAATATGTACTTATTGAAAAGGTGATTTTTTATTTTATTTTTGTAAAGATGATTATTAATTTTTTTTTTGAAAAGATGATTATTGATTTTGTTTTTGAAAAGATGGTTTTTGATTTTATTTTTGAAAAGATGATTGTTGATTTTATTTTTTGAAAAGATGATTGTTGATTTTATTTTTTTGAAAAGATGATTATTTATTTTATTTTAGAAAAGATGATTCTTGATTTTTGATTTGAAATGAAGTTTTGATTCAATAAATTTAGGTATATTGAATGAAGGATTTTCATTTGTGCTTTTTGAAAAGATGATTTTTGATTTTTTTTTAAATGATCCTACATGTAATAATCATGAAGATTGTTAAATGAGATTGAAATATTTTATTATGTGTATTTTGAAAATGTACTTTTTGGAAATTGTTGTTTTCATAAAGGATTTATTTTTCTTTTTTTTTGGAATGAACCCTTCCATACCATAGAAATGGTAAGGAGGAAGTCTTTAGTTTTTATTTTTATTAAATTTTTATTTTCACCTATTAGGGGAACCCAACAAGGGTTTCAAGACCTACACGGAGTGAGGTCCTAAAACCTAAAGGATGTTGGCTATCTTAGCTTAAGAATGAAATAAACTAAGTGCCAATGGAAAAAAAAGGATAGTCTAGAATTCATATGAAATACAAATCCACTATCGATACTTGGAGATAATGATCATTTACCAAAGATGGAGAGAGAAACTATCCTCATCGGAGTCGCCAGAAAAATCTATGGTGAAATATTTTCATCATCATCTATCTTTTGGAAAAAATAAATGAAGACAAAAATGCACACTTGGTGGACACCATGTAGATCTGCAGATGTTCTCATTAGGGCGATCAGGTACGACATTGAGGAATGATGTATTATCTTGAGAGACATAAGTCATCATCTTGCAATGGACCTAATCACCTAATGTGCACTCCTAAGGACTATGGGTCTTCGGATGTACCAGAGATTCTTTCCCTACTTTACATGGAAAAGTAAATTAGGGTTTATTTTAAATTGAGTTTGTTAAGTTCCCTATGGAGGCAAGCCCCCATAGTTAATTACATCTTAAGGAATGAGATTCCTTAAGAATACTCTTGATTAAGGTAAATGATCATTGTCTCCAAAGATTTCAAAGATAGGACTATCAATAAATTGGCTATTTTTTGGAGATCAAATAGAATTGATCAAGAGGAGAGAGTTATTATCGAAACTAAAGAGAGATAAGTAGGGGATGCTCACGATGCTAGAAAACCTAGCGAGCATCCAAAACTATCCTATGGTTGGGCATTATATTTTTAAAATTTGAGAGGAATTATGTGTTTGAACTGAATTTTTATTGGAAATCTAGGGCTTACAATTCCACAACACATGATCATGGAAATACCTAAGAGGTGAGGATTTATGCTTGAGCATGAGACAACAACCTCTATCCTAAATCTAGGGAGCTTTGGCGGGCCAAAGTATAACCTAAATCTAATGAAAATGGGCATATGGTTTTCCTCCTAAGAGAGGATAAACCACCACATTGGACTTACAACCGCCTGGGGTGGACTAACTCCTCCTATGATTTTAAATATACAGAAAGTCATATGCTTTTGCAAGATAGATAGGTTGTTGTTTATTTAGAAAGAGACTAAGTCCTTAAACATACTCTCTAAGAGACTAGATCATGTAGGGTGTGAATAATGACTTAAATCTAATGCAAATTTTTGTTAAGTTTTACTTTCAGTTTTGGACAATTTATTTGACATAGACTATGGGAATCATATGCCTAATGCATGAGAAATTGGTTATGGGCCAAAATCAGCAAGAAGGAGGTGTGTTTCCACCATGGCTCTCAAAGGTCAAGCCAAGTTCTCTAGCAAAGGTGGAAGCCCTCCATAAGCAAGAGTGAAGCAAGATGCTTTTTATGCATGATGTGAGACATACAACATCCAGCTAAGGGGTTGCTAAATCTTTTATCTTGATTTATAACCTAGGTTTTAGGTGATATTATGAGTTATTAATTTTTAATTTTGAGTTGATTAATTATATAGAAAATTTATTTTTTTCTAAGAACCTAATCGCATCCATGCCATTCATCAAAGCAAGGAAGAAACTAAGAGAAATATGCCATCTTAATGCACAAGCTAAACAAACATCAAACAATTTTATAAAGCTATCATAAAAGAATAAGAGGCCTTTGTGGTTGGGCTTGATCGCACAAACCCGAAAAGAAATATGTAGCCGAGCTCTACCCTTATACAACTTGGATTACAAATGAATTAATTACAATTTAGAAAGAATTCATGTTATTGGGGTCTTCATTCTTCATTCCTTCTTTTCTTCTTTTCTTCATTTCTTTGTTTCCTTCTTTCTTCTTTCTTTCTTTCATTCTTTTGGTTGGTTGGGATGTGGTTGCTCTAAGGCTTTGCATGGTGCATAAGACATAGTCTTATTACCAATGTTCATCCTAATTCCCCCAGAACATTCATTCCAAACCTTAATTGCAAAATTACATGATAAAGGGAAAGTAAATATAACTAAACTTGTAAAATAAAGATTAGCTAAACATGCCACACAATCCCAATCATGTATATGAATAAATTGGACTTAGCACAACACACATGGGTAACTAAGTCCACCTGTCCTAATTTGGATTATGCTTAGGGGTATAAGCAACCTACACAGCAAAAGCATTTTTTTTATTTTTTTATTACAATGCTCCTTAAGCATAATCCCCTATAGAAAATAATGATTAGACTAAAATCATCCTATCATACAATCTATGCACATAGCCCCTAACATCTAGACTAAAACATTAGCCTAATGTGTGTGCCATTTAAGGCTTGTGTGACATGTATTAGCTAGGCTTTAAGGTTAGAATTTTCTAAGTGTGAAGTTTTCAACTTAGAGGGTGGTTTCATTTAAGTGATTTAGTTGATTTGTTAATTTTATTTGATGATTTGATTTGATTTGAGTGAACCTACACTTAATTATTAATTGTTGTAAAGAGAGAAAAAGAGAAGAGAACTTCCCTTTCCTCCCTACCTTAAGTAATTTCTAAGGTAGATTCATTAATGATTTTTCTTTAGTGAATGTTTTATTATGTGTTTTAATTAATCCTAAGTTTAGATTTACTCTAAATGAACCTATTCAATAAGAAAGAGATCTTAGGATTAATTAAAGTGAATTACTATCACATAACTCAACCATTTATTTCTTTCCAACATGTGTATCATGCATATGAATGATCCTAAACATATATATACATGAAAATGCAAACCTTAGCAAACTTTGATGATGAATGCGAAGAAATGTTATTTAGGAAAATTTTGGATATTTCATGATGCATGATTTTGTTAAGTAGAAAAGAAAGGGGGTTCTTTTATCCATTAATCAAATGTACATTTACATTTATGAAAGACATAAGTGGGTATGGTGCCATTATTTTCTACACGACCTTCTTAAGGCTACTTAAAGCCTCACAACCCTGGGATGTCTAGACTAATATACCACTTTTCTTAAATACATGTGCATGTACAAAAAGAAAACAAATGTATGAAGAATCATGCAAAAGGTTTATGTTTGTTTGTTTGATTTTGATTGTTTAATTTACATGTGCAATGCACAGATCCTTCTTAAGCCATAACATAGAAGTGTATAGGAATGGATTTAAGCACATGTTATGTTCTTTTCAAATGAACTATACACTGTGCAAATCCTATACAAACCTATGTTAAGAGAAGAGAAGAAAATCACATAACTCGTTTTATGCTATAATCATGTGCAAGCTTATACATATTTATAAGTAGTATACCTTCATTTATAATCTTTGATTCATAAGTTTTGAAAATAATTTTTGATTTAATAATGATAATTGCCACTCATATTCCTACTTTAGCCAAAACATGCAATTTGACATAAAGGAAACATTTCATTTATTTTGATTTTTCAAAGGATATGTATGCATGATTTCATATGGCATACAACATTTTAGCATGCTTGGAAAGAAATAAAGTGATGTAAGCATGTAACTTCATTCACCCTAATTAATATCTAAAGACAATCCTATGAAATTAGATCATTTAAAGTGAATCAACATTTCTTAAAATGATTTTTATTTTTGTTTTAAATTTGATTTAGGAAATGTGAAAAGAGTTTGCTGGTCCTAACTCATTTCTCCCATGTGTGAATTAATTTAGTTTAATTTTTGGAACAATTAGATTGATTTTATGTTTTGTTTAGGTTAAGGTGTAAATTAAATTCATTAATTACCCCTTACTTACACCACTTTAACATAATTATTTGTGAGCCAACATATGATTAGCAACCACATGGAATTGAAATCATCAATGCTCCTAAGAAAGAAGGGGGTCTAATGCAATTGGCTCACAATTATTGATTAATCAAATTAAATGGTTTTCATTAAGTACTTTCATAATCTCCTCATGCATGTGGGTTGGGTTTTGATTTCCTTAAGCTTACTTTAAGCTTTTGAACACCTAAGGATATACCCAGAAAGAGATTGATTAATTTCAGATTGGTTTTGAAAGTTTTATTAGATTAATTAAGTAGAACATTAGTGGATAAATCCTTAATTATGTTTGGATTAAGGAAGAAAGGGGGTTTAGGGAATAACTTAGGGAAAGTGCCCCAAGCCCATTCCATAAACTTCCTCTTCACTTAAACAATGATTAATTATTTTAATTAAGTGATTAAACCATTATTCACATGCTTAATTACACTTAATTACATTAAGATGTTGATTAGGGATTCATTAATTGATTTCCCTAATAACTCATTAATAAATTCCAAGAAAATTAGGGGAGGCAAAAGTCATCCCCCTAAACATGTCTAAGATATTTGGAATTGATTAATAAAATGATTAGGGAGTAATTAAGGTTAGTAAGTTTTCAATTAAACCCTAATTATGGAAAATTCACTATTTAAAATCAATTAGGAACAATTTTATTGAATTCCCCTCTGAATTACTTTAAAATGAAATTAAGTTTGCATTTTTTAGTTTTTTCTACATTTAATTATGAATTTATAAAGTTTTAGTGATTAATAATTGATTAAATAACCTAATTATATAACTAATCTAGTCAACGCCACATGGACTACAAACGTGACGCACGCTTTCCACGTTGCATGACGGGATTGGTTATTTAAGTTATCAAATTGACTGCCATGTCAGCCGATGGTGCTACACACTTTCCCCTAGGCCATCCAATCATGGATCAGATGGTTCAGATCAAATATGCAATTATGAATGATTAAATCAATAGATCTATGTGGATTAATCAGGACTGTCCATCCAAAACACGTGGGATGGACGGTCCATAATTCATCCCTACCTTTGCCTATGGGAGACAGAGACCATCCATCCTCCATGGCTTGATCTGAGCTCACTTGAGCTTGAATAAGGTTGAGATTCAATCCTCACCATCTAGAAGCAAGGAGAAGAACATCCAATGGTTGCATTTCAATGAGATTACAATTTCCTTCATAAAGGACAAAGCAATTTTCAACTTAAGCTCAATTTTGAGGCATACCTCATTGGAGGCCATCACCAGTGCTTTCAACAGTTGCGGTAGCTTCATCTAGTGGAGAGGAACCATTGTTGAAGCTTTCAAGGTTCAATTTATAGTGGATCTTCCAATTTACCAATGCTTGATTCAATGGCTTGCGGCTTCAATCAAACTCCCCCTTCTCGTGGCTTGGAGACTTGGAAAAAGCTTTGGGTAAGCTTGACATGGTGCTTTGATGGTGCTTGCAAGAGCAATTGGAGTTTGATTAAGAATTGAGCAAAGTGGAAATCTCCCTCACCTCCCCTATTTTGACTTTGAAGAAAGCCATGAAGCAGAAATTGGAATGAGCTTAGAAATGCTTGGAAAAACTTGGAGAAGCTTTCCTTTGATCCTCTGAGTTTAATCAAATGCAAGGAACTTGGTTTGAGTGAAAACGAGGGGGAGTATATCTTCCCTTACTTGGATCGGACGGCCGAAGCTTTCTTAGCTATTTTGATCAAATTGAGGAGATTGAATGGGTTATTTTGGTTGTTAGGAGTGCCATGTGCTTCAATTCTGGTAGAGGAGTGGAAGTGAGGAGGTGCACATGTGTGAAATGAGTCTGGAAGGTGATCCATGTGGGGAATTTTGATTGTAGGGGTTGGTTTGGCCTTGGGTTGGGTCATGGATGACCCAAACCCATTGGGTCATGTGCACCACCTCCCTTGGTGCCCAAATGGTCCACTAGGAGGATGTCAACTGGCCATGAAAAGGAATTGACCAAATTCCAAGTGGATTTGGCCATAGGTTACCCTTTGACCAAAGGGTAAAATGGTCAGTTGGGTTTGATTTTGATTTGGGCATATTTGGAATGATTGAAAAATGGGTTGTGCCAATTTTCAAAATGGTTAACTTTGATCAAGTTGAGCAATTGGTCAAATTGGGTCAAATCATGGGTTAGGTCAAGTTCAAATGATCATTTGTAATGATTCGGTATCATTAGTTTGGTTTGATTTTATTTATATTTTATTTTGGTTCATTTGAGTTCACTTAGGTCAAATAGGTCAAGTTGACCAATTTGACCATTTAACCCAATTGGGTTAGGTCATGGATTGGTTTAGGCTTGGTTGATCATTTGAAATGTTTTGCAAGCTTTGGTTTCAATCAATTTTAATTTGTTTAAGTTTCAAGTTGATTTGATCTTTTAGGTCAAGTTGGGTTCATGGTCAATTAGGCTAGGTTGGGTCTAGTTGGCCAATTGAGGCTTTTGTCAAGTTTAACTCGTGATTTAGAATGAATTTGACTCATTGATTGTAATAAATTTGGCTCATATCAAGATTTGACACATTTTGACCTTTTAGGTCAACTTGGGTCAACTTGGGTCAAGTGGCCAATTTGGCTAGGTTTGGCTCAAATGATGATTTGGTCAAGTTCAATCATTTATCATGAATTGGTTTAGATCAATGGTTTCAATCAATTTAGCCTATGGAGGATTTTGGCTAGTTTGGGTTTCATTAAGGTTAGGTGTTGACTTAGTCAAAGGCTAGGTTTGACTTGGTTTGACCCAATTTGAGTGATTGATTATCCTATAATGATTGTTGCTCACAATGTGAGGCTTAGATGGCCTTAGTTCGATCCAATTGGGCAGGATTAGAATTTGGCTCAAAAAAGTGTTTTAGGTCACTTTGGGTGAAGTAAGCCTAAGTGGGTCAATTGAATTGATCATGGCTTGATTCAAGTTTGATTGAACACATATGTACTTATGATTGAAATAGAAATCCATTTGCAAGTGATTTGGAGTCAAATGAGTTTTGATTCATTTGACAATTTCAAGTTCAAAAGGGTGAACATAGGTTTGATTTGATTTGATTTGATGATTGAAGTATATAATTGAATTTGGTTTATGATTCAAGGATTGATTGTTTGGAGAGAAAATCCAAAGGTTTGAATTGATTTGAGTTTGATTTGACTATGTTCAAGAATTTTACTTGAAAGAGTTTAGGTTGGATTTTGATTAAGTTTGGATTTGTGTTTTGAATTTGGTTTTGGTTATTTGAATTTATATTTCATTTGTATTTATGAATATAAATGAGAATATAAATGTGTTATGAGAAAATATTTTGAATTTGAAGTGATTTGAATTTGATTTGGTTAAGTCCATAAGATGAAATCAAAATGGCTTAGGAAAGATTTTGGATTTAGAATTGATCATGGATTTCAATTACTTTGAATTGATTCATGGTTTGGATTCTGGAATTGATCTAAATTGAGAAAATCAATTAACTTGGAATTGATTTAAGATTTGATTTGGAATTGATTTGAATTTAGAGTTGATTTGAATTTGAGGTTGATTTGATTTTGATTTGAATTTGGAGTTGATTTGAATTTGGAGTTGATTTGAAAGAAGTAAGGATTTGGTTTAAGGTAGTAAAAGTTTTCCTAACACCCCAAAGGCATAACTGCTTCCTATGGCTAACTCTTCTAAGTCTCTAGGGATAGATTAAGTGTTCACCTAATCACTGGAAGCATCTTAAGACTAAGGAACTCTTAATATCTAAGAGGAGTCCTATGTGTAAGATGAATAAGTTGAAAGCTCACTCCAAAAGTGAGGTTAACATAGCAACAACAAACTTCCTTTGGTCCGTCTGATACCAGGAAGATCCACCTACAAGACTATCCCAACCTATAAAAGAAATTTGCAACATACTTTTCAAAGGATGAGTACAATTAAGAAAGCAAAAAAGTAAGAGCAAATAAAAAGAGTATAGTAAAGAAAAGGCTCAGGCTCAGTTATAATCATCTCAAGGAGCAACACTATATGTAAGCATCCAAACTTCAGGAGAAGGATTACAATTACATATAGCACTACCAGCCAAAGGAAAAAAGAGTGGGAAACATCAAGGCTGTCATAGCCAGCATATCTCATGTAGCCCATCATCCAAAGTTTGTCATCCAGCAAGGCTGCAAAATCCTCCAAACAATAAACATAACAGCCAACCACTAAGCCATCAGAACAACCAAGCCCAATAAGGAAGATAATCAACCAACCATGGATAGAAAGAATACAAGAGAGCACCACCAAAGCCACCACTAAAAAGGAATAATAAAATCAAAAGGAGCAAGCATTATGACAGGGGTAACAACACAAACAACGACAAACAAAAGCAAAAAAGAAAACACAAGTGCTCATATCCTCCACCAACAAAGCAAAAAAAAGCCAATAAAAACACCCAAACAAGAAAAAAGGGGTCAGCTGCTGCCAAGAGAGAGAAAACAAAGCAGGAGGAAACCAAGAATATAGGTCACAGAAAGAACACTAGCAGATTCCCAGAACAGTCACCAAAAGAGCAAGAAAAATCAGCCAAAACAACCAACCCTCCAACCAACCTAGACAGCCAATACAACCAACCAAACTAGCCAGCCAACATATCCTCTTAGCCAACCACCACAGCAGCAAAAGACTCAAGTCAGTGTAAAGACCAACAACAGTCATCAAGCCAAAATCACCCAAGATAACCAGGAAAGGGTAAGAAGCAAACCACTAAACTAAACTAAGTAAAAAAATTTGATCTAGGTATGTAGAACAACCAGCCAAAGACAAAAGGTACAAAGCCCAGTAAGATAGACTACAAGTCAACCAATAGGAACAGCAGCAATAAAGGCACCCAACCAAGCCACCAGCATCTGAGGCCAACTAACAGCCATAAAATAGCCTTCATCCATCCAATCCAGAACAATACCCAAATCCAAAGGCACTGCAGCCAAGAAAGGATGGCTAATACAAGAAGAGGTCAAAACCATAACCAAAAGAAATAAAACAAAATCAACAAAACCAACCACCAAGCCCTAGTCAACAAAATAAAGAAAATAACAGCCAACCAACAACCTCCACCATGCTAAAATCAAGCTAGAGATAAACCACCAATAGCCCCCCAGATCAATCACCAACTGAAAATGAAAAATAGCCGAAATAGCCAGCCATCCAACCAACCCAACCAGCCAAAATTGCTAGCCAACCCAACCGGTCAGCAAAGCCACCCTATCAACCACCATAATAGTAGATCCAACTCAGGTAAGTTAGCAAGCAGCCCATAAAAGAGGCAAAACCCATATAGAAAAAAAAAACCTATAGCAGCCATAGCCACAACCCAAAAGGAGGATATAAAAAAATAGCCAAAGGAAAATTATGGTAAACACCTAGCCAGATAGACAGAAGCTACCAAGCTAAAAAAACCAAAACAACCCAGGCTACACCTACAATAACCACCAGGAAGAAAAAACTAGGCCAATCCAAAAGTAAGAGATCAAAAATATAACCCAGCTCAGGCCAAAGAGAGAAAATAAGTAGATAACCACAACCCAAAGAGGGTTTAACATGAGGAAACCAAAAACAAAAGATCATAAAAAACTAACAACAAAAAGCAAGCTAAGAATTTATAATCTGAGAAAAGGCAATCTAGTATATCCATTAACCAAACCTCTTAATAGTTTAGGCAAAGTTTGGTCAAATAAAGTGAACTAAGTTGGCACCAAAGTTAGCCAAGTAATCAGCATAAGCATTACCTTCATGAAGGATGTTGGAAATTTTAAAACAAACTTGAGAAAGAAGATTTTAGTATGATTAAGAAGATAAAATAATTCAGCATTCCCATTTCTATTGGAATTAAGCATGTCAAGAAGCAAGAGAGCATCAACTTCAATCTAGATGTTGAGGAAACCTCTATTCAAACAAATTTCAATAGCTTTATTAATAGCCATAAGCTCAGCAAAAATAACAAAATAGGCTTCGAGAGGATAGGCAAAAGCACAAATGACATAACCTTTAAAATCTCTAAGGATGCCACCACAACCATATTTATTGGAAGCAACAACCATAAGTATTCACTTTAATCAAATTTTCTTTAGGTTGATCCAATGGATAATCCTAACACTTTTAGAAAAAGTCAAACTCGTAATGATACCCAATTTTTTAGCCACAAATTTATAACCTCTAAAATGAATATTACTAATAAGATTGGCATTAAAAGAGCATGAATTTTTTCTTTAGTTCTAAGATCCTTTTATGGTTCATAGAATACCATGATATTTAGCATCATTTCTATCCATCCAGATGAACCGATAAGGGTAATATCAATTAAAACTTTGATATGACCTTTTATTTTTTGAAATAGACTTCAAGAAGTTGATATAAAGAAAGAGAACCCTAAAAAATAGTTGGTATTAAATAAATCATCATACCAAAACCATAATTTAGAAGCAATAGCACCATTGATAAAAAACATAATTTACATTTTCAATATGAAAGCAACAATAGCACTTTGAAGGTAAGTAAAACCATTTAGCAAAAGAGTCCACAGACTAAAGTTATTCAAAATCCTCCAAGCTAAAATTGAATAGGAAATGGGAATGATATTTTTCCAAAGTTTAATAAAAATATTAGAGGGGTTTTTTTTATCACTAATAAATTTCCATACCTCTTTAAGAACAAAGTCACCATTATAAGAAAGCTTAAAAAGAATTTGGTCAGCTTTGTTAAAAGAAATGGGGTTATTTCTAAAGTTGTCAAAAAGAGAAATAGGGATATACTCAAGTTTGCTTTTATTTCAATTGTTATTAAGCCAAAAAGAATTAACTTTGATAGCAGCAGCAGAGTCGATAGATAAAAGGGTGTCAATAGTGCCGTTGCCAATCCAATTGTCTTGCCAAAAGAAGGAAGAACTAGACTGAATACCCTAAGATATTAATGATTCGACAGCCCATTTAATGGAGCAATGCCTTTTCCAAACAGGAGAGTCAGCAACTTTATAAGCACAGCTAAGGGGGTGTTTACCTTGACAATATTTTTCCATCATAAAATTAGCCCAAAGGCTATCATTCTTTCTAAAATTCCACCAGAGCTTATGAGAGAAGGTAGTGATAGCTTCACTAATAAAGTTTACAAACCAAAAG